>JAUIMM010001606.1:0-347698 GCA_031769625.1 Taudactylus pleione
GGATGATGAGCAGGGATCTGGCTGGGGGAGGGATGCTCTGCAGGGATCTGGCTGGGGAGGGATGCTCTGCAGATATCTGGCTGGGACAGTGATACTCTGCAGGGATCTGGCTGGGACAGTGATACTCTGCAGGGATCTGGCTGGGGGAGGGATGATGAGCAGGGATCTGGCTGGGGGAGGGATGCTCTGCAGGGATCTGGCTGGGGGAGGGATGCTCTGCAGGGATCTGGCTGGGGGAGGGATGCTCTGCAGGGATCTGGGTGGGACAGTGATACTCTGCAGAGATCTGGCTGGGGAGGGATGCTCTGCAGGGATCTGGCTGGGGAGGGATGCTCTGCAGATATCTGGCTGGGACAGTGATACTCTGCAGGGATCTGGCTGGGGGAGGGATGATGAGCAGGGATCTGGCTGGGGGAGGGATGCTCTGCAGGGATCTGGCTGGGACAGTGATACTCTGCAGGATCTGGCTGGGGAGGGATGCTCTGCAGATATCTGGCTGGGGAGGGATGCTCTGCAGGGATCTGGCTGGGGAGGGATGCTCTGCAGATATCTGGCTGGGACAGTGATACTCTGCAGGGATCTGGCTGGGACAGTGATACTCTGCAGGGATCTGGCTGGGGAGGGATGCTCTGCAGAGATCTGGCTGGGGGAGGGATGCTCTGCAGAGATCTGGCTGGGACAGTGATACTCTGCAGAGATCTGGCTGGGACAGTGATACTCTGCAGGGATCTGGCTGGGGAGGGATGCTCTGCAGAGATCTGGCTGGGGGAGGGATGCTCTGCAGAGATCTGGCTGGGGGAGGGATGATGAGCAGGGATCTGGCTGGGGGAGGGATGCTCTGCAGGGATCTGGCTGGGGAGGGATGCTCTGCAGATATCTGGCTGGGACAGTGATACTCTGCAGGGATCTGGCTGGGACAGTGATACTCTGCAGGGATCTGGCTGGGGGAGGGAATGATGAGCAGGGATCTGGCTGGGGGAGGGATGCTCTGCAGGGATCTGGCTGGGGGAGGGATGCTCTGCAGGGATCTGGCTGGGGAGGGATGCTCTGCAGGGATCTGGGTGGGACAGTGATACTCTGCAGAGATCTGGCTGGGGAGGGATGCTCTGCAGGGATCTGGCTGGGGAGGGATGCTCTGCAGATATCTGGCTGGGACAGTGATACTCTGCAGGGATCTGGCTGGGACAGTGATACTCTGCAGGGATCTGGCTGGGGGAGGGATGATGAGCAGGGATCTGGCTGGGGGAGGGATGCTCTGCAGGGATCTGGCTGGGACAGTGATACTCTGCAGGATCTGGCTGGGGAGGGATGCTCTGCAGATATCTGGCTGGGGAGGGATGCTCTGCAGGGATCTGGCTGGGGAGGGATGCTCTGCAGATATCTGGCTGGGACAGTGATACTCTGCAGGAATCTGGCTGGGACAGTGATACTCTGCAGGGATCTGGCTGGGGAGGGATGCTCTGCAGAGATCTGGCTGGGGGAGGGATGCTCTGCAGAGATCTGGCTGGGACAGTGATACTCTGCAGAGATCTGGCTGGGACAGTGATACTCTGCAGGGATCTGGCTGGGGAGGGATGCTCTGCAGAGATCTGGCTGGGGGAGGGATGCTCTGCAGAGATCTGGCTGGGGGAGGGATGATGAGCAGGGATCTGGCTGGGGGAGGGATGCTCTGCAGGGATCTGGCTGGGGAGGGATGCTCTGCAGATATCTGGCTGGGACAGTGATACTCTGCAGGGATCTGGCTGGGACAGTGATACTCTGCAGGGATCTGGCTGGGGGAGGGATGATGAGCAGGGATCTGGCTGGGGGAGGGATGCTCTGCAGGGATCTGGCTGGGGGAGGGATGCTTTGCAGGGATCTGGGTGGGACAGTGATACTCTGCAGAGATCTGGCTGGGGAGGGATGCTCTGCAGGGATCTGGCTGGGGAGGGATGCTCTGCAGATATCTGGCTGGGACAGTGATACTCTGCAGGGATCTGGCTGGGACAGTGATACTCTGCAGGGATCTGGCTGGGGGAGGGATGATGAGCAGGGATCTGGCTGGGGGAGGGATGCTCTGCAGGGATCTGGCTGGGACAGTGATACTCTGCAGGATCTGGCTGGGGAGGGATGCTCTGCAGATATCTGGCTGGGGAGGGATGCTCTGCAGGGATCTGGCTGGGGAGGGATGCTCTGCAGATATCTGGCTGGGACAGTGATACTCTGCAGGGATCTGGCTGGGACAGTGATACTCTGCAGGGATCTGGCTGGGGAGGGATGCTCTGCAGAGATCTGGCTGGGGGAGGGATGCTCTGCAGAGATCTGGCTGGGACAGTGATACTCTGCAGAGATCTGGCTGGGACAGTGATACTCTGCAGGGATCTGGCTGGGGAGGGATGCTCTGCAGAGATCTGGCTGGGGGAGGGATGCTCTGCAGAGATCTGGCTGGGGGAGGGATGATGAGCAGGGATCTGGCTGGGGGAGGGATGCTCTGCAGGGATCTGGCTGGGGAGGGATGCTCTGCAGATATCTGGCTGGGACAGTGATACTCTGCAGGGATCTGGCTGGGACAGTGATACTCTGCAGGGATCTGGCTGGGGGAGGGATGATGAGCAGGGATCTGGCTGGGGGAGGGATGCTCTGCAGGGATCTGATGCTCTGCAGGGATCTGGGCTGGGGGAGGGATGCTCTGCAGGGATCTGGGTGGGACAGTGATACTCTGCAGAGATCTGGCTGGGGAGGGATGCTCTGCAGGGATCTGGCTGGGGAGGGATGCTCTGCAGATATCTGGCTGGGACAGTGATACTCTGCAGGGATCTGGGCTGGGGGGAGGGATGATGAGCAGGGATCTGGCTGGGGGAGGGATGCTCTGCAGGGATCTGGCTGGGACAGTGATACTCTGCAGGGATCTGGCTGGGGAGGGGATGCTCTGCAGATATCTGGCTGGGGAGGGATGCTCTGCAGGGATCTGGCTGGGGAGGGATGCTCTGCAGATATCTGGCTGGGACAGTGATACTCTGCAGGGATCTGGCTGGGACAGTGATACTCTGCAGGGATCTGGCTGGGGAGGGATGCTCTGCAGAGATCTGGCTGGGGGGAGGGATGCTCTGCAGAGATCTGGCTGGACAGTGATACTCTGCAGAGATCTGGCTGGGACAGTGATACTCTGCAGGGATTTGGCTGGGGAGGGATGCTCTGCAGAGATCTGGCTGGGGGAGGGATGCTCTGCAGAGATCTGGCTGGGGGAGGGATGATGAGCAGGGATCTGGCTGGGGGAGGGATGCTCTGCAGGGATCTGGCTAGGGGAGGGATGCTCTGCAGATATCCTGGCTGGGACAGTGATACTCTGCAGGGATCTGGCTGGGACAGTGATACTCTGCAGGGATCTGGCTGGGGGAGGGATGATGAGCAGGGATCTGGCTGGGGGAGGGATGCTCTGCAGGGATCTGGCTGGGGGAGGGATGCTCTGCAGGGATCTGGCTGGGGGAGGGATGCTCTGCAGGGATCTGGGTGGGACAGTGATACTCTGCAGGATCTGGCTGGGGGAGGGATGCTCTGCAGATTATCTGGCTGGGGAGGGATGCTCTGCAGGGATCTGGCTGGGGAGGGATGCTCTGCAGATATCTGGCTGGGACAGTGATACTCTGCAGGGATCTGGCTGGGACAGTGATACTCTGCAGGGATCTGGCTGGGGAGGGATGCTCTGCAGAGATCTGGCTGGGGGAGGGATGCTCTGCAGAGATCTGGCTGGGACAGTGATACTCTGCAGAGATCTGGCTGGGACAGTGATACTCTGCAGGGATCTGGCTGGGGAGGGATGCTCTGCAGAGATCTGGCTGGGGGAGGGATGCTCTGCAGAGATCTGGCTGGGGGAGGGATGATGAGCAGGGATCTGGCTGGGGGAGGGATGCTCTGCAGGGATCTGGCTGGGGAGGGATGCTCTGCAGATATCTGGCTGGGACAGTGATACTCTGCAGGGATCTGGCTGGGACAGTGATACTCTGCAGGGATCTGGCTGGGGGAGGGATGATGAGCAGGGATCTGGCTGGGGGAGGGATGCTCTGCAGGGATCTGGCTGGGGGAGGGATGCTCTGCAGGGATCTGGGTGGGACAGTGATACTCTGCAGAGATCTGGCTGGGGAGGGATGCTCTGCAGGGATCTGGCTGGGGAGGGATGCTCTGCAGATATCTGGCTGGGACAGTGATACTCTGCAGGGATCTGGCTGGGACAGTGATACTCTGCAGGGATCTGGCTGGGGGAGGGATGATGAGCAGGGATCTGGCTGGGGGAGGGATGCTCTGCAGGGATCTGGCTGGGACAGTGATACTCTGCAGGATCTGGCTGGGGAGGGATGCTCTGCAGATATCTGGCTGGGGAGGGATGCTCTGCAGGGATCTGGCTGGGGAGGGATGCTCTGCAGATATCTGGCTGGGACAGTGATACTCTGCAGGGATCTGGCTGGGACAGTGATACTCTGCAGGGATCTGGCTGGGGAGGGATGCTCTGCAGAGATCTGGCTGGGGGAGGGATGCTCTGCAGAGATCTGGCTGGGACAGTGATACTCTGCAGAGATCTGGCTGGGACAGTGATACTCTGCAGGGATCTGGCTGGGGAGGGATGCTCTGCAGAGATCTGGCTGGGGGAGGGATGCTCTGCAGAGATCTGGCTGGGGGAGGGATGATGAGCAGGGATCTGGCTGGGGGAGGGATGCTCTGCAGGGATCTGGCTGGGGAGGGATGCTCTGCAGATATCTGGCTGGGACAGTGATACTCTGCAGGGATCTGGCTGGGACAGTGATACTCTGCAGGGATCTGGCTGGGGGAGGGATGATGAGCAGGGATCTGGCTGGGGGAGGGATGCTCTGCAGGGATCTGGCTGGGGGAGGGATGCTCTGCAGGGATCTGGGTGGGACAGTGATACTCTGCAGAGATCTGGCTGGGGAGGGATGCTCTGCAGGGATCTGGCTGGGGAGGGATGCTCTGCAGATATCTGGCTGGGACAGTGATACTCTGCAGGGATCTGGCTGGGGGAGGGATGATGAGCAGGGATCTGGCTGGGGGAGGGATGCTCTGCAGGGATCTGGCTGGGACAGTGATACTCTGCAGGATCTGGCTGGGGAGGGATGCTCTGCAGATATCTGGCTGGGGAGGGATGCTCTGCAGGGATCTGGCTGGGGAGGGATGCTCTGCAGATATCTGGCTGGGACAGTGATACTCTGCAGGGATCTGGCTGGGACAGTGATACTCTGCAGGGATCTGGCTGGGGAGGGATGCTCTGCAGAGATCTGGCTGGGGGAGGGATGCTCTGCAGAGATCTGGCTGGGGACAGTGATACTCTGCAGAGATCTGGCTGGGACAGTGATACTCTGCAGGGATCTGGCTGGGGAGGGATGCTCTGCAGAGATCTGGCTGGGGGAGGGATGCTCTGCAGAGATCTGGCTGGGGGAGGGATGATGAGCAGGGATCTGGCTGGGGGAGGGATGCTCTGCAGGGATCTGGCTGGGGGAGGGATGCTCTGCAGAGATCTGGCTTGGACAGTGATACTCTGCAGGGATCTGGTCTGGGACAGTGATACTCTGCAGGGATCTGGCTGGGGGAGGGATGCTCTGCAGATATCTGGCTGGGGGAGGGATGCTCTGCAGGGATCTGGCTGGGACAGTGATACTCTGCAGAGATCTGGCTGGGGAGGGATGCTCTGCAGGGATCTGGCTGGGGAGGGATGCTCTGCAGGGGATCTGGGTGGGACAGTGATACTCTGCAGAGATCTGGCTGGGGAGGGATGCTCTGCAGGGATCTGGCTGGGGAGGGATGCTCTGCAGATATCTGGCTGGGGGAGGGATGCTCTGCAGGGATCTGGCTGGGACAGTGATACTCTGCAGGATCTGGCTGGGGAGGGATGCTCTGCAGATATCTGGCTGGGGAGGGATGCTCTGCAGATATCTGGCTGGGGAGGGATGCTCTGCAGGGATCTGGCTGGGGAGGGATGCTCTGCAGATATCTGGCTGGGGAGGGATGCTCTGCAGGGATCTGGCTGGGGAGGGATGCTCTGCAGATATCTGGCTGGGGGAGGGATGCTCTGCAGGGATCTGGCTGGGACAGTGATACTCTGCAGGATCTGGCTGGGGAGGGATGCTCTGCAGATATCTGGCTGGGGAGGGATGCTCTGCAGAGATCTGGCTGGGGGAGGGATGCTCTGCAGAGATCTGGCTGGGGGAGGGATGATGAGCAGGGATCTGGCTGGGGGAGGGATGCTCTGCAGGGATCTGGCTGGGGGAGGGATGCTCTGCAGGGATCTGGGTGGGACAGTGATACTCTGCAGAGATCTGGCTGGGGAGGGATGCTCTGCAGGGATCTGGCTGGGGAGGGATGCTCTGCAGATATCTGGCTGGGGGAGGGATGCTCTGCAGGGATCTGGCTGGGACAGTGATACTCTGCAGGGATCTGGCTGGGGAGGGATGATGAGCAGGGATCTGGCTGGGGGAGGGATGCTCTGCAGGGATCTGGCTGGGACAGTGATACTCTGCAGGATCTGGCTGGGGAGGGATGCTCTGCAGATATCTGGCTGGGGAAGGGATGCTCTGCAGGGATCTGGCTGGGGAGGGATGCTCTGCAGATATCTGGCTGGGACAGTGATACTCTGCAGGGATCTGGCTGGGACAGTGATACTCTGCAGGGATCTGGCTGGGGAGGGATGCTCTGCAGAGATCTGGCTGGGACAGTGATGCTCTGCAGAGATCTGGCTGGGACAGTGATACTCTGCAGGGATCTGGCTGGGGAGGGATGCTCTGCAGAGATCTGGCTGGGGGAGGGATGCTCTGCAGAGATCTGACTGGGGGAGGGATGATGAGCAGGGATTTGGCTGGGGGAGGGATGCTCTGCAGGGATCTGGCTGGGGAGGGATGCTCTGCAGATATCTGGCTGGGACAGTGATACTCTGCAGGGATCTGGCTGGGACAGTGATACTCTGCAGGGATCTGGCTGGGGGAGGGATGATGAGCAGGGATCTGGCTGGGGGAGGGATGCTCTGCAGGGATCTGGCTGGGACAGTGATACTCTGCAGGATCTGGCTGGGGAGGGATGCTCTGCAGATATCTGGCTGGGGAGGGATGCTCTGCAGGGATCTGGCTGGGGAGGGATGCTCTGCAGATATCTGGCTGGGACAGTGATACTCTGCAGGGATCTGGCTGGGACAGTGATACTCTGCAGGGATCTGGCTGGGGAGGGATGCTCTGCAGAGATCTGGCTGGGACAGTGATGCTCTTCAGAGATCTGGCTGGGACAGTGATACTCTGCAGGGATCTGGCTGGGGAGGGATGCTCTGCAGAGATCTGGCTGGGGGAGGGATGCTCTGCAGAGATCTGGCTGGGGGAGGGATGATGAGCAGGGATTTGGCTGGGGGAGGGATGCTCTGCAGGGATCTGGCTGGGGAGGGATGCTCTGCAGATATCTGGCTGGGACAGTGATACTCTGCAGGGATCTGGCTGGGGAGGGATGCTCTGCAGAGATCTGGCTGGGGGAGGGATGCTCTGCAGAGATCTGGCTGGGGGAGGGATGATGAGCAGGGATCTGGCTGGGGGAGGGATGCTCTGCAGGGATCTGGCTAGGGGTGTGTTCTACTATGCCATGTAACATCACTTCCTGTAGAGGAAGAGAGAGATTGTGCAGGGAGAGAGCTGGAGGAATCACACACAGTGTAGGGATCGTGCAGGCCCAGGACTGGCACCAGGAGGTCAGAGGCACCGTCACCTATACAATATATACATCTATATATAGAGCAGTGTGATGTGTGTATAGGGGCAGCTGCATGCTGGCTGTGTGCTGTGCATAGGCTTGTGTGTGTCTCTGTGTGTGCGTGCAGTACATACATACATACATACATACATACATACATACATGTGACTGTGTGCCCGCAGTGTAATATACACATATATATATATATACATACATGCACATGTACAGGACTGGCTGTGAGAGGGGGAGGGGCCGCTCAGCCGTCAGCTACACGTGTTGTAAACAGCTCCATATGTTACACAGGGAAACCCCTTCCCCCGTCCTGCAGTCCCTGTAACCCCTTCCCCCGTCCTGCAGTCCCTGTAACCCCTTCCCCCGTCCTGCAGTCCCTGTAACCCCTTCCCCCGTCCTGCAGTCCCTGTAACCCCTTCCCCCGTCCTGCAGTCCCTGTAACCCCTTCCCCCGTCCTGCAGTCCCTGTAACCCCTTCCCCCGTCCTGCAGTCCCTGTAACCCCTTCCCCCGTCCTGTATTCGCATTTATTTATAAACATATTCAGTTGCGCTTCACAATTGGAAACATTAATAGAACAAAACGGTACTAACAGCCAGACATAGAGGGAGGGAAGGCCCTGCTCACACGCTTACACTCTATACCCTTTAACCCCTTCCTCCTGTCCTGCTGCCCCTTTAACCCTTTCCTCCTTGTCTTGCCCGCCATTTAACCCTTCCATAGGAGCAGCTGCTCTGTGTACTGTGTAATAAACATTCAAGAAAATATTACTAATATTATTTACCTTGCTGCAGAAAATACGTTTTTAAAATATTAAAAAAACTGAGTGCTCCCTACGTTCATCCCCAGCCATATCCTGTCACTGAGTGCTCCCTACATTCATCCCCAGCCATATCCTGTCACTGAGTGCTCCCTACATTCATCCCCAGCCATATCCTGTCACTGAGTGCTCCCTACATTCATCCCCAGCCATATCCTGTCACTGAGTGCTCCCTACATTCATCCCCAGCCATATCCTGTCACTGAGTGCTCCCTACATTCATCCCCAGCCATATCCTGTCACTGAGTGCTCCCTACATTCATCCCCAGCCATATCCTGTCACTGAGTGCTCCCTACATTCATCCCCAGCCATATCCTGTCACTGAGTGCTCCCTACATTCATCCCCAGCCATATCCTGTCACTGAGTGCTCCCTACATTCATCCCCAGCCATATCCTGTCACTGAGTGCTCCCTACATTCATCCCCAGCCATATCCTGTCACTGAGTGCTCCCTACATTCATCCCCAGCCATATCCTGTCACTGAGTGCTCCCTACATTCATCCCCAGCCATATCCTGTCACTGAGTGCTCCCTACATTCATCCCCAGCCATATCCTGTCACTGAGTGCTCCCTACATTCATCCCCAGCCATATCCTGTCACTGAGTGCTCCCTACATTCATCCCCAGCCATATCCTGTCACTGAGTGCTCCCTACATTCATCCCCAGCCATATCCTGTCACTGAGTGCTCCCTACATTCATCCCCAGCCATATCCTGTCACTGAGTGCTCCCTACATTCATCCCCAGCCATATCCTGTCACTGAGTGCTCCCTACATTCATCCCCAGCCATATCCTGTCACTGAGTGCTCCCTACATTCATCCCCAGCCATATCCTGTCACTGAGTGCTCCCTACATTCATCCCCAGCCATATCCTGTCACTGAGTGCTCCCTACATTCATCCCCAGCCATATCCTGTCACTGAGTGCTCCCTACTTTCATCCCCAGCCATATGCTGTCACTGAGTGCTCCCTACATTCATCCCCAGCCATATCCTGTCACTGAGTGCTCCCTACATTCATCCCCAGCCATATCCTGTCACTGAGTGCTCCCTACATTCATCCCCAGCCATATCCTGTCACTGAGTGCTCCCTACATTCATCCCCAGCCATATCCTGTCACTGAGTGCTCCCTACGTTCATCCCCAGCCATATCCTGTCACTGAGTGCTCCCCACTTTCATCCCCAGCCATATCCTGTCACTGAGTGCTCCCTACTTTCATCCCCAGCCATATCCTTTCACTGAGTGCTCCCTACGTTCATCCTCAGCTATATTACATCCTGTCACTGAGTGCTCCCTACGTTCATCCTCAGCTATATTACATCCAGTCACTGAGTGCTCCCTACTTTCATCCCCAGCCACATCCTGTCACTGAGTGCTCCCTACTTTCATCCTCAGCTATATTACATCCTGTCACTGAGTGCTCCCTACTTTCATCCTCAGCTATATTACATCCTGTCACTGAGTGCTCCCTACATTCATTCCCAGCCACATCCTGTCACTGAGTTCTCCCTACATTCATCCCCAGCCATATCCTGTCACTGAGTGCTCCCTACATTCATCCCCAGCCATATCCTGTCACTGAGTGCTCCCTACATTCATCCCCAGCCATATCCTGTCACTGAGTGCTCCCTACATTCATCCCCAGCCATATCCTGTCACTGAGTGCTCCCTACTTTCATCCCCAGCCATATCCTGTCACTGAGTGCTCCCTACATTCATCCCCAGCCATATCCTGTCACTGAGTGCTCCCTACATTCATCCCCAGCCATATCCTGTCACTGAGTGCTCCCTACATTCATCCCCAGCCATATCCTGTCACTGAGTGCTCCCTACATTCATCCCCAGCCATATCCTGTCACTGAGTGCTCCCTACATTCATCCCCAGCCATATCCTGTCACTGAGTGCTCCCTACATTCATCCCCAGCCATATCCTGTCACTGAGTGCTCCCTACTTTCATCCCCAGCCATATCCTGTCACTGAGTGCTCCCTACATTCATCCCCAGCCATATCCTGTCACTGAGTGCTCCCTACATTCATCCCCAGCCATATCCTGTCACTGAGTGCTCCCTACATTCATCCCCAGCCATATCCTGTCACTGAGTGCTCCCTACATTCATCCCCAGCCATATCCTGTCACTGAGTGCTCCCTACATTCATCCCCAGCCATATCCTGTCACTGAGTGCTCCCCACTTTCATCCCCAGCCATATCCTGTCACTGAGTGCTCCCTACTTTCATCCCCAGCCATATCCTTTCACTGAGTGCTCCCTACGTTCATCCTCAGCTATATTACATCCTGTCACTGAGTGCTCCCTACGTTCATCCTCAGCTATATTACATCCAGTCACTGAGTGCTCCCTACTTTCATCCCCAGCCACATCCTGTCACTGAGTGCTCCCTACTTTCATCCTCAGCTATATTACATCCTGTCACTGAGTGCTCCCTACTTTCATCCTCAGCTATATTACATCCTGTCACTGAGTGCTCCCTACATTCATTCCCAGCCACATCCTGTCACTGAGTTCTCCCTACATTCATCCCCAGCCATATCCTGTCACTGAGTGCTCCCTACATTCATCCCCAGCCATATCCTGTCACTGAGTGCTCCCTACATTCATCCCCAGCCATATCCTGTCACTAAGTGCTCCCTACTTTCATCCTCAGCTATATTACATCCTGTCACTGAGTGCTCCCTACTTTCATCCTCAGCTATATTACATCCTGTCACTGAGTGCTCCCTACATTCATTCCCAGCCACATCCTGTCACTGAGTTCTCCCTACATTCATCCCCAGCCATATCCTGTCACTGAGTGCTCCCTACATTCATCCCCAGCCATATCCTGTCACTGAGTGCTCCCTACAATCATCCCCAGCCATATCCTGTCACTGAGTGCTCCCTACTTTCATCCCCAGCCATATCCTGTCACTGAGTGCTCCCTACATTCATCCCCAGCCATATCCTGTCACTGAGTGCTCCCTACATTCATCCCCAGCCATATCCTGTCACTGAGTGCTCCCTACATTCATCCCCAGCCATATCCTGTCACTGAGTGCTCCCTACATTCATCCCCAGCCATATCCTGTCACTGAGTGCTCCCTACATTCATCCCCAGCCATATCCTGTCACTGAGTGCTCCCTACATTCATCCCCAGCCATATCCTGTCACTGAGTGCTCCCTACATTCATCCCCAGCCATATCCTGTCACTGAGTGCTCCCTACATTCATCCCCAGCCATATCCTGTCACTGAGTGCTCCCTACATTCATCCCCAGCCATATCCTGTCACTGAGTGCTCCCTACATTCATCCCCAGCCATATCCTGTCACTGAGTGCTCCCTACATTCATCCCCAGCCATATCCTGTCACTGAGTGCTCCCTACATTCATCCCCAGCCATATCCTGTCACTGAGTGCTCCCTACATTCATCCCCAGCCATATCCTGTCACTGAGTGCTCCCTACATTCATCCCCAGCCATATCCTGTCACTGAGTGCTCCCTACATTCATCCCCAGCCATATGCTGTCACTGAGTGCTCCCTACTTTCATCCCCAGCCATATGCTGTCACTGAGTGCTCCCTACATTCATCCCCAGCCATATCCTGTCACTGAGTGCTCCCTACATTCATCCCCAGCCATATCCTGTCACTGAGTGCTCCCTACATTCATCCCCAGCCATATCCTGTCACTGAGTGCTCCCTACATTCATCCCCAGCCATATCCTGTCACTGAGTGCTCCCTACATTCATCCCCAGCCATATCCTGTCACTGAGTGCTCCCCACTTTCATCCCCAGCCATATCCTGTCACTGAGTGCTCCCTACTTTCATCCCCAGCCATATCCTTTCACTGTGTGCTCCCTACGTTCATCCTCAGCTATATTACATCCTGTCACTGAGTGCTCCCTACGTTCATCCTCAGCTATATTACATCCAGTCACTGAGTGCTCCCTACTTTCATCCCCAGCCACATCCTGTCACTGAGTGCTCCCTACTTTCATCCTCAGCTATATTACATCCTGTCACTGAGTGCTCCCTACTTTCATCCTCAGCTATATTACATCCTGTCACTGAGTGCTCCCTACATTCATTCCCAGCCACATCCTGTCACTGAGTTCTCCCTACATTCATCCCCAGCCATATCCTGTCACTGAGTGCTCCCTACATTCATCCCCAGCCATATCCTGTCACTGAGTGCTCCCTACATTCATCCCCAGCCATATCCTGTCACTGAGTGCTCCCTACATTCATCCCCAGCCATATCCTGTCACTGAGTGCTCCCTACTTTCATCCCCAGCCATATCCTGTCACTGAGTGCTCCCTACATTCATCCCCAGCCATATCCTGTCACTGAGTGCTCCCTACATTCATCCCCAGCCATATCCTGTCACTGAGTGCTCCCTACATTCATCCCCAGCCATATCCTGTCACTGAGTGCTCCCTACATTCATCCCCAGCCATATCCTGTCACTGAGTGCTCCCTACATTCATCCCCAGCCATATCCTGTCACTGAGTGCTCCCTACATTCATCCCCAGCCATATCCTGTCACTGAGTGCTCCCTACTTTCATCCCCAGCCATATCCTGTCACTGAGTGCTCCCTACATTCATCCCCAGCCATATCCTGTCACTGAGTGCTCCCTACATTCATCCCCAGCCATATCCTGTCACTGAGTGCTCCCTACATTCATCCCCAGCCATATCCTGTCACTGAGTGCTCCCTACATTCATCCCCAGCCATATCCTGTCACTGAGTGCTCCCTACATTCATCCCCAGCCATATCCTGTCACTGAGTGCTCCCCACTTTCATCCCCAGCCATATCCTGTCACTGAGTGCTCCCTACTTTCATCCCCAGCCATATCCTTTCACTGAGTGCTCCCTACGTTCATCCTCAGCTATATTACATCCTGTCACTGAGTGCTCCCTACGTTCATCCTCAGCTATATTACATCCAGTCACTGAGTGCTCCCTACTTTCATCCCCAGCCACATCCTGTCACTGAGTGCTCCCTACTTTCATCCTCAGCTATATTACATCCTGTCACTGAGTGCTCCCTACTTTCATCCTCAGCTATATTACATCCTGTCACTGAGTGCTCCCTACATTCATTCCCAGCCACATCCTGTCACTGAGTTCTCCCTACATTCATCCCCAGCCATATCCTGTCACTGAGTGCTCCCTACATTCATCCCCAGCCATATCCTGTCACTGAGTGCTCCCTACATTCATCCCCAGCCATATCCTGTCACTAAGTGCTCCCTACTTTCATCCTCAGCTATATTACATCCTGTCACTGAGTGCTCCCTACTTTCATCCTCAGCTATATTACATCCTGTCACTGAGTGCTCCCTACATTCATTCCCAGCCACATCCTGTCACTGAGTTCTCCCTACATTCATCCCCAGCCATATCCTGTCACTGAGTGCTCCCTACATTCATCCCCAGCCATATCCTGTCACTGAGTGCTCCCTACAATCATCCCCAGCCATATCCTGTCACTAAGTGCTCCCTACTTTCATCCCCAGCCATATCCTGTCACTGAGTGCTCCCTACTTTCATCCCCAGCCATATCCTGTCACTGAGTGCTCCCTACGTTCATCCTCAGCTATATTACATCCTGTCACTGAGTGCTCCCTACGTTCATCCTCAGCTATATTACATCCAGTCACTGAGTGCTCCCTACTTTCATCCCCAGCCACATCCTGTCACTGAGTGCTCCCTACTTTCATCCTCAGCTATATTACATCCTGTCACTGAGTGCTCCCTACCTTCATCCTCAGCTATATTACATCCTGTCACTGAGTGCTCCCTACATTCATTCCCAGCCACATCCTGTCACTGAGTTCTCCCTACATTCATCCCCAGCCATATCCTGTCACTGAGTGCTCCCTACATTCATCCCCAGCCATATCCTGTCACTGAGTGCTCCCTACATTCATCCCCAGCCATATCCTGTCACTGAGTGCTCCCTACTTTCATCCCCAGCCATATCCTGTCACTGAGTGCTCCCTACTTTCATCCCCAGCCATATCCTGTCACTGAGTGCTCCCTACTTTCATCCTCAGCTATATTACATCCTGTCACTGAGTGCTCCCTACTTTCATCCTCAGCTATATTACATCCTGTCACTGAGTGCTCCCTACATTCATTCCCAGCCACATCCTGTCACTGAGTTCTCCCTACATTCATCCCCAGCCATATCCTGTTACTGAGTGCTCCCTACATTCATCCCCAGTCATATCCTGTCACTGAGTGCTCCCTACTTTCATCCCCAGCCATATCCTGTCACTGAGTGCTCCCTACATTCATCCCCAGCCATATCCTGTCACTGAGTGCTCCCTACTTTCATCCCCAGCCATATCCTGTCACTGAGTGCTCCCTACTTTCATCCCCAGCCATATCCTGTCACTGAGTGCTCCCTACGTTCATCCTCAGCTATATTACATCCTGTCACTGAGTGCTCCCTACGTTCATCCTCAGCTATATTACATCCTGTCACTGAGTGCTCCCTACTTTCATCCTCAGCTAGATTACATCCTGTCACTGAGTGCTCCCTACTTTCATCCCCAGCCACATCCTGTCACTGAGTGCTCCCTACGTTCATCCTCAGCTATATTACATCCTGTCACTGAGTGCTCCCTACTTTCATCCTCAGCTAGATTGCATCCTGTCACTGAGTGCTCCCTACTTTCATCCCCAGCCACATCCTGTCACTGAGTGCTCCCTACTTTCATCCTCAGCTATATTACATCCTGCCACTGAGAGCTCCCTACTTTAATCCCCAGCCACATCCTGTCACTGAGTGCTCCCTACTTTAATCCCCAGCCACATCCTGTCACTGAGTGCTCCCTACTTTCATCCTCAGCTATATTACATCCTGCCACTGAGTGCTCCCTACTTTAACCCCCATCCACATCCTGTCACTGAGTGCTCCCTACATGCATCCCCAGCCATATCCTGTCACTGAGTGCTCCCTACTTTCATCCTCAGCTATATTACATCCTGTCACTGAGTGCTCCCTACTTTCATCCTCAGCTAGATTACATCCTGTCACTGAGTGCTCCCTACTTTCATCCTCAGCTATATTACATCCTGTCACTGAGTGCTCCCTACGTTCATCCTCAGCTATATTACATCCTGTCACTGAGTGTGCTCCCTACGTTCATCCTCAGCTATATTACATCCTGTCACTGAGTGCTCCCTACGTTCATCCTCAGCTAGATTACATCCTGTCACTGAGTGCTCCCTACTTTCATCCCCAGCCACATCCTGTCACTGAGTGCTCCCTACTTTCATCCCCAGCCATATCCTGTCACTGAGTGCTCCCTACTTTCATCCTCAGCTAGATTACATCCTGTCACTGAGTGCTTCCTACTTTCATCCTCAGCGATATTACATCCTGTCACTGAGTGCTCCCTACTTTCATCCCCAGCCACATCCTGTCACTGAGTGCTCCCTACTTTCATTCCCAGCCACATCCTGTCACTGAGTGCTCCCTACGTTCATCCCCAGCTACATCCTGTCACTGAATGCTCTCTACGTTCATCCCCAGCTACATCCTTTGAGTGTTCCCTACTTTTATCTCCAGCTACATACTGTCACTGAGTGCTCCCTACATTCATCCCCAGCTACTGTACATCCTGTCACTGAGTGCTCCCTACGTTCATCCTCAGATTACATCCTGTCACTGAGTGCTCCCTACTTTCATCCCCAGCCACATCCTGTCACTGAGTGCTCCCTACTTTCATCCCCAGCTACATACTGTCTGTTGAATGCTTCCTATGTTCATCCTCAGCTACAGTACGTCCTGTAGGTGAGACAATAAGGCCTGGTTGGGTTCCCATCGTTTGTAACATATATGAGGGTTCCATCTTGAGTTGGAGTTGACAACTGGTGACACGATGAGTTGGAGTTGACAACTGGTGACACGATGAGTTGGAGTTGACAACTGGTGACACGATGAGTTGGAGTTGACAACTGGTGATACGATGAGTTGGAGTTGACAACTGGTGACACATTGAGTTGGAGTTGACAACTGGTGATACGATGAGTTGGAGTTGACAACTGGTGACACGATGAGTTGGAGTTGACAACTGGTGACACGATGAGTTGGAGTTGACAACTGGTGACACGTGAAGATTGAGCTGAGCGTGGAATAATTTTTATCCTGATCTTAGCATGTTGTCTGATCTCAGTCCATATTCCTCTTATGCTGACTGACACACTTGTCTATTACCTCTCTGTGGCTTCTAGGGCACAGTGCCACTCCTCAGATCATCTTCTGCTGGGATGAGTCCAGGTGAGGAGGATGCTGTGGTGGGGGAAGAGCTGAGCGAGGAGGAGGCGTCACTTGACTGGACACCACAGGAGAAGGCTCTTCATGAAGCAAAACTTAAAGCGAAGGCCAAGCGTAGGCTCCGCCGAACATCATCACGTGACTCTGCCCGGGAGTCAGAGAGCACAGATTGCACAGCAGAGCCCCTTAGCCCGCGAGGAAGGGGCAATGACAGGAAGTCACGCATGGGCAAAGGCCGTGGACTACCAAAGAAAGGTAAAGTGGAGCTGTCTTTGGGGTGTCAGTTGGAACTGAGGATTGGGGTGTATAAGAACTGAAGGTGACATGTTTGGTATAAGTAGTGCGGTGGAATGAGCAACTCTTGTCTCTTTGTTAGACAGTAGATCATAGGAGTGTTGTGGAGGGATCCCAGATAGATGTTCTGCTTAATGTAAGTAGAGTGTTTACAAATGTAAGGGAATGGAGCATTGGCAAAGAGAAAGTGGTCACCAAGTGTGTGAGGATGTAGGATTGAAAAGTGACGTTAGTTTTCCTAAGGGACGTGGACAGTATAGTGATGTTAGTTGGGGTAAGGGACGTGGACAGTATAGTGATGTTAGTTGGGGTAAGGGACATGGACAGTATAGTGATGTTAGTTGGGGTAAGGGACATGGACAGTATAGTGATGTTAGTTGGGGTAAGGGACATGGACAGTATGGTGATGTTTGTTGGGGTAAGGGACATGGACAGTATAGTGATGTTAGTTGGGGTAAGGGACATGGACAGTATGGTGATGTTAGTTGGGGTAAGGGACATGGACAGTATGGTGATGTTAGTTGGGGTAAGGGACATGGACAGTATGGTGATGTTAGTTGGGGTAAGGGACATGGACAGTATGGTGATGTTAGTTGGGGTAAGGGACATGGACAGTATAGTGATGTTAGTTGGGGTAACGGACATGGACAGTATAGTGATGTTAGTTGGGGTAAGAGACATGGACAGTATAGTGATGTTAGTTGGGGTAAGGGACATGGACAGTATAGTGATGTTAGTTGGGGTAAGGGACATGGACAGTATAGTGATGTTAGTTGGGGTAAGGGACATGGACAGTATAGTGAGGTTAGTTGGGGTAAGGGACATGGACACTATAGTGATGTTAGTTGGGGTAAGGGACATGGACAGTATAGTGATATTAGTTGATGTAGTGGTAAGTGCTTATGGAGTGTATGATGATGTTAGTTGGTGTAGTGGTAAGTGCTCATGGAGTGTAGGGTGATGTTAGTTGGTGTAGGGGTAAGTGCTCATGGAGTGTATGATGATGTTAGTTGGTGTAGTGGTAAGTGCTCATGGAGTGTAGGGTGATGTTAGTTGGTGTAGTGGTAAGTGCTTATGGAGTGTATGATGATGTTAGTTGGTGTAGTGGTAAGTGCTCATGGAGTGTATGGTGATGGTAGTTGGTGTAGTGGTAAGTGCTAATGGAGTGTATGATGATGTTGGTGTAGTGGTAAGTGCTCATGGACTGTAGGGTGATGTTAGTTGGTGCAGTGGTAAGTGCTCATGGAGTGTAGGGTGATGTTGGTGTAGTGGTAAGTGCGCATGGAGTGTAGGGTGATGTTGGTGTAGTGGTAAGTGCTCATGGAGTGTATGGTGATGTTAGTTGGTGTAGTGGTAAGTGCTCATGGAGTGTAGGGTGATGTTAGTTGGTGTAGTGGTAAGTGCTCATGGAGTGTAGGGTGATGTTAGTTGGTGCAGTGGTAAGTGCTCATGGAGTGTAGGGTGATGTTGGTGTAGTGGTAAGTGCTCATGGAGTGTAGGATGATGTTAGTTGGTGTAGTGGCAAGTGCTCATGGAGTGTAGGGTGATGTTAGTTGGTGTAGTGGTAAGTGCTCATGGAGTGTAGGGTGATGTTAGTTGGTGTAGTGGTAAGTGCTCATGGACTGTAGGGTGATGTTAGTTGGTGCAGTGGTAAGTGCTCATGGAGTGTAGGGTGATGTTGGTGTAGTGGTAAGTGCGCATGGAGTGTAGGGTGATGTTGGTGTAGTGGTAAGTGCTCATGGAGTGTAGGGTGATGTTAGTTGGTGTAGTGGTAAGTGCTCATGGAGTGTAGGGTGATGTTAGTTGGTGTAGTGGTAAGTGCTCATGGAGTGTAGGGTGATGTTAGTTGGTGCAGTGGTAAGTGCTCATGAAGTGTAGGATGATGTTAGTTGGTGTAGTGGCAAGTGCTCATGGAGTGTAGGGTGATGTTAGTTGGTGTAGTGGTAAGTGCTTATGGAGTGTATGATGATGTTAGTTGGTGTAGTGGCAAGTGCTCATGGAGTGTAGGGTGATGTTAGTTGGTGTAGTGGTAAGTGCTCATGGAGTGTAGGGTGATGTTGGTGTAGTGGTAAGTGCTCATGGAGTGTAGGGTGATGTTAGTTGGTGTAGTGGTAAGTGCTAATGGAGTGTATGATGATGTTGGTGTAGTGGTAAGTGCTCATGGACTGTAGGGTGATGTTAGTTGGTGCAGTGGTAAGTGCTCATGGAGTGTAGGGTGATGTTGGTGTAGTGGTAAGTATGCATGGAGTGTAGGGTGATGTTGGTGTAGTGGTAAGTGCTCATGGAGTGTAGGGTGATGTTAGTTGGTGTAGTGGTAAGTGCTCATGGAGTGTAGGGTGATGTTAGTTGGTGTAGTGGTAAGTGCTCATGGAGTGTAGGGTGATGTTAGTTGGTGCAGTGGTAAGTGCTCATGGAGTGTAGGATGATGTTAGTTGGTGTAGTGGCAAGTGCTCATGGAGTGTAGGGTGATGTTAGTTGGTGTAGTGGTAAGTGCTTATGGAGTGTATGATGATGTTAGTTGGTGTAGTGGTAAGTGCTCATGGAGTGTATGCTGATGTTGGTGTAGTGTTAAGTGCTCTTGGAGTATATGGTGATGTTAGTTGGTGCAGTGGTAAGTGCTCATGGAGTGTAGGGTGATGTTGGTGTAGTGGTAAGTGCTCATGGAGTGTAGCGTGATGTTGGTGTAGTGGTAAGTGATCATGGACAGTTGGGTTATGTTATTTGGTGTAGTGGTAAGTGCTCATGGAGTGTAGGGTGATGTTAGTTGATGTAGTGGTAAGTGCTCATGGAGTGTATGGTGATGTTGGTGTAGTGGTAAGTGCTCATGGAGTGTAGGGTGATGTTAGTTGGTGTATTGGTAAGTGCTCTTGGAGTGTATGGTGATGTAAGTTGGTGTAGGGGTAAGTGCTCATGGAGTGTATGGTGATGGTAGTTGGTGTAGTGGTAAGTGCTTATGGAGTGTATGATGATGTTAGTTGGTGTAGTGGTAAGTGCTCATGGAGTGTTTCGTGATGTTGGTGTAGTGGTAAGTGCTCATGGACTGTAGGGTGATGTTAGTTGGTGCAGTTGTAAGTGCTCATGGAGTGTAGGGTGATGTTGGTGTAGTGGTAAGTGCTCATGGAGTGTAGGGTGATGTTGGTGTAGTGGTAAGTGCTCCTGGAGTGTAGGGTGATGTTAGTTGATGTAGTGGTAAGTGCTCATGGAGTGTATGGTGATGTTGGTGTAGTGGTAAGTGCTCATGGAGTGTAGGGTGATGTTGGTGTAGGGGTAAGTGCTCATGGAGTGTAGGGTGATGTAAGTTGGTGTAGTGGTAAGTGCTCATGGAGTGTATGGTGATGGTAGTTGGTGTAGTGGTAAGTGCTCATGGAGTGTAGGGTGATGTAAGTTGGTGTAGTGGTAAGTGCTCATGGAGTGTAGGGTGAAGTTGGTGTAGTGGTAAGTGCTCATGGAGTGTAGGGTGATGTTGGTGTAGTGGTAAGTGCTCATGGAGTTTATAGTGATGTTAGTTGGTGTAGTGGTAAGTGCTTATGGAGTGTATGATGATGTTAGTTGGTGTAGTGGTAAGTGCTCATGGATTGTAGGGTGATGTTAGTTGGTGTAGTGGTAAGTGCTTATGGAGTGTATGATGATGTTAGTTGGTGTAGTGGTAAGTGCTCATGGAGTGTATGGTGATGGTAGTTGGTGTATTGGTAAGTGCTTCTGGAGTGTATGATGATGTTAGATGGTGTAGTGGTAAGTGCTCATGGAGTGTATGATGATGTTAGTTGGTGTAGTGGTAAGTGCTCATGGAGTGTAGGGTGATGTTAGTTGGTGTAGTGGTCAGTGCTTATGGAGTCTATGATGATGTTAGTTGGTGTAGTGATAAGTGCTCATGGAGTGTAGGGTGATGTTAGTTGGTGTAGTGGTAAGTGCTTATGGAGTGTATGATGATGTTAGTTGGTGTAGTGGTAAGTGCTCATGGAGTGTAGGGTGATGTTAGTTGGTGTAGTGGTAAGTGCTTATGGAGTGTATGATGATGTTAGTTGGTGTAGTGGTAAGTGCTCATGGAGTCTATGATGATGTTAGTTGGTGTAGTGATAAGTGCTCATGGAGTGTAGGGTGATGTTAGTTGGTGTAGTGGTAAGTGCTTATGGAGTGTATGATGATGTTAGTTGGTGTAGTGGTAAGTGCTCATGGAGTGTAGGGTGATGTTAGTTGGTGTAGTGGTAAGTGCTTATGGAGTGTATGATGATGTTAGTTGGTGTAGTGGTAAGTGCTCATGGAGTGTATGCTGATGTTGGTGTAGTGGTAAGTGCTTATGGAGTGTAGGGTGATGTTAGTTGGTGCAGTGGTAAGTGCTCATGGAGTGTAGGGTGATGTTGGTGTAGTGGTAAGTGCTTATGGAGTGTATGGTGATGTTGGTGCAGTGGTAAGTGCTCATGGAGGGTAGGGTGATGTTGGTGTAGTGCTAAGTGCTCATGGAGTTGATGGTGATGGTAGTTGGTGTAGTGGTAAGTGCTCATGGAGTGTAGGGTGATGTTGGTGTAGTGGTAAGTGCTCATGGAGTGTAGGGTGATGTTAGTTGGTGTAGGGGTAAGTGCTCATGGAGTGTATGATGATGTTAGTTGGTGTAGTGGTAAGTGCTCATGGAGTGTAGGGTGATGTTAGTTGGTGTAGTGGTAAGTGCTTATGGAGTGTATGATGATGTTAGTTGGTGTAGTGGTAAGTGCTCATGGAGTGTATGGTGATGGTAGTTGGTGTAGTGGTAAGTGCTCATGGACTGTATGGTGATGGTAGTTGGTGTAGTGGCAAGTGCTTATGGAGTGTAGGGTGATGTTGGTGTAGTGGTAAGTGCGCATGAAGTGTAGGGTGATGTTGGTGTAGTGGTAAGTGGTCATGGAGTGTAGGGTGATGTTGGTGTAGTGGTAAGTGCTCATGAAGTGTAGGGTGATGTTAGTTGGTGTAGTGGTAAGTGCTTATGGAGTGTAGGATGATGTTAGTTGGTGTAGTGGCAAGTGCTCATGGAGTGTAGGGTGATGTTAGTTGGTGTAGTGGTAAGTGCTTATAGAGTGTATGATGATGTTAGTTGGTGTAGTGGTAAGTGCTCATGGAGTGTAGGGTGATGTTAGTTGGTGTAGTGGTAAGTGCTTATGGAGTGTATGATGTTAGTTGGTGTAATGGTAAGTGCTCATGGAGAGTATGCTGATGTTGGTGTAGTGTTAAGTGCTCTTGGAGTATATGGTGATGTTAGTTGGTGTAGGGGTAAGTGCTCATGGAGTGTACGGTGATGTAAGTTGGTGTAGTGGTAAGTGCTCCTAGAGTTTAGAGTGATGTAAGTTGGTGTAGTGGTAAGTGCTCATGGAGTTTAGGGTGATGTTAGTTGGTGTATTGGTAAGTGCTCATGGAGTGTAGGGTGATGTTGGTGTAGTGGTAAGTGCTCATGGACTGTAGGGTGATGTTAGTTGGTGCAGTGGTAAGTGCTCATGAAGTGTAGGGTGATGTTGGTGCAGTGGTAAGTGCTCATGGAGTGTAGGGTGATGTTGGTGTAGTGGTAAGTGCTCATGGAGTGTATGGTGATGTTAGTTGGTGTAGTGGTAAGTGCTCATGGAGTGTAGGGTGATGTTAGTTGGTGCAGTGGTAAGTGCGCATGGAGTGTAGGGTGATGTTGGTGTAGTGGTAAGTGCTCATGGAGTGTAGCGTGATGTTGGTGTAGTGGTAAGTGATCATGGACAGTAGGGTTATGTTATTTGGTGTAGTGGTAAGTGCTCATGGAGTGTAGGGTGATGTTAGTTGATGTAGTGGTAAGTGCTCATGGAGTGTATGGTGATGTTGGTGTAGTGGTAAGTGCTCATGGAGTGTAGGGTGATGTTAGCTGGTGTATTGGTAAGTGCTCTTGGAGTGTAGGGTGATGTTAGTTGGTGTAGGGGTAAGTGCTCATGGAGTGTACGGTGATGTAAGTTGGTGTAGTGGTAAGTGCTCATGGAGTGTATGGTGATGGTAGTTGGTGTAGTGGTAAGTGCTTATGGAGTGTATGATGATGTTAGTTGGTGTAGTGGTAAGTGCTCATGGAGTGTATCGTGATGTTGGTGTAGTGGTAAGTGCTCATGGACTGTAGGGTGATGTTAGTTGGTGCAGTGGTAAGTGCTCATGGAGTGTAGGGTGATGTTGGTGTAGTGGTAAGTGCTCATGGAGTGTAGGGTGATGTTGGTGTTGTGGTAAGTGCTCATGGAGTGTAGGGTGATGTTAGTTGATGTAGTGGTAAGTGCTCATGGAGTGTATGGTGATGTTGGTGTAGTGGTAAGTGCTCACGGAGTGTAGGGTGATGTTGGTGTAGGGGTAAGTGCTCATGGAGTGTAGGGTGATGATAGTTGGTGTTGAGGTAAGTGCTCATGGAGTGTAGGATGATGTTAGTTGGTCTAGCGGTAAGTGCTAATGGAGTGTAGCGTGATGTTGGTGTAGTGGTAAGTGCTCATGGAGTGTAGGGTGATGTAAGTTGGTGTAGTGGTAAGTGCTCATGGAGTGTAGGGTGATGTTGGTGTAGTGGTAAGTGCTCATGGAGTGTAGGTTGATGTTAGTTGGTGTAGTGGTAAGTGCTCATGGAGTTTATAGTGATGTTAGTTGGTGTAGTGGTAAGTGCTTATGGAGTGTATGGTGATGTTAGTTGGTGTAGGGGTAAGTGCTCATGGAGTGTACGGTGATGTTAGTTGGTGTAGTGGTAAGTGCTTATGGAGTTTATAGTGATGTTAGTTGGTGTTGTGGTAAGTGCTTATGGAGTGTATGATGATGTTAGTTGGTGTAGTGGTAAGTGCTCATGGAGTGTAGGGTGATGTTAGTTGGTGTAGTGGTAAGTGCTCATGGAGTGTAGGGTGATGTTAGTTGGTGTAGTGGTAAGTGCTTATGGAGTGTATGATGATGTTAGTTGGTGTAGTGGTAAGTGCTCATGGAGTGTATGGTGATGGTAGTTGGTGTATTGGTAAGTGCTTCTGGAGTGTATGATGATGTTAGATGGTGTAGTGGTAAGTGCTCATGGAGTGTATGATGATGTTAGTTGGTGTAGTGGTAAGTGCTCATGGAGTGAAGAGTGATGTTAGTTGGTGTAGTGGTAAGTGCTTATGGAGTCTATGATGATGTTAGTTGGTGTAGTGGTAAGTGGTCATGGAGTGTAGGGTGATGTTAGTTGGTGTAGTGGTAAGTGCTTATGGAGTGTAGGATGATGTTAGTTGGTGTAGTGGTAAGTGGTCATGGAGTGTAGGGTGATGTTAGTTGGTGTAGTGGTAAGTGCTTATGGAGTGTATGATGATGTTAGTTGGTGTAGTGGTAAGTGCTCATGGAGTGTATGGTGATGGTAGTTGGTGTATTGGTAAGTGCTTCTGGAGTGTATGATGATGTTAGATGGTGTAGTGGTAAGTGCTCATGGAGTGTATGATGATGTTAGTTGGTGTAGTGGTAAGTGCTCATGGAGTGAAGAGTGATGTTAGTTGGTGTAGTGGTAAGTGCTTATGGAGTCTATGATGATGTTAGTTGGTGTAGTGGTAAGTGGTCATGGAGTGTAGGGTGATGTTAGTTGGTGTAGTGGTGAGTGCTTATGGAGTGTATGATGATGTTAGTTGGTGTAGTGGTAAGTGCTCATGGAGTGTATGGTGATGTTAGTTGGTGCAGTGGTAAGTGCTCATGGAGTGTAGGGTGATGTTGGTGTAGTGGTAAGTGCTCATGGAGTGTAGCGTGATGTTGGTGTAGTGGTAAGTGATCATGGACAGTTGGGTTATGTTATTTGGTGTAGTGGTAAGTGCTCATGGAGTGTAGGGTGATGTTAGTTGATGTAGTGGTAAGTGCTCATGGAGTGTATGGTGATGTTGGTGTAGTGGTAAGTGCTCATGGAGTGTAGGGTGATGTTAGTTGGTGTATTGGTAAGTGCTCTTGGAGTGTATGGTGATGTACGTTGGTGTAGGGGTAAGTGCTCATGGAGTGTATGATGATGTTAGTTGGTGTAGTGGTAAGTGCTCATGGAGTGTTTCGTGATGTTGGTGTAGTGGTAAGTGCTCATGGACTGTAGGGTGATGTTAGTTGGTGCAGTTGTAAGTGCTCATGGAGTGTAGGGTGATGTTGGTGTAGTGGTAAGTGCTCATGGAGTGTAGGGTGATGTTGGTGTAGTGGTAAGTGCTCCTGGAGTGTAGGGTGATGTTAGTTGATGTAGTGGTAAGTGCTCATGGAGTGTATGGTGATGTTGGTGTAGTGGTAAGTGCTCATGGAGTGTAGGGTGATGTTGGTGTAGGGGTAAGTGCTCATGGAGTGTAGGGTGATGTAAGTTGGTGTAGTGGTAAGTGCTCATGGAGTGTATGGTGATGGTAGTTGGTGTAGTGGTAAGTGCTCATGGAGTGTAGGGTGATGTAAGTTGGTGTAGTGGTAAGTGCTCATGGAGTGTAGGGTGAAGTTGGTGTAGTGGTAAGTGCTCATGGAGTGTAGGGTGATGTTGGTGTAGTGGTAAGTGCTCATGGAGTTTATAGTGATGTTAGTTGGTGTAGTGGTAAGTGCTTATGGAGTGTATGATGATGTTAGTTGGTGTAGTGGTAAGTGCTCATGGATTGTAGGGTGATGTTAGTTGGTGTAGTGGTAAGTGCTTATGGAGTGTATGATGATGTTAGTTGGTGTAGTGGTAAGTGCTCATGGAGTGTATGGTGATGGTAGTTGGTGTATTGGTAAGTGCTTCTGGAGTGTATGATGATGTTAGATGGTGTAGTGGTAAGTGCTCATGGAGTGTATGATGATGTTAGTTGGTGTAGTGGTAAGTGCTCATGGAGTGTAGGGTGATGTTAGTTGGTGTAGTGGTCAGTGCTTATGGAGTCTATGATGATGTTAGTTGGTGTAGTGATAAGTGCTCATGGAGTGTAGGGTGATGTTAGTTGGTGTAGTGGTAAGTGCTTATGGAGTGTATGATGATGTTAGTTGGTGTAGTGGTAAGTGCTCATGGAGTGTAGGGTGATGTTAGTTGGTGTAGTGGTAAGTGCTTATGGAGTGTATGATGATGTTAGTTGGTGTAGTGGTAAGTGCTCATGGAGTGTATGGTGATGTTGGTGTAGTGGTAAGTGCTTATGGAGTGTAGGGTGATGTTAGTTGGTGCAGTGGTAAGTGCTCATGGAGTGTAGGGTGATGTTGGTGTAGTGGTAAGTGCTTATGGAGTGTATGGTGATGTTGGTGCAGTGGTAAGTGCTCATGGAGGGTAGGGTGATGTTGGTGTAGTGGTAAGTGCTCATGGAGTTGATGGTGATGGTAGTTGGTGTAGTGGTAAGTGCTCATGGAGTGTAGGGTGATGTTGGTGTAGTGGTAAGTGCTCATGGAGTGTAGGGTGATGTTAGTTGGTGTAGGGGTAAGTGCTCATGGAGTGTATGATGATGTTAGTTGGTGTAGTGGTAAGTGCTCATGGAGTGTAGGGTGATGTTAGTTGGTGTAGTGGTAAGTGCTTATGGAGTGTATGATGATGTTAGTTGGTGTAGTGGTAAGTGCTCATGGAGTGTATGGTGATGGTAGTTGGTGTAGTGGTAAGTGCTCATGGACTGTATGGTGATGGTAGTTGGTGTAGTGGCAAGTGCTTATGGAGTGTAGGGTGATGTTGGTGTAGTGGTAAGTGCGCATGAAGTGTAGGGTGATGTTGGTGTAGTGGTAAGTGGTCATGGAGTGTAGGGTGATGTTGGTGTAGTGGTAAGTGCTCATGAAGTGTAGGGTGATGTTAGTTGGTGTAGTGGTAAGTGCTTATGGAGTGTAGGATGATGTTAGTTGGTGTAGTGGCAAGTGCTCATGGAGTGTAGGGTGATGTTAGTTGGTGTAGTGGTAAGTGCTTATAGAGTGTATGATGATGTTAGTTGGTGTAATGGTAAGTGCTCATGGAGTGTATGCTGATGTTGGTGTAGTGTTAAGTGCTCTTGGAGTATATGGTGATGTTAGTTGGTGTAGGGGTAAGTGCTCATGGAGTGTACGGTGATGTAAGTTGGTGTAGTGGTAAGTGCTCCTAGAGTTTAGAGTGATGTAAGTTGGTGTAGTGGTAAGTGCTCATGGAGTTTAGGGTGATGTTAGTTGGTGTATTGGTAAGTGCTCATGGAGTGTAGGGTGATGTTGGTGTAGTGGTAAGTGCTCATGGACTGTAGGGTGATGTTAGTTGGTGCAGTGGTAAGTGCTCATGAAGTGTAGGGTGATGTTGGTGCAGTGGTAAGTGCTCATGGAGTGTAGGGTGATGTTGGTGTAGTGGTAAGTGCTCATGGAGTGTATGGTGATGTTAGTTGGTGTAGTGGTAAGTGCTCATGGAGTGTAGGGTGATGTTAGTTGGTGCAGTGGTAAGTGCGCATGGAGTGTAGGGTGATGTTGGTGTAGTGGTAAGTGCTCATGGAGTGTAGCGTGATGTTGGTGTAGTGGTAAGTGATCATGGACAGTAGGGTTATGTTATTTGGTGTAGTGGTAAGTGCTCATGGAGTGTAGGGTGATGTTAGTTGATGTAGTGGTAAGTGCTCATGGAGTGTATGGTGATGTTGGTGTAGTGGTAAGTGCTCATGGAGTGTAGGGTGATGTTAGTTGGTGTATTGGTAAGTGCTCTTGGAGTGTAGGGTGATGTTAGTTGGTGTAGGGGTAAGTGCTCATGGAGTGTACGGTGATGTAAGTTGGTGTAGTGGTAAGTGCTCATGGAGTGTATGGTGATGGTAGTTGGTGTAGTGGTAAGTGCTTATGGAGTGTATGATGATGTTAGTTGGTGTAGTGGTAAGTGCTCATGGAGTGTATCGTGATGTTGGTGTAGTGGTAAGTGCTCATGGACTGTAGGGTGATGTTAGTTGGTGCAGTGGTAAGTGCTCATGGAGTGTAGGGTGATGTTGGTGTAGTGGTAAGTGCTCATGGAGTGTAGGGTGATGTTGGTGTTGTGGTAAGTGCTCATGGAGTGTAGGGTGATGTTAGTTGATGTAGTGGTAAGTGCTCATGGAGTGTATGGTGATGTTGGTGTAGTGGTAAGTGCTCACGGAGTGTAGGGTGATGTTGGTGTATTGGTAAGTGCTCATGGAGTGTAGGGTGATGATAGTTGGTGTTGAGGTAAGTGCTCATGGAGTGTAGGATGATGTTAGTTGGTCTAGCGGTAAGTGCTAATGGAGTGTAGCGTGATGTTGGTGTAGTGGTAAGTGCTCATGGAGTGTAGGGTGATGTAAGTTGGTGTAGTGGTAAGTGCTCATGGAGTGTAGGGTGATGTTGGTGTAGTGGTAAGTGCTCATGGAGTGTAGGTTGATGTTAGTTGGTGTAGTGGTAAGTGCTCATGGAGTTTATAGTGATGTTAGTTGGTGTAGTGGTAAGTGCTTATGGAGTGTATGGTGATGTTAGTTGGTGTAGGGGTAAGTGCTCATGGAGTGTACGGTGATGTTAGTTGGTGTAGTGGTAAGTGCTTATGGAGTTTATAGTGATGTTAGTTGGTGTTGTGGTAAGTGCTTATGGAGTGTATGATGATGTTAGTTGGTGTAGTGGTAAGTGCTCATGGAGTGTAGGGTGATGTTAGTTGGTGTAGTGGTAAGTGCTCATGGAGTGTAGGGTGATGTTAGTTGGTGTAGTGGTAAGTGCTTATGGAGTGTATGATGATGTTAGTTGGTGTAGTGGTAAGTGCTCATGGAGTGTATGGTGATGGTAGTTGGTGTATTGGTAAGTGCTTCTGGAGTGTATGATGATGTTAGATGGTGTAGTGGTAAGTGCTCATGGAGTGTATGATGATGTTAGTTGGTGTAGTGGTAAGTGCTCATGGAGTGAAGAGTGATGTTAGTTGGTGTAGTGGTAAGTGCTTATGGAGTCTATGATGATGTTAGTTGGTGTAGTGGTAAGTGGTCATGGAGTGTAGGGTGATGTTAGTTGGTGTAGTGGTAAGTGCTTATGGAGTGTAGGATGATGTTAGTTGGTGTAGTGGTAAGTGGTCATGGAGTGTAGGGTGATGTTAGTTGGTGTAGTGGTAAGTGCTTATGGAGTGTATGATGATGTTAGTTGGTGTAGTGGTAAGTGCTCATGGAGTGTATGGTGATGGTAGTTGGTGTATTGGTAAGTGCTTCTGGAGTGTATGATGATGTTAGATGGTGTAGTGGTAAGTGCTCATGGAGTGTATGATGATGTTAGTTGGTGTAGTGGTAAGTGCTCATGGAGTGAAGAGTGATGTTAGTTGGTGTAGTGGTAAGTGCTTATGGAGTCTATGATGATGTTAGTTGGTGTAGTGGTAAGTGGTCATGGAGTGTAGGGTGATGTTAGTTGGTGTAGTGGTGAGTGCTTATGGAGTGTATGATGATGTTAGTTGGTGTAGTGGTAAGTGGTCATGGAGTGTAGGGTGATGTTAGTTTGTGTAGTGGTAAGTGCTTATGGAGTGTATGGTGATGTTAGTTGGTGTAGTGGTAAGTGCTCATGGAGTGTATGCTGATGTTGGTGTAGTGTTAAGTGCTCTTGGAGTATATGGTGATGTTAGTTGGTGTAGGGGTAAGTGCTCATGGAGTGTACGGTGATGTAAGTTGGTGTAGTGGTAAGTGCTCATGGAGTGTAGAGTGATGTAAGTTGGTGTAGTAGTAAGTGCTCTTGGAGTGTAGGGTGATGTTAGTTGGTGTATTGGTAAGTGCTCATGGAGTGTAGGGTGATGTTGGTGTAGTGGTAAGTGCTCATGGACTGTAGGGTGATGTTGGTTGGTGCAGTGGTAAGTGCTCATGGAGTGTAGGGTGATGTTGGTGTAGTGGTAAGTGCTCTGGGAGTGTAGGGTGATGTTGGTGTAGTGGTAAGTGCTCATGGAGTGTATGGTGATGTTAGTTGGTGTAGTGGTAAGTGCTCATGGAGTGTTGGGTGATGTTAGTTGGTGTAGTGGTAAGTGCTCATGGAGTGTAGGGTGATGTTAGTTCGTGCAGTGGTAAGTGCTCATGGAGTGTAGGCTGATGTTGGTGTAGTGGTAAGTGCTCATGGAGTGTAGCGTGATGTTGGTGTAGTGGTAAGTGATCATGGACAGTAGGGTTATGTTATTTGGTGTAGTGGTAAGTGCTCATGGAGTGTAGGTTGATGTTAGTTGATGTAGTGGTAAGTGCTCATGGAGTGTATGGTGCTGTTGGTGTAGTGGTAAGTGCTCATGGAGTGTAGGGTGATGTTAGTTGGTGTATTGGTAAGTGCTCTTGGAGTGTAGGGTGATGTTAGTTGGTGTAGGGGTAAGTGCTCATGGAGTGTACGGTGATGTAAGTTGGTGTAGTGGTAAGTGCTCATGGAGTGTATGGTGATGGTAGTTGGTGTAGTGGTAAGTGCTTATGGAATGTATGATGATGTTAGTTGTTGTAGTGGTAAGTGCTCATGGAGTGTATCGTGATGTTGGTGTAGTGGTAAGTGCTCATGGACTGTAGGGTGATGTTAGTTGGTGCAGTGGTAAGTGCTCATGGAGTGTAGGGTGATGTTAGTTGGTGTAGTGGTAAGTGCTTATGGAGTTTATAGTGATGTTAGTTGGTGTTGTGGTAAGTGCTTATGGAGTGTATGATGATGTTAGTTGGTGTAGTGGTAAGTGCTCATGGAGTGTAGGGTGATGTTAGTTGGTGTAGTGGTAAGTGCTCATGGAGTGTAGGGTGATGTTAGTTGGTGTAGTGGTAAGTGCTTATGGAGTGTATGATGATGTTAGTTGGTGTAGTGGTAAGTGCTCATGGAGTGTATGGTGATGGTAGTTGGTGTATTGGTAAGTGCTTCTGGAGTGTATGATGATGTTAGATGGTGTAGTGGTAAGTGCTCATGGAGTGTATGATGATGTTAGTTGGTGTAGTGGTAAGTGCTCATGGAGTGAAGAGTGATGTTAGTTGGTGTAGTGGTAAGTGCTTATGGAGTCTATGATGATGTTAGTTGGTGTAGTGGTAAGTGGTCATGGAGTGTAGGGTGATGTTAGTTGGTGTAGTGGTAAGTGCTTATGGAGTGTATGATGATGTTAGTTGGTGTAGTGGTAAGTGGTCATGGAGTGTAGGGTGATGTTAGTTGGTGTAGTGGTAAGTGCTTATGGAGTGTATGATGATGTTAGTTGGTGTAGTGGTAAGTGCTCATGGAGTGTATGGTGATGGTAGTTGGTGTATTGGTAAGTGCTTCTGGAGTGTATGATGATGTTAGATGGTGTAGTGGTAAGTGCTCATGGAGTGTATGATGATGTTAGTTGGTGTAGTGGTAAGTGCTCATGGAGTGAAGAGTGATGTTAGTTGGTGTAGTGGTAAGTGCTTATGGAGTCTATGATGATGTTAGTTGGTGTAGTGGTAAGTGGTCATGGAGTGTAGGGTGATGTTAGTTGGTGTAGTGGTGAGTGCTTATGGAGTGTATGATGATGTTAGTTGGTGTAGTGGTAAGTGGTCATGGAGTGTAGGGTGATGTTAGTTTGTGTAGTGGTAAGTGCTTATGGAGTGTATGGTGATGTTAGTTGGTGTAGTGGTAAGTGCTCATGGAGTGTATGCTGATGTTGGTGTAGTGTTAAGTGCTCTTGGAGTATATGGTGATGTTAGTTGGTGTAGGGGTAAGTGCTCATGGAGTGTACGGTGATGTAAGTTGGTGTAGTGGTAAGTGCTCATGGAGTGTAGAGTGATGTAAGTTGGTGTAGTAGTAAGTGCTCTTGGAGTGTAGGGTGATGTTAGTTGGTGTATTGGTAAGTGCTCATGGAGTGTAGGGTGATGTTGGTGTAGTGGTAAGTGCTCATGGACTGTAGGGTGATGTTAGTTGGTGCAGTGGTAAGTGCTCATGGAGTGTAGGGTGATGTTGGTGTAGTGGTAAGTGCTCTGGGAGTGTAGGGTGATGTTGGTGTAGTGGTAAGTGCTCATGGAGTGTATGGTGATGTTAGTTGGTGTAGTGGTAAGTGCTCATGGAGTGTTGGGTGATGTTAGTTGGTGTAGTGGTAAGTGCTCATGGAGTGTAGGGTGATGTTAGTTCGTGCAGTGGTAAGTGCTCATGGAGTGTAGGCTGATGTTGGTGTAGTGGTAAGTGCTCATGGAGTGTAGCGTGATGTTGGTGTAGTGGTAAGTGATCATGGACAGTAGGGTTATGTTATTTGGTGTAGTGGTAAGTGCTCATGGAGTGTAGGGTGATGTTAGTTGATGTAGTGGTAAGTGCTCATGGAGTGTATGGTGCTGTTGGTGTAGTGGTAAGTGCTCATGGAGTGTAGGGTGATGTTAGTTGGTGTATTGGTAAGTGCTCTTGGAGTGTAGGGTGATGTTAGTTGGTGTAGGGGTAAGTGCTCATGGAGTGTACGGTGATGTAAGTTGGTGTAGTGGTAAGTGCTCATGGAGTGTATGGTGATGGTAGTTGGTGTAGTGGTAAGTGCTTATGGAATGTATGATGATGTTAGTTGTTGTAGTGGTAAGTGCTCATGGAGTGTATCGTGATGTTGGTGTAGTGGTAAGTGCTCATGGACTGTAGGGTGATGTTAGTTGGTGCAGTGGTAAGTTCTCATGGAGTGTAGGGTGATGTTGGTGTAGTGGTAAGTGCTCATGGAGTGTATGGTGATGTTGGTGTAGTGGTAAGTGCTCATGGAGTGTAGGGTGATGTTGGTGTAGTGGTAAGTGCTCATGGAGTGTAGGGTGATGTTAGTTGATGTAGTGGTAAGTGCTCATGGAGTGTATGGTGATGTTGGTGTAGTGGTAGGTGCTCATGGAGTGTAGGGTGATGTTGGTGTAGGGGCTAAGTGCTCATGGAGTGTAGGGTGATGTAAGTTGGTGTAGTGGTAAGTGCTCATGGAGTGTATGGTGATGGTAGTTGGTGTAGTGGTAAGTGCTCATGGAGTGTAGGGTGATGTAAGTTGGTGTAGTGGTATGTGCTCATGGAGTGTAGGGTGATGTTGTTGTAGTGGTAAGTGCTCATGGAGTGTAGGGTGATGTTAGTTGGTGTAGTGGTAAGTGCTCATGGAGTTTATAGTGATGTTAGTTGGTGTAGTGGTAAGTGCTTATGGAGTGTATGATGATGTTAGTTGGTGTAGTGGTAAGTGCTCATGGAGTGTAGGGTGATGTTAGTTGGTGTAGTGGTAAGTGCTTATGGAGTGTATGATGATGTTAGGTGGTGTAGTGGTAAGTGCTCATGGAGTGTATGGTGATGGTAGTTGGTGTATTGGTAAGTGCTTCTGGAGTGTATGATAATGTTAGATGGTGTAGTGGTAAGTGCTCATGGAGTGTATGATGATGTTATTTGGTGTAGTGGTAAGTGCTCATGGAGTGTAGGGTGATGTTAGTTGGTGTAGTGGTAAGTGCTTATGGAGTGTATGATGATGTTAGTTGGTGTAGTGGTAAGTGCTCATGGAGTGTATGGTGATGTTGGTGTAGTGGTAAGTGCTCATGGAGTGTATGGTGATGGTAGTTGGTGTATTGGTAAGTGCTTCTGGAGTGTATGATAATGTTAGATGGTGTAGTGGTAAGTGCTCATGGAGTGTATGATGATGTTATTTGGTGTAGTGGTAAGTGCTCATGGAGTGTAGGGTGATGTTAGTTGGTGTAGTGGTAAGTGCTTATGGAGTGTATGATGATGTTAGTTGGTGTAGTGGTAAGTGCTCATGGAGTGTAGGGTGATGTTAGTTGGTGTAGTGGTAAGTGCTTATGGAGTGTACGGTGATGGTAGTTGGTGTAGTGGTAAGTGCTTATGGAATGTATGATGATGTTAGTTGTTGTAGTGGTAAGTGCTCATGGAGTGTATCGTGATGTTGGTGTAGTGGTAAGTGCTCATGGACTGTAGGGTGATGTTAGTTGGTGCAGTGGTAAGTGCTCATGGAGTGTAGGGTGATGTTGGTGTAGTGGTAAGTGCTCATGGAGTGTATGGTGATGTTGGTGTAGTGGTAAGTGCTCATGGAGTGTAGGGTGATGTTGGTGTAGGGGTAAGTGCTCATGGAGTGTAGGGTGATGTAAGTTGGTGTAGTGGTAAGTGCTCATGGAGTGTAGGGTGATGTTAGTTGATGTAGTGGTAAGTGCTCATGGAGTGTATGGTGATGTTGGTGTAGTGGTAGGTGCTCATGGAGTGTAGGGTGATGTTGGTGTAGGGGTAAGTGCTCATGTAGTGTAGGGTGATGTAAGTTGGTGTAGTGGTAAGTGCTCATGGAGTGTATGGTGATGGTAGTTGGTGTAGTGGTAAGTGCTCATGGAGTGTAGGGTGATGTAAGTTGGTGTAGTGGTATGTGCTCATGGAGTGTAGGGTGATGTTGTTGTAGTGGTAAGTGCTCATGGAGTGTAGGGTGATGTTAGTTGGTGTAGTGGTAAGTGCTCATGGAGTGTATGGTGATGGTAGTTGGTGTAGTGGTAAGTGCTCATGGAGTGTAGGGTGATGTAAGTTGGTGTAGTGGTATGTGCTCATGGAGTGTAGGGTGATGTTGGTGTAGTGGTAAGTGCTCATGGAGTGTAGGGTGATGTTAGTTGGTGTAGTGATAAGTGCTCTTGCAGTGTAGGGTGATGTTAGTTGGTGTAGTGGTAAGTGCTCATGGAGTGTATGGTGATAGTAGTTGGTGCAGTGGTAAGTGCTTATGGAGTGTATGATGATGTTAGTTTGTGTAGTGGAAAGTGCTCATGGAGTGTATGGTGATGGTAGTTGGTGTAGTGGTAAGTGCTCATGGAGTGTATGGTGATGGTAGTTGGTGTAGTGGTAAGTGCTCATGGAGTGTATGGTGATGGTAGTTGGTGTAGTGGTAAGTGCTTATGGAGTGTATGATGATGTTAGTTGGTGTAGTGGTAAGTGCTCATGGAGTGTAGGGTGATGTTGGTGTAGTGGTAAGTGCTTATGGAGTGTATGAAGATGTTAGTTGGTGTAGTGGTAAGTGCTCTTGGAGTGTATGGTGATGTTAGTGTAGTGGTAAGTGCTCATGGAGTGTAGGGTGATGTTAGTTGGTGTAGTGGTAAGTGCTCATGGAGTTTATAGTGATGGTAGTTGGTGTAGTGGTAAGTGCTTATGGAGTGTATGATGATGTTAGTTGGTGTAGTGGTAAGTGCTCATGGAGTGTATGGTGATGGTAGTTGGTGTAGTGGTAAGTGCTCATGGAGTGTAGGGTGATGTAAGTTGGTGTAGTGGTATGTGCTCATGGAGTGTAGGGTGATGTTGTTGTAGTGGTAAGTGCTCATGGAGTGTAGGGTGATGTTAGTTGGTGTAGTGGTAAGTGCTCATGGAGTGTATGGTGATGGTAGTTGGTGTAGTGGTAAGTGCTCATGGAGTGTAGGGTGATGTAAGTTGGTGTAGTGGTATGTGCTCATGGAGTGTAGGGTGATGTTGGTGTAGTGGTAAGTGCTCATGGAGTGTAGGGTGATGTTAGTTGGTGTAGTGATAAGTGCTCTTGCAGTGTAGGGTGATGTTAGTTGGTGTAGTGGTAAGTGCTCATGGAGTGTATGGTGATAGTAGTTGGTGCAGTGGTAAGTGCTTATGGAGTGTATGATGATGTTAGTTTGTGTAGTGGAAAGTGCTCATGGAGTGTATGGTGATGGTAGTTGGTGTAGTGGTAAGTGCTCATGGAGTGTATGGTGATGGTAGTTGGTGTAGTGGTAAGTGCTCATGGAGTGTATGGTGATGGTAGTTGGTGTAGTGGTAAGTGCTTATGGAGTGTATGATGATGTTAGTTGGTGTAGTGGTAAGTGCTCATGGAGTGTAGGGTGATGTTGGTGTAGTGGTAAGTGCTTATGGAGTGTATGAAGATGTTAGTTGGTGTAGTGGTAAGTGCTCTTGGAGTGTATGGTGATGTTAGTGTAGTGGTAAGTGCTCATGGAGTGTAGGGTGATGTTAGTTGGTGTAGTGGTAAGTGCTCATGGAGTTTATAGTGATGGTAGTTGGTGTAGTGGTAAGTGCTTATGGAGTGTATGATGATGTTAGTTGGTGTAGTGGTAAGTGCTCATGGAGTGTATGGTGATGTTTGTGTAGTGGTAAGTGCTCATGGAGTGTAGGGTGATGTTAGTTGGTGTAGTGGTAAGTGCTCATGGAGTGTAGGGTGATGTTAGTTGGTGCAGTGGTAAGTGCTCATGGAGTGTAGGGTGATGTTGGTGTAGTGGTAAGTGCTCATGGAGTGTAGGGTGATGTTAGTTGATGTAGTGGTAAGTGCTCATGGAGTGTATGGTGATGTTGGTGTAGTGGTAAGTGCTCATGGAGTGTAGGGTGATGTTAGTTGATGTAGTGGTAAGTGCTCATGGAGTGTAGCGTGATGTTGGTATAGTGGTAATTGCTCATGGCGTGTAGGGTGATGTTAGTTGATGTAGTGGTACGTGCTCATGGAGTGTATGGTGATGTTGGTGTAGTGGTAAGTGCTCTTGGAGTGTAGGATGATGTTAGTTGGTGTAGGGGTAAGTGCTCATGGAGTGTACGGTGATGTAAGTTGGTGTAGTGGTAAGTGCTCATGGAGTGTATGGTGATGGTAGTTGGTGTAGTGGTAAGTGCTTATGGAGTGTATGATGATGTTAGTTGGTGTAGTGGTAAGTGCTCATGGAGTGTATCGTGATTTTGCTGTAGTGGTAAGTGCTCATGGACTGTAGGGTGATCTTAGTTGGTGCAGTGGTAAGTGCTCATGGAGTGTAGGGTGATGTTGATGTAGTGGTAAGTGCTCATGGAGTGTATGGTGATGGTAGTTGGTGTAGTGGTAAGTGCTTATGGAGTGTATGATGATGTTAGTTGGTGTAGTGGTAAGTGCTCATGGAGTGTATCGTGATTTTGTTGTAGTGGTAAGTGCTCATGGACTGTAGGGTGATGTTAGTTGGTGCAGTGGTAAGTGCTCATGGAGTGTAGGGTGATGTTGGTGTAGTGGTAAGTGCTCATGGACTGTAGGGTGATGTTGATGTAGTGGTAAGTGCTCATGGAGTGTATGGTGATGTTGGTGTAGTGGTAAGTGCTCTTGGAGTGTATGGTGATGTTAGTTGGTGTAGGGGTAAGTGCTCATGGAGTGTAGGGAGATGTTAGTTGGTGTAGTGGTAAGTGCTTATGTAGTGTCTGGTGATGGTAGTTGGTGTAGTGGTAAGTGCTCATGGAGTGTAGGGTGATGTAAGTTGGTGTAGTGGTAAGTGCTCATGGAGTGTAGGGTGATGTTGGTGTAGTGGTAAGTGCTCATGGAGTGTAGGGTGATGTTAGTTGGTGTAGTGGTAAGTGCTCATGGAGTTTATAGTGATGTTAGTTGGTGTAGTGGTAAGTGCTTATGGAGTGTATGATGATGTTAGTTGGTGTAGTGGTAAGTGCTCATGGAGTGTAGGGTGATGTTAGTTGGTGTAGTGGTAAGTGCTTATGTGGTGTATGATGATGTTAGTTGGTGTAGTGGTAAGTGGTCATGGAGTGTATGATGATGGTAGTTGGTGTATTGGTAAGTGCTTCTGGAGTGTATGATGATGTTAGATGGTGTAGTGGTAAGTGCTCATGGAGTGTATGATGATGGTAGTTGGTGTAGTGGTAAGTGCTCATGGAGTGTATGATGATGTTAGTTGGTGTAGTGGTAAGTGCTCATGGAGTGTAGGGTGATGTTAGTTGGTGTAGTGGTAAGTGCTTATGGAGTCTATGATGATGTTAGTTGGTGTAGTAGTAAGTGCTCATGGAGTGTAGGGTGATGTTAGTTGGTATACTGGTAAGTGCTTATGGAGTGTATGATGATGTTAGTTGGTGTAGTGGTAAGTGCTCATGGAGTGTAGGGTGATGTTAGTTGGTGTAGTGGTAAGTGCTTATGGAGTGTAGGGTGTTGTGAGTTGGTGCAGTGGTAAGTGCTCATGGAGTGTAGGGTGATGTTGGTGTAGTGGTAAGTGCTTATGGAGTGTAGGATGATGTTCATGTAGTGGTAAGTGCTCTTGGAGTGTAGGGTGATGTTAGTTGGCGTAGTGGTAAGTGCTCATGGAGTGTATGGTGATAGTAGTTGGTGTAGTGGTAAGTGCTTATGGAGTGTATGATGATGTTAGTTTGTGTAGTGGTAAGTGCTCATAGAGTGTATGGTGAAGGTAGTTGGTGTAGTGGTAAGTGCTTATGGAGTGTTTGATGATGTTAGTTGGTGTAGTGGTAAGTGCTCATGAAGTGTATGGTGATGTTAGTGTAGTGGTAAGTGCTCATGGAGTGTAGGGTGATGTTAGTTGGTGTAGTGGTAAGTGCTCATGGAGTTTATAGTGATGGTAGTTGGTGTAGTGGTAAGTGCTTATGGAGTGTATGATGATAGTTGGTGTAGTGGTAAGTTCTCATGGAGTGTATGTTGATGTTGGTGTAGTGGTAAGTGCTCATGGAGTTTATAGTGATGTTAGTTGGTGTAGTGGTAAGTGCTCATGGAGTGTAGGGTGATGTTAGTTGGTGTAGTGGTAAGTGCTAATGGAGTGTAGGGTAATGTTGGTATAGTGGTAAGTGCTCATGGAGGGTAGTGTGATTTTGGTGTAGTGGTAAGTGCTCATGGAGTGTAATGTGATGTTAGTTGGTGTAGTGGGAAGTGCCCATGGAGTGTAGGGTGATGTTGGTGTAGTGGAAAGTGTTCATGTAGTGTAAGGTGATGTTGGTGTAGTGGTAAGTGCTCTTGGAGTGTAGGGTGATGTTAGTTGGCGTAGTGGTAAGTGCTCATGGAGTGTATGGTGATAGTAGTTGGTGTAGTGGTAAGTGCTCATGGAGTGTAGGGTGATGTTAGTTGGTATACTGGTAAGTGCTTATGGAGTGTATGATGATGTTAGTTGGTGTAGTGGTAAGTGCTCATGGAGTGTAGGGTGATGTTAGTTGGTGTAGTGGTAAGTGCTTATGGAGTGTAGGGTGATGTGAGTTGGTGCAGTGGTAAGTGCTCATGGAGTGTAGGGTGATGTTGGTGTAGTGGTAAGTGCTCATGGAGTGTAGGATGATGTTCGTGTAGTGGTAAGTGCTCTTGGAGTGTAGGGTGATGTTAGTTGGCGTAGTGGTAAGTGCTCATGGAGTGTATGGTGATAGTATTTGGTGTAGTGGTAAGTGCTTATGGAGTGTATGATGATGTTAGTTTGTGTAGTGGTAAGTGCTCATGGAGTGTATGGTGATGGTAGTTGGTGTAGTGGTAAGTGCTTATGGAGTGTATGATGATGTTAGTTGGTGTAGTGGTAAGTGCTCATGGAGTGTATGGTGATGTTAGTGTAGTGGTAAGTGCTCATGGAGTGTAGGGTGATGTTAGTTGGTGTAGTGGTATGTGCTCATGGAGTTTATAGTGATGGTAGTTGGTGTAGTGGTAAGTGCTTATGGAGTGTATGATGATAGTTGGTGCAGTGGTAAGTGTTCATGTAGTGTAAGGTGATGTTGGTGTAGTGGTAAGTGCTCATGGAGTGTAAGGTGATGTAAGTTGGTGTAGTGGTAAGTGCTCATGGAGTGTAAGGTGATGTTAGTTGGTGTAGTGGTAAGTGCCCATGGAGTGTAGGGTGAAGTTGGTGTAGTGGTAAGTGCTCATGGAGTGTAAGGTGATGTTAGTTTGTGTAGTGGTAAGTGTTCATGGAGTGTAAGGTGATGTTGGTGTAGTGGTAAGTGCTCATGGAGTGTAAGGTGATGTAAGTTGGTGTAGTGGTAAGTGCTCATGGAGTGTAGGGTGATGTTGGTGTTAGGGGTAAGTGCTCATGGAGTGTATGGTGATGTTGGTGTAGTGGTAAGTGCTCATGGAGTTTATAGTGATGTTAGTTGGTGTAGTGGTAAGTGCTCATGGAGTGTAAGGTGATGTTACTTGGTGTAGTGGTAAGTGCCCATGGAGTGTAGGGTGATGTTGGTGTAGTGGTAAGTGTTCATGGAGTGTAAGGTGATGTTGGTGTAGTGGTAAGTGCTCATGGAGTGTAAGGTGATGTAAGTTGGTGTAGTGGTAAGTGCTCATGGAGTGTAATGTGATGTTATTTGGTGTAGTGGTAAGTGCCCATGGAGTGTAGGGTGAAGTTGGTGTAGTGGTAAGTGCTCATGGAGTGTAAGGTGATGTTAGTTGGTGTAGTGGTAAGTGCTCATGGAGTGTAGGGTGATGTTGGTGTAGGGGTAAGTGCTCATGGAGTGTATGGTGATGTTAGTGTAGTGGTAAGTGCTCATGGAGTTTAAGGTGATGTTAGTTGGTGTAGTGGTAAGTGCTCATGGAGTGTAATGTGATGTTATTTGGTGTAGTGGTAAGTGCTCATGGAGTGTAGGATGATGTTGGTGTAGTGGTAAGTGCTCTTGCAGTGTAGGGTGATGTTAGTTGGTGTAGTGGTAAGTGCTCATGGAGTGTATGGTGATAGTAGTTGGTGTAGTGGTAAGTGCTTATGGAGTGTATGATGATGTTAGTTTGTGTAGTGGAAAGTGCTCATGGAGTGTAGGGTGATGTTAGTTGGTGTAGTGGTAAGTGCTCATGGAGTTTATAGTGATGGTAGTTGGTGTAGTGGTAAGTGCTTATGGAGTGTATGATGATGTTAGTTGGTGTAGTGGTAAGTGCTCATGGAGTGTATGGTGATGTTTGTGTAGTGGTAAGTGCTCATGGAGTTTATAGTGATGTTAGTTGGTGTAGTGGTAAGTGCTCATGGAGTGTAGGGTGATGTTAGTTGGTGCAGTGGTAAGTGCTCATGGAGTGTAGGGTGATGTTGGTGTAGTGGTAAGTGCTTATGGAGTGTATGATGATGTTAGTTGGTGTAGTGGTAAGTGCTCATGGAGTGTATGGTGATGTTTGTGTAGTGGTAAGTGCTCATGGAGTTTATAGTGATGTTAGTTGGTGTAGTGGTAAGTGCTCATGGAGTGTAGGGTGATGTTAGTTGGTGTAGTGGTAAGTGCTCATGGAGTGTAGGGTGATGTTAGTTGGTGTAGTGGTAAGTGCTCATGGAGTGTAGGGTGATGTTAGTTGGTGTAGTGGTAAGTGCTCATGGAGTGTAGGGTGATGTTAGTTGGTGCAGTGGTAAGTGCTCATGGAGTGTAGGGTGATGTTGGTGTAGTGGTAAGTGCTCATGGAGTGTAGGGTGATGTTAGTTGATGTAGTGGTAAGTGCTCATGGAGTGTATGGTGATGTTGGTGTAGTGGTAAGTGCTCATGGAGTGTAGGGTGATGTTAGTTGATGTAGTGGTAAGTGCTCATGGAGTGTAGGGTGATGTTGGTGTAGTGGTAAGTGCTCATGGAGTGTAGCGTGATGTTGGTATAGTGGTAATTGCTCATGGCGTGTAGGGTGATGTTAGTTGATGTAGTGGTAAGTGCTCATGGAGTGTATGGTGATGTTGGTGTAGTGGTAAGTGCTCTTGGAGTGTAGGATGATGTTAGTTGGTGTAGGGGTAAGTGCTCATGGAGTGTACGGTGATGTAAGTTGGTGTAGTGGTAAGTGCTCATGGAGTGTATGGTGATGGTAGTTGGTGTAGTGGTAAGTGCTTATGGAGTGTATGATGATGTTAGTTGGTGTAGTGGTAAGTGCTCATGGAGTGTATCGTGATTTTGGTGTAGTGGTAAGTGCTCATGGACTGTAGGGTGATGTTAGTTGGTGCAGTGGTAAGTGCTCATGGAGTGTAGGGTGATGTTGGTGTAGTGGTAAGTGCTCATGGAGTGTAGGGTGATGTTGATGTAGTGGTAAGTGCTCATGGAGTGTATGGTGATGGTAGTTGGTGTAGTGGTAAGTGCTTATGGAGTGTATGATGATGTTAGTTGGTGTAGTGGTAAGTGCTCATGGAGTGTATCGTGATTTTGTTGTAGTGGTAAGTGCTCATGGACTGTAGGGTGATGTTAGTTGGTGCAGTGGTAAGTGCTCATGGAGTGTAGGGTGATGTTGGTGTAGTGGTAAGTGCTCATGGACTGTAGGGTGATGTTGATGTAGTGGTAAGTGCTCATGGAGTGTATGGTGATGTTGGTGTAGTGGTAAGTGCTCTTGGAGTGTATGGTGATGTTAGTTGGTGTAGGGGTAAGTGCTCATGGAGTGTAGGGAGATGTAAGTTGGTGTAGTGGTAAGTGCTCATGGAGTGTCTGGTGATGGTAGTTGGTGTAGTGGTAAGTGCTCATGGAGTGTAGGGTGATGTAAGTTGGTGTAGTGGTAAGTGCTCATGGAGTGTATCGTGATGTTGGTGTAGTGGTAAGTGCTCATGGAGTGTAGGGTGATGTTAGTTGGTGTAGTGGTAAGTGCTCATGGAGTGTATGGTGATGTTAGTGTAGTGGTAAGTGCTCATGGAGTGTAGGGTGATGTTAGTTGGTGTAGTGGTAAGTGTTCATGGAGTTTATAGTGATGGTAGTTGGTGTAGTGGTAAGTGCTTATGGAGTGTATGATGATGTTAGTTGGTGTAGTGGTAAGTGCTCATGGAGTGTATGGTGATGTTTGTGTAGTGGTAAGTGCTCATGGAGTTTATAGTGATGTTAGTTGGTGTAGTGGTAAGTGCTCATGGAGTGTAGGGTGATGTTAGTTGGTGTAGTGGTAAGTGCTCATGGAGTGTAGGGTGATGTTAGTTGGTGTAGTGGTAAGTGCTCATGGAGTGTAGGGTGATGTTAGTTGGTGCAGTGGTAAGTGCTCATGGAGTGTAGGGTGATGTTAGTTGATGTAGTGGTAAGTGCTCATGGAGTGTATGGTGATGTTGGTGTAGTGGTAAGTGCTCATGGAGTGTAGGGTGATGTTAGTTGATGTAGTGGTAAGTGCTCATAGAGTGTAGGGTGATGTTGGTGTAGTAGTAAGTGCTCATGGAGAGTAGCGTGATGTTGGTATAGTGGTAATTGCTCATGGCGTGTAGGGTGATGTTAGTTGATGTAGTGGTAAGTGCTCATGGAGTGTATGGTGATGTTGGTGTAGTGGTAAGTGCTCTTGGAGTGTAGGATGATGTTAGTTGGTGTAGGGGTAAGTGCTCATGGAGTGTACGGTGATGTAAGTTGGTGCAGTGGTAAGTGCTCATGGAGTGTATGGTGATGGTAGTTGGTGTAGTGGTAAGTGCTTATGGAGTGTATGATGATGTTAGTTGGTGTAGTGGTAAGTGCTCATGGAGTGTATCGTGATTTTGGTGTAGTGGTAAGTGCTCATGGACTGTAGGGTGATGTTAGTTGGTGCAGTGGTAAGTGCTCATGGAGTGTAGGGTGATGTTGGTGTAGTGGTAAGTGCTCATGGAGTGTAGGGTGATGTTGATGTAGTGGTAAGTGCTCATGGAGTGTATGGTGATGGTAGTTGGTGTAGTGGTAAGTGCTTATGGAGTGTATGATGATGTTAGTTGGTGTAGTGGTAAGTGCTCATGGAGTGTATCGTGATTTTGTTGTAGTGGTAAGTGCTCATGGACTGTAGGGTGATGTTAGTTGGTGCAGTGGTAAGTGCTCATGGAGTGTAGGGTGATGTTGGTGTAGTGGTAAGTGCTCATGGACTGTAGGGTGATGTTGATGTAGTGGTAAGTGCTCATGGAGTGTATGGTGATGTTGGTGTAGTGGTAAGTGCTCTTGGAGTGTATGGTGATGTTAGTTGGTGTAGGGGTAAGTGCTCATGGAGTGTAGGGAGATGTAAGTTGGTGTAGTGGTAATTGCTCATGGAGTGTCTGGTGATGGTAGTTGGTGTAGTGGTAAGTGCTCATGGAGTGTAGGGTGATGTAAGTTGGTGTAGTGGTAAGTGCTCATGGAGTGTAGGGTGATGTTGGTGTAGTGGTAAGTGCTCATGGAGTGTAGGGTGATGTTAGTTGGTGTAGTGGTAAGTGCTCATGGAGTTTATAGTGATGTTAGTTGGTGTAGTGGTAAGTGCTTATGGAGTGTATGATGATGTTAGTTGGTGTAGTGGTAAGTGCTTATGGAGTGTATGATGATGTTAGTTGGTGTAGTGGTAAGTGCTCATGGAGTGTAGGGTGATGTTAGTTGGTGTAGTGGTAAGTGCTTATGGAGTGTATGATGATAGTTGGTGTAGTGGTAAGTTCTCATGGGGTGTATGTTGATGTTGGTGTAGTGGTAAGTGCTCATGGAGTTTATAGTGATGTTAGTTGGTGTAGTGGTAAGTGCTCATGGAGTGTAGGGTGATGTTAGTTGGTGTAGTGGTAAGTGCTAATGGAGTGTAGGGTAATGTTGGTGTAGTGGTAAGTGCTCATGGAGGGTAGTGTGATTTTGGTGTAGTGGTAAGTGCTCATGGAGTGTAAGGTGATGTTAGTTGGTGTAGTGGGAAGTGCCCATGGAGTGTAGGGTGATGTTGGTGTAGTGGAAAGTGTTCATGATGTGTAAGGTGATGTTGGTGTAGTGGTAAGTGCTCATGGAGTGTATGATGATGTTAGTTGGTGTAGTGGTAAGTGCTCATGGAGTGTATAATGATGGTAGTTTGTGTATTGGTAAGTGCTTCTGGAGTGTATGATGATGTTAGATGGTGTAGTGGTAAGTGCTCATGGAGTGTATGATGATGTTAGTTGGTGTAGTGGTAAGTGCTCATGGAGTGTAGGGTGATGTTAGTTGGTGTAGTGGTAAGTGCTTATGGAGTCTATGATGATGTTAGTTGGTGTAGTGGTAAGTGCTCATGGAGTGTAGGGTGATGTTAGTTGGTATACTGGTAAGTGCTTATGGAGTGTATGATGATGTTAGTTGGTGTAGTGGTAAGTGCTCATGGAGTGTAGGGTGATGTTAGTTGGTGTAGTGGTAAGTGCTTATGGAGTGTAGGGTGATGTGAGTTGGTGCAGTGGTAAGTGCTCATGGAGTGTAGGGTGATGTTGGTGTAGTGGTAAGTGCTCATGGAGTGTAGGATGATGTTCGTGTAGTGGTAAGTGCTCTTGGAGTGTAGGGTGATGTTAGTTGGCGTAGTGGTAAGTGCTCATGAAGTGTATGGTGATAGTAGTTGGTGTAGTGGTAAGTGCTTATGGAGTGTATGATGATGTTAGTTTGTGTAGTGGTAAGTGCTCATGGAGTGTATGGTGATGGTAGTTGGTGTAGTGGTAAGTGCTTATGGAGTGTATGATGATGTTAGTTGGTGTAGTGGTAAGTGCTCATGGAGTTTATGGTGATGTTAGTGTAGTGGTAAGTGCTCATGGAGTGTAGGGTGATGTTAGTTGGTGTAGTGGTAAGTGCTCATGGAGTTTATAGTGATGGTAGTTGGTGTAGTGGTAAGTGCTTATGGAGTGTATGATGATAGTTGGTGCAGTGGTAAGTGTTCATGTAGTGTAAGGTGATGTTGGTGTAGTGGTAAGTGCTCATGGAGTGTAAGGTGATGTAAGTTGGTGTAGTGGTAAGTGCTCATGGAGTGTAAGGTGATGTTAGTTGGTGTAGTGGTAAGTGCCCATGGTGTGTAGGGTGATGTTTGTGTAGTGGTAAGTGTTCATGGAGTGTAAGGTGATGTTGGTGTAGTGGTAAGTGCTCATGGAGTGTAAGGTGATGTAAGTTGGTGTAGTGGTAAGTGCTCATGGAGTGTAGGGTGATGTTGGTGTAGGGGTAAGTGCTCATGGAGTGTATGGTGATGTTGGTGTAGTGGTAAGTGCTCATGGAGTTTATAGTGATGTTAGTTGGTGTAGTGGTAAGTGCTCATGGAGTGTAAGGTGATGTTAGTTGGTGTAGTGGTAAGTGCCCATGGAGTGTAGGGTGATGTTGGTGTAGTGGTAAGTTTTCATGGAGTGTAAGGTGATGTTGGTGTAGTGGTAAGTGCTCATGGAGTGTAAGGTGATGTAAGTTGGTGTAGTGGTAAGTGCTCATGGAGTGTAATGTGATGTTATTTGGTGTTGTGGTAAGTGCCCATGGAGTGTAGGGTGAAGTTGGTGTAGTGGTAAGTGCTCATGGAGTGTAAGGTGATGTCAGTTGTTGTAGTGGTAAATGCTCATGGAGTGTAGGGTGATGTTGGTGTAGGGGTAAGTGCTCATGGAGTGTATGGTGATGTTGGTGTAGTGGTAAGTGCTCATGGAGTTTAAGGTGATGTAAGTTGGTGTAGTGGTAAGTGCTCTTGGAGTGTAGGGTGATGTTAGTTGGTGTAGGGGTAAGTGCTCATGGAGTGTACGGTGATGTAAGTTGGTGTAGTGGTAAGTGCTCATGGAGTGTATGGTGATGGTAGTTGGTGTAGTGGTAAGTGCTTATGGAGTGTATGATGATGTTAGTTGGTGTAGTGGTAAGTGCTCATGGAGTGTATCGTGATGTTGGTGTAGTGGTAAGTGCTCATGGACTGTGGGGTGATGTTAGTTGGTGCAGTGGTAAGTGCTCATGGAGTGTAGGGTGATGTTGGTGTAGTGGTAAGTGCTCATGGAGTGTAGGGTGATGTTGGTGTAGTGGTAAGTGCTCATGGAGTGTAGGGTGATGTTGGTGTAGTGGTAAGTGCTCATGGAGTGTATGGTGATGTTGGTGTAGTGGTAAGTGCTCATTTAGTGTAGGGTGATGTTGGTGTAGGGGTAAGTGCTCATGGAGTGTAGGGTGATGTAAGTTGGTGTAGTGGTAAGTGCTCATGGAGTGTATGGTGATGGTAGTGGGTGTAGTGGTAAGTGCTCATGGAGTGTAGGGTGATGTAAGTTGGTGTAGTGGTAAGTGCTCATGGAGTGTAGGGTGATGTTGGTGTAGTGGTAAGTGCTCATGGAGTGTAGGGTGATGTTAGTTGGTGTAGTGGTAAGTTCTCATGGAGTTTATAGTGATGTTAGTTGGTGTAGTGGTAAGTGCTTTTGGAGTTTATGATGATGTTAGTTGGTGTAGTGGTAAGTGCTCATGGAGTGTAGGGTGATGTTAGTGGGTGTAGTGGTAAGTGCTCATGGAGTGTATGATGATGTCAGTTGGTGTAGTGGTAAGTGCTCATGGAGTGTATGGTGATGGTAGTTGGTGTATTGGTAAGTGCTTCTGGAGTGTATGATGATGTTAGATGGTGTAGTGGTAAGTGCTCATGGAGTGTATGATGATGTTAGTTGGTGTAGTGGTAAGTGCTCATGGAGTGTAGGGTGATGTTAGTTGGTGTAGTGGTAAGTGCTTATGGAGTCTATGATGATGTTAGTTGGTGTAGTGGTAAGTGCTCATGGAGTGTAGGGTGATGTTAGTTGGTGTAGTGGTAAGTTCTTATTGAGTGTATGATGATGTTAGTTGGTGTAGTGGTAAGTGCTCATGGAGTGTAGGGTGATGTTAGTTGGTGTAGTGGTAAGTGCTTATGGAGTGTATGATGATGTTAGTTGGTGTAGTGGTAAGTGCTCATGGAGTGTATGGTGATGTTGGTGTAGTGGTAAGTGCTTATGGATTGTAGGGTGATGTTAGTTGGTGCAGTGGTAAGTGCTCATGGAGTGTAGGGTGATGTTGGTGTAGTGGTAAGTGCTTATGGAGTGTAGGGTGATGTTGGTGCAGTGGTAAGTGCTCATGGAGGGTAGGGTGATGTTGGTGTAGTGGTAAGTGCTCATGGAGTGTAGGGTGATGTTGGTGTAGTGGTAAGTGCTCATGGAGTGTAGGGTGATGTTAGTTGGTGTAGTGGTAAGTGCTCATGGAGTGTATGGTGATGTTGGTGTAGTGGTAAGTGCTCATGGAGTGTAGGGTGATGTTGGTGTAGGGGTAAGTGCTCATGGAGTGTAGGGTGATGTAAGTTGGTGTAGTGGTAAGTGCTCATGGAGTGTATGGTGATGGTAGTTGGTGTAGTGGTAAGTGCTCATGGAGTGTAGGGTGATGTAAGTTGGTGTAGTGGTAAGTGCTCATGGAGTGTAGGGTGATGTTAGTTGGTGTAGTGGTAAGTGCTCATGGAGTTTATAGTTATGTTAGTTGGTGTAGTGGTAAGTGCTTATGGAGTGTATGATGATGTTAGTTGGTGTAGTGGTAAGTGCTCATGGAGTGTATGGTGATGTTAGTTGGTGTAGTGGTAAGTGCTTATGGAGTGTATGATGATGTTAGTTGGTGTAGTGGTAAGTGATCATGGAGTGTAAGGTGATGTTAGTTGGTGTAGTGGTAAGTGCTCATGGAGTGTATGGTGATGGTAGTTGGTGTTTCTACTTTTGGGTCCATAGGGGGTCCACAGGGTTGACCTTGGGGTATAGCTGGATCTGGATTCATGGGCACCACGCAGTTAAAGCTTTAGCTGCTCCCAGGATGCACTTGGGTCCGTCCTCCTCTATACCCCGCCCCCGGCCACAGTTTGAGTTGGTGCCCGGCCGGAGTCGGGTCACCTGCGCAGGGGGGCTGCCCCCAAAAGCTTTCTATTTTTATTTAAAAAAAAAAAAAAAAAAAAAAAAGAGCCTGTTAGATTTTTATTTTAAAACAGAGGCTCTAGTGTGGCAGCGACGGGCTGTCTATGCAGACGCCCACGCTGCCGCTCTCCTTCCCCGCTGGCGCCGCGACGCCAGTACTGCACTGGGGATCGCGGCGGGAGGCCAGAGTCCGTACTAGCCAGACTCTGGGTCCCTCCCTGGACTGCTGCCGGAGTCGCCGGGGACAAGGTAAGCCGCGAGTCGCCGATTAGCGGCGGCTCGCGGGTTTTGCCTGCAGATGCAGTCCTTTGCCCCCGGTCCTAGGGGACAGACCGGGGGCCGCTAGCGGTGGCGGCGGGCTCCCCCTCTGAGGAGGAATAACCCGTGGGACCACTAGACCACCAGGGATATATGGCAAGCGGGATGCCGGCAAGCCCTGGGGTTAATATGCTAGCCAGGGGAGGAAGCCTTCCCTGTCAGCGGCTCCTCCCCTCAGCTCAGCGCGCCTTTCAGCACGGAGTCTGACGTCGCTGAGCTGCAGCTACTCGGCCACTCCTCCTCTGAGGTCTCCAGCGGCCATTTTCTCACAGTGGCAGCGCAGATCTTCAGGGAGCACGCGGACCGGTCCCCCTGTGTACCTCTCCCCTGATTAAGGACAGTGTACACAGCACTATAGCCCTCCCAGACACTGAATCTGGGCAGGTTGATTGTAGTGGAAAGGTGCAGTGAGTATATCTTCCTGCATGGTATGTGACTATTGCTAGTGCTGCCTGTCTGTGCTTATTTTCTACTTACTGTCAGCTTATACCTATCCCTTTACTTCTCCTACAAGCCCTACAGGTGTGTGGGGGAGGGGCGTTTCTACTGACCTCACTTATATAGATCCCGTATTTGTGAGGTCCGTCACATACAGTTGTGTGCTACTCAGTGCCATATTGTGGGCTGTTGTTCAGCACACCGGTGAGTGCGTTTTACTTCTACCCTGGTGCCAGATATATAATATATTCTGTCATGTCAGACGAGGAGGTTGAGCGCTCAGTGGCTCCGGTGTTGGCCTCCTGCGGACGCTGTTCTGCAGGAGTAGATAGGGAGGATTTGTCACAGGATGGCCTGTGTAGTCGATGCCAGGTGGCTCCTGGCCCATCCAGACCTTCTCTGGCGCAGGAACCACCGTGGGCGATGTTTTCTCAAGTGCTGGTGTCTATTGCGGACCGTCTGTCGGTCCCGACTGCTCTCCCTACTAGGTTGTTGTCCCAGCCGACCATCCCCCATTCCCCGGGTGTCCCGCAGTTATTGCGGAGTCCTCCTGGGTCTCAGTCGGTGGGTCCCTATGCGGGGTTGCCTATGTATATACAGGCTTCCCCTGTGCCGCAGCAGCCTGTGGTACCTTTTCAGGCCCCTATCGTGACTCCTCCACCCTGGGTGGATGTGCTCTCCAACTCCGTGCAAAATTTGGCGGCCGCTTCCTCAGCTTTTCAGTCAATGTTGCAGACTGACATGCCTTCTAGGATTTCAAAACGCCCACTCATGACACGGGCTGCTCAGGTATCGGACTCAGAGGGTTCCTCAGATGATGGGGAGGTCCCTGATGACACTGACTCGGACGCCTCGGTCCAGGAAATGGATACCAAGTCGTCCATTAATGTGCGAGCACTAGTTAGGGCGGTGCGAGCTATTCTTCTTATAGAGGATGAGGCACCGGTTCCTAAGTCGAAGTTTCCTAGTTTCAAAAAAACTAAGGTGGCTTCTGCGGTGTTTCCCCTGTCGGATCAGTTGACGGATCATATGGCGGTAGCTTGGCAGGCGCCCAGTAAGAGATTCCTTCCTCAGAAGCAGTTGGCTTCTAATTACCCCTTCCCTGAGGCACATTGTAAAAAATGGGAAACTCCACCGGCGGTGGATTCCCATGTCACCCGTTTAACTCGGGGCGCCACCTTACCATTACCGTCGATATCCTCGCTGAAGGATCCCACGGACAGGAAAGTTGAGACTTGCTTAAAGTCTATTTACTCCCTCTCCGGGGCGGTGGCCCGACCGTCCATGGCCATCTCCTGGGTGGCCAAGGCCATTGAGGGGTGGGCCAATGCATTGGAAGATACCTTCCCGGACAACGCTCCGGATGTCCAGCGGGCGTTGTTGGGACAAATGAGGGATGCTGCTTCTTACATTGGAGAAGCTTCTTTAGATGCTAGTCTGCTGACCTCGCGGGTATCGGCTGCAGCGGTGTCTGCCCGCCGATCCTTATGGTTGCGGTCCTGGAGAGCGGACTCTGATTCAAAGAAAGGTCTGGAGGCCTTACCTTTCAATGGGGAATTACTATTTGGTCCGGACTTGGACAAAATAGTGGACACCCTGGCTAAATCCAAGTCGGCCTTCCTCCCTTCGGCGGCACTGCCTGCTAAGGTTCGGAGTTCGGCTTTTCGTTCCTTTCGGGTTCAGGGTAAGGCGAAAGGTCAGTCCTTCCCGAGACAGTCTGCGAGTAAGACGGCCTCTAAACCCAAGAAGCAAGCCTGGAGTGCTCGGCGCCCTTCTTCCAAGCAGGAAGATAAACCTGCGGCCTGATGGGACGGGCCTCCCTCTGGGGGACCTCAGAGTGGGAGGCCGACTTCTTCTATTTGCCCAGTGCTGGCACAATACCACCACGGATGCCTGGGTTCGAGAAGTGGTCTCCCAGGGGTACGCCCTGTCTTTTCGGCACAGACCACCCCACCAGTTTTTCTGCACAAGTCCTTCTCAGGACAAGACCAAGGCGTTACAGGTTCAGGAGGCTATAGAGTCCTTGCTGAAAGCAGGGGTCATTGTTCCCGTTCCTCTATCACAACGAGGGACGGGGTATTATTCGTCTCTGTTTCTGGTGCAGAAACCCAATGGTTCTCATCGCCCTATCCTCAACTTGAAGTCTCTGAACAAATTCCTCAGAGTTCCCAAGTTCAGGATGGAAACGTTACGTTCCATCATTCTGGCGATGGAACCGGGGGATTACATGGTGTCCCTGGACATCCAGGACGCCTACCTCCATGTTCCGATAGCATCTTCACATCAGCGGTATCTGAGGTTCGCTATCCTTCAACACCACTATCAGTTCCGGGCGCTACCCTTTGGTCTCTCCACGGCACCGAGGGTGTTCACGAAGATTATGGCGGTCATGGCCGCACATCTTCGGAACCAGAATGTACGGCTGCTGCCGTATCTGGACGACCTCCTGTTGCTGGCGAGCTCCCCGGTGGTACTGCTTCAACATCTCCACCTGACGATCGCTTGCCTGCAAGCACACGGGTGGTTGATAAATTGGAAAAAGTCCTCCCTGATTCCATCACAGCGGATGGTTCATTTGGGAGCCCTGCTGGATTCGCGTCAGCAAAGGATCTTCCTGACTCCGGAGAAGGTCGCCTCCCTACAGCTGCGGATACGCAGTTGCCTGAGCCGTTGCCGCCTGTCGGTCCATTCGGCTATGAGAGTTCTGGGGTCCATGGTGTCGACAATCGACATGGTGGAATTTGCCCAGTTCCATTCCCGGCCCCTGCAGGGGCTGATTCTATCAGAATGGAACGGGTTACCTCACCGGATCCGCTCTCAGGTGCTGGTGTTGTCTCCGGACGTTCGGCTATCTTTGGCTTGGTGGCTTCAGACAGCTCATCTGGTCGAGGGGCGCCCATTTTGGATCCCGGACTGGGTCCTGCTCACGACGGATGCCAGTCTCCGGGGTTGGGGGGCAGTGACCGGCTCTTTGTCGCTTCAGGGTCGTTGGTCAGCGGAAGAAGCACTTCTCCCCATCAACATCTTGGAACTGCGGGCAGTATACAGGGCCCTGCAGTCGTCCGGCCCCGCTCTTCACGGAAGGGCGGTACAGGTGCAGTCCGACAAAGCCACCACGGTGGCGTATATCAATCACCAAGGCGGAACTCGCAGTCAGGCAGCGATGTCGGAGGTGTCTCGTATCCTGACTTGGGCGGAGGGTCACATTCCAGCGATCTCGGCGGTCTTCATCCCCGGAGTCCTCAATTGGGAGGCGGACTTCCTCAGCCGTCACGACGTGCATCCCGGGGAATGGTCGCTTCACCCAGAGGTGTTTCAGCTACTCGTGGACAGGTGGGGACTGCCGGAGCTGGACTTGATGGCCTCCCGTCACAATCACAAGTTGCCCGTTTACGGGTCAAGGACAAGAGACGCAGGTGCAAGTCTGGTGGACGCGCTGTCGGTGAAATGGACGTTTCACCTGGCGTATCTGTTTCCTCCGATATCCCTGCTTCCTCGGGTTCTGCGGAAATTCAAGCAGGACGGCGGCATGCTCGTGCTGGTAGCTCCGGCGTGGCCCAGACGTCCTTGGTACTCCGATCTGAGGAGCCTCTCCATCGACGCTCCGTACCTTCTTCCTCAGCGTCGGGACCTGTTGTCTCAGGGGCCCTGCCTTTACCCGGATCTGGGTCGGCTGTCTTTGACGGCGTGGCTCTTGAGACAGCCGTCTCGGGGCTTCTCCAGTTCGGTTATTGGTACCATGCTCAGGGCACGCAAGCCTGCTTCAGCACGGATTTATCACAGAGTGTGGCACACTTCCTTTCAGTGGTGTGAGTCAAGACATTATGATCCTCAGGTGTTCCGAGTTTCTAGGATCTTGGAATTTCTTCAGTCAGGATTGGATCTCGGCTTACGCCTTGCATCTCTGAAGGTTCATGTGTCCGCCTTGTCCGTGTGGTTTCAACGGTGGATTGCAATACTACCAGACGTTCACACCTTTTTCCAAGGTGTTCTCAGGATCCAGCCTCCCTTTGTGCCTCCTGTGGCTCCTTGGGACTTGGCGGTGGTGCTACGGGTCCTGCAGGGTCCTCCGTTTGAGCCTCTTGAGGCGGTGGAGCTCAAGTGGCTGACATTTAAGACGGTTTTTCTCCTGGCAATTGCTTCGGCCAGGAGGGTGTCTGAATTGGGGGCGCTTTCCTGTCGCCCTCCTTTCCTGATTTTTCACCAGGACAGAGCGGTGCTCCGCACTCGTCCTGAGTTTTTGCCCAAAGTGGTCTCGAAGTTCCATATTAATCAGGAACTTGTTGTGCCAGCTTTTCAGTCCCCTGATCTTTCAGCTGGTGAGACTTCCTTAGATGTGGTCCGGGCGCTTAGAATTTATGTAGACCGGACGGCTTCGGTTAGGAAGTCTGATTCCTTGTTTATCCTCTTTGGTTTTCACAAGAGGGGTTGGCCTGCCAACAAACAAACGTTAGCCCGTTGGCTTCGTTCCGTTATTTGTGAGGCTTATGCACAGGAGGGCTTACCTGTGCCAGCCTCTGTTAAGGCTCATTCCACTCGTTCTGTGGGTCCCTCTTGGGCTGCTAGACGTGGCGCTTCTGCTGTTCAGCTGTGTAAGGCGGCCACTTGGTCTTCAATTCAAACGTTTTTGAGGTTCTATGCGTTTGACACCTTTGCCTCTCAGGATGCATCCTTTGGGCGCCGGGTACTCCTTTCAGCACAGGAGCGTCCCCGCCCTTAGTTGTACTGCTTTGGGACATCCCCAAGGTCAACCCTGTGGACCCCCTATGGACCCTGAAGTAGAAAACAAGAGATATGGTAAGAACTTACCTTTGTTATCTCTGTTTCTACGAAGTCCATAGGGTCCACAGGGCGCCCGCCCTGACGCACCTGGCTTCAAATGGGCTGTGTGGCTGGTCACCGGTTTTCCGTCTCCCATTTCTGTGAGTATGGTTTCTTGTGTGTTCCAGTCTTCCTTCTCTCTGTTTAGTCTCCTCCTCCGGCCTTGGCTGCTTACCAACTGAGGTGCTGTGGCCGGGGGCGGGGTATAGAGTAGGACGGACCCAAGTGCATCCTGGGAGCAGCTAAAGCTTTAACTGCGTGGTGCCCATGGATCCAGATCCAGCTATACCCCAAGGTCAACCCTGTGGACCCTATGGACTTCGTAGAAACAGAGATAACAAAGGTAAGTTCTTACCATATCTCTTGTTATTGGTAAGTGCTTCTGGAGTGTATGATGATGTTAGATGGTGTAGTGGTAAGTGCTCATGGAGTGTATGATGATGTTAGTTGGTGTAGTGGTAAGTGCTCATGGAGTGTAGGGTGATGTTAGTTGGTGTAGTGTTAAGTGCTTATGGAGTCTATGATGATGTTAGTTGGTGTAGTGGTAAGTGCTCATGGAGTGTAGGGTGATGTTAGTTGGTGTAGTGGTAAGTGCTTATGGAGTGTATGATGATGTTAGTTGGTGTAGTGGTAAGTGCTCATGGAGTGTAGGGTGATGTTAGTTGGTGTAGTGGTAAGTGCTTATGGAGTGTATGATGATGTTGGTTGGTGTAGTAGTAAGTGCTCATGGAGTGTATGGTGATGTTGGTGTAGTGGTAAGTGCTTATGGAGTGTAGGGTGATGTTAGTTGGTGCAGTGGTAAGTGCTCATGGAGTGTAGGGTGATGTTGGTGTAGTGGTAAGTGCTCATGGACTGTAGGGTGATGTTAGTTGGTGTAGGGGTAAGTGCTCATGGAGTGTATGGTGATGTTAGTTGGTGTAGTGGTAAGTGCTTATGGAGTGTATGATGATGTTAGTTGGTGTAGTGGTAAGTGCTCATGGAGTGTATGGTGATGTTGGTGTAGTGGTAAGTGCTCATGGAGTGTAGGGTGATGTTGGTGTAGTGGTAAGTGCTCATGGAGTGTAGGGTGATGTTGGTGTAGTGGTAAGTGTTCATGGAGTGTAGGGTGATGTTGGTGTAGTGGTAAGTGCTCATGGAGTGTAGGGCGATGTTGGTGTAGTGGTAAGTGCTCATGGAGTGTAGGGTGATGTTAGTTGATGTAGTGGTAAGTGCTCATGGAGTGTATGGTGATGTTGGTGTAGTGGTAAGTGCTCATGGAGTGTAGGGTGATGTTGGTGTAGGGGTAAGTGCTCATGGAGTGTAGGGTGATGTAAGTTGGTGTGGTGGTAAGTGCTCATGGAGTGTATGGTGATGGTAGTTGGTGTAGTGGTAAGTGCTCATGGAGTGTAGGGTGATGTAAGTTGGTGTAGTGGTAAGTGCTCATGGAGTGTAGGGTGATATAAGTTGGTGTAGTGGTAAGTGCTCATGGAGTGTAGGGTGATGTTAGTTGGTGTAGTGGTAAGTGCTCATGGAGTTTATAGTGATGTTAGTTGGTGTAGTGGTAAGTGCTTATGGAGTGTATGATGATGTTAGTTGGTGTAGTGGTAAGTGCTCATGGAGTGTAGGGTGATGTTAGTTGGTGTAGTGGTAAGTGCTTATGGAGTGTATGATGATGTTAGCTGGTGTAGTGGTAAGTGCTCATGGAGTGTATGGTGATGGTAGTTGGTGTATTGGTAAGTGCTTCTGGAGTGTATGATGATGTTAGATGGTGTAGTGGTAAGTGCTCATGGAGTGTATGATGATGTTAGTTGGTGTAGTGGTATGTGCTCATGGAGTGTAGGGTGATGTTAGTTGGTGTAGTGGTAAGTGCTTATGGAGTCTATGATGATGTTAGTTGGTGTAGTGGTAAGTGCTCATGGAGTGTATGGTGATGGTAGTTGGTGTAGTGGTAAGTGCTCATGGAGTGTATGATGATGGTAGTTGGTGTAGTGGTATGTGCTTATGGAGTGTATGATGATGTTAGTTGGTGTAGTGGTAAGTGCTCATGGAGTGTTTGGTGATGTTGGTGTAGTGGTAAGTGCTCATGGACTGTAGGGTGATGTTAGTTGGTGTAGTGGTAAGTGCTCATGGAGTGTAGGATGATGTTGGTGTAGTGGTAAGTGCTCATGGAGTGTAGGGTGATGGTGTAGTGGTAAGTGCTCATGGAGTGTAGGGTGATGTTAGTTGATGTAGTGGTAAGTGCTCATGGAGTGTATGGTGATGTTGGTGTAGTGGTAAGTGCTCTTGGAGTGTATGGTGATGTTAGTTGGTGTAGGGGTAAGTGCTCATGGAGTGTACGGTGATGCTAGTTGGTGTAGTGGTAAATGCCCATGGAGTGTAGGGTGATGTTGGTGTAGTGGTAAGTGCCCATGGAGTGTAGGGTGATGTTGGTGTAGTGGTAAGTGCTCATGGAGTTGATGGTGATGGTAGTTGGTGTAGTGGTCAGTGCTCATGGAGTGTAGGGTAATGTTATTTGGTGTAGTGGTAAGTGCCCATGGAGTGTAGGTTGATGTTGGTGTAGTGGTAAGTGCTCATGGAGTGTAGGGTGATGTTGGTGTAGTGGTAAGTGCTCATGGAGTGTATGGTGATGTTAGTTGGTGTAGTGGTAAGTGCTCATGGAGTGTAGGGTGATGTTAATTGGTGCAGTGGTAAGTGCTCATGGAGTGTAGGGTGATGTTGGTGTAGTGGTAAGTGCTCATGGAGTGTAGCGTGATGTTGGTGTAGTGGTAAGTGATCATGGACAGTAGGGTTATGTTATTTGGTGTAGTGGTAAGTGCTCATGGAGTGTAGGGTGATGTTAGTTGATGTAGTGGTAAGTGCTCATGGAGTGTATGGTGATGTTGGTGTAGTGGTAAGTGCTCATGGAGTGTAGGGTGATGTTAGTTGGTGTATTGGTAAGTGCTCTTGGAGTGTAGGGTGATGTTAGTTGGTGTAGGGGTAAGTGCTCATGGAGTGTACGGTAATGTAAGTTGGTGTAATGGTAAGTGCTCATGGAGTGTATGGTGATGGTAGTTGGTGTAGTGGTAAGTGCTCATGGAGTGTAGGGTGATGTTAGTTGGTGTAGTGGTAAGTGCTCATGGAGTGTATCGTGATGTTGGTGTAGGGGTAAGTGCTCATGGAGTGTATGGTGATGTTAGTTGGTGTAGTGGTAAGTGCTCATGGAGTGTAGGGTGATGTTAGTTGGTGTAGTGGTAAGTGCTCATGGAGTGTATGGTGATGTTGGTGTAGTGGTAAGTGCTCATGGAGTGTAGGGTGATGTTGGTGTAGTGGTAAGTGCTCATGGAGTGTAGGGTGATGTTGGTGTAGTGGTAAGTGTTCATGGAGTGTAGGGTGATGTTGGTGTAGTGGTAAGTGCTCATGGAGTGTAGGGCGATGTTGGTGTAGTGGTAAGTGCTCATGGAGTGTAGGGTGATGTTAGTTGATGTAGTGGTAAGTGCTCATGGAGTGTATGGTGATGTTGGTGTAGTGGTAAGTGCTCATGGAGTGTAGGGTGATGTTGGTGTAGGGGTAAGTGCTCATGGAGTGTAGGGTGATGTAAGTTGGTGTGGTGGTAAGTGCTCATGGAGTGTATGGTGATGGTAGTTGGTGTAGTGGTAAGTGCTCATGGAGTGTAGGGTGATGTAAGTTGGTGTAGTGGTAAGTGCTCATGGAGTGTAGGGTGATATAAGTTGGTGTAGTGGTAAGTGCTCATGGAGTGTAGGGTGATGTTAGTTGGTGTAGTGGTAAGTGCTCATGGAGTTTATAGTGATGTTAGTTGGTGTAGTGGTAAGTGCTTATGGAGTGTATGATGATGTTAGTTGGTGTAGTGGTAAGTGCTCATGGAGTGTAGGGTGATGTTAGTTGGTGTAGTGGTAAGTGCTTATGGAGTGTATGATGATGTTAGCTGGTGTAGTGGTAAGTGCTCATGGAGTGTATGGTGATGGTAGTTGGTGTATTGGTAAGTGCTTCTGGAGTGTATGATGATGTTAGATGGTGTAGTGGTAAGTGCTCATGGAGTGTATGATGATGTTAGTTGGTGTAGTGGTATGTGCTCATGGAGTGTAGGGTGATGATAGTTGGTGTAGTGGTAAGTGCTTATGGAGTCTATGATGATGTTAGTTGGTGTAGTGGTAAGTGCTCATGGAGTGTATGGTGATGGTAGTTGGTGTAGTGGTAAGTGCTCATGGAGTGTATGATGATGGTAGTTGGTGTAGTGGTATGTGCTTATGGAGTGTATGATGATGTTAGTTGGTGTAGTGGTAAGTGCTCATGGAGTGTTTGGTGATGTTGGTGTAGTGGTAAGTGCTCATGGACTGTAGGGTGATGTTAGTTGGTGTAGTGGTAAGTGCTCATGGAGTGTAGGATGATGTTGGTGTAGTGGTAAGTGCTCATGGAGTGTAGGGTGATGTTGGTGTAGTGGTAAGTGCTCATGGAGTGTAGGGTGATGTTAGTTGATGTAGTGGTAAGTGCTCATGGAGTGTATGGTGATGTTGGTGTAGTGGTAAGTGCTCTTGGAGTGTATGGTGATGTTAGTTGGTGTAGGGGTAAGTGCTCATGGAGTGTACGGTGATGCTAGTTGGTGTAGTGGTAAATGCCCATGGAGTGTAGGGTGATGTTGGTGTAGTGGTAAGTGCCCATGGAGTGTAGGGTGATGTTGGTGTAGTGGTAAGTGCTCATGGAGTTGATGGTGATGGTAGTTGGTGTAGTGGTCAGTGCTCATGGAGTGTAGGGTAATGTTATTTGGTGTAGTGGTAAGTGCCCATGGAGTGTAGGTTGATGTTGGTGTAGTGGTAAGTGCTCATGGAGTGTAGGGTGATGTTGGTGTAGTGGTAAGTGCTCATGGAGTGTATGGTGATGTTAGTTGGTGTAGTGGTAAGTGCTCATGGAGTGTAGGGTGATGTTAATTGGTGCAGTGGTAAGTGCTCATGGAGTGTAGGGTGATGTTGGTGTAGTGGTAAGTGCTCATGGAGTGTAGCGTGATGTTGGTGTAGTGGTAAGTGATCATGGACAGTAGGGTTATGTTATTTGGTGTAGTGGTAAGTGCTCATGGAGTGTAGGGTGATGTTAGTTGATGTAGTGGTAAGTGCTCATGGAGTGTATGGTGATGTTGGTGTAGTGGTAAGTGCTCATGGAGTGTAGGGTGATGTTAGTTGGTGTATTGGTAAGTGCTCTTGGAGTGTAGGGTGATGTTAGTTGGTGTAGGGGTAAGTGCTCATGGAGTGTACGGTAATGTAAGTTGGTGTAATGGTAAGTGCTCATGGAGTGTATGGTGATGGTAGTTGGTGTAGTGGTAAGTGCTCATGGAGTGTAGGGTGATGTTAGTTGGTGTAGTGGTAAGTGCTCATGGAGTGTATCGTGATGTTGGTGTAGTGGTAAGTGCTCATGGACTGTAGGGTGATGTTAGTTGGTGCAGTGGTAAGTGCTCATGGAGTGTAGGGTGATGTTGGTGTAGTGGTAAGTGCTCATGGAGTGTAGGGTGATGTTGGTGTAGTGGTAAGTGCTCATGGAGTGTAGGGTGATGTTAGTTGATGTAGTGGTAAGTGCTCATGGAGTGTATAGTGATGTTGGTGTAGTGGTAAGTGCTCATGGAGTGTAGGGTGATGTTGGTGTAGGGGTAAGTGCTCATGGAGTGTAGGGTGATGTAAGTTGGTGTAGTGGCAAGTGCTCATGGAGTTTATAGTGATGTTAGTTGGGTAGTGCTAAGTTCTTATGGAGTGTATGATGATGTTAGTTGGTGTAGTGGTAAGTGCTCATGGAGTGTAGGGTGATGTTAGTTGGTGTAGTGGTAAGTGCTTATGGAGTGTTTGATGATGTTAGTTGGTGTAGTGGTAAGTGCTCATGGAGTGTATGGTGATGTTGGTGTAGTGGTAAGTGCTTATGGAGTGTATGATGATGTTAGTTGGTGTAGTGGTAAGTGCTCATGGAGTGTAGGGTGATGTTGGTGTAGTGGTAAGTGCTTATGGAGTGTATGATGATGTTAGTTGGTGTAGTGGTAAGTGCTCATGGAGTGTATGGTGATGTTAGTGTAGTGGTAAGTGCTCATGGAGTGTAGGGTGATGTTAGTTGGTGTAGTGGTAAGTGCTCATGGAGTTTATAGTTATGGTAGTTGGTGTAGTGGTAAGTGCTTATGGAGTGTATGATGATGTTAGTTGGTGTAGTGGTAAGTGCTCATGGAGTGTATGGTGATGTTGGTGCAGTGGTAAGTGCTCATGGAGTTTATAGTGATGTTAGTTGGTGTAGTGGTAAGTGCTCATGGAGTGTAGGGTGATGTTAGTTGGTGTAGTGGTAAGTGCTCATGGAGTGTAGGGTGATGTTAGTTGGTGTAGTGGTAAGTGCTCATGGAGTGTAGGGTGATGTTGGTGTAGTGGTAAGTGCTCATGGAGTGTAGGGTGATGTTAGTTGATGTAGTGGTAAGTGCTCATGGAGTGTATGGTGATGTTGGTGTAGTGGTAAGTGCTCATGGAGTGTAGGGTGATGTTGATTTAGTGGTAAGTGCTCAGGGAGTGTAGGGTGATGTTGGTGTAGTGGTAAGTGCTCATGGAGTGTAGCGTGATGTCGGTGTAGTGGTAATTGCTCATGGAGTGTAGAGTGATGTTAGTTGATGTAGTGGTAAGTGCTCATGGAGTGTATGGTGATGTTGGTGTAGTGGTAAGTGCTCTTGGAGTGTAGGGTGATGTTAGTTGGTGTAGTGGTAAGTGCTCATGGAGTGTAGGGTGATGGTAGTTGGTGTAGTGGTAAGTGCTCATGGAGTGTAGGGTGATGTTAGTTGGTGTTGAGGTAAGTGCTCATGGAGTGTAGGATGATGTTAGTTGGTCTAGCGGTAAGTGCTCATGGAGTGTATGGTGATGGTAGTTGGTGTAGTGGTAAGTGCTCATGGAGTGTAGGGTGAAGTAAGTTGGTGTAGTGGTAAGTGCTCATGGAGTGTAGGGTGATGTTGGTGTAGTGGTAAGTGCTCATGGAGTTTATAGTGATGTTAGTTGGTGTAGTGGTAAGTGCTTATGGAGTGTATGATGATGTTAGTTGGTGTAGTGGTAAGTGCTCATGGAGTGTAGGGTGATGTTAGTTGGTGTAGTGGTAAGTGCTTATGGAGTGTATGATGATGTTAGTTGGTGTAGTGGTAAGTGCTCATGGAGTGTAGGGTGATGTTGGTGTAGTGGTAAGTGCTTATGGAGTGTATGATGATGTTAGTTGGTGTAGTGGTAAGTGCTCCTGGAGTGTATGGTGATGTTAGTGTAGTGGTAAGTGCTCATGGAGTGTAGGGTGATGTTAGTTGGTGTAGTGGTAAGTGCTCATGGAGTTTATAGTGATGGTAGTTGGTGTAGTGGTAAGTGCTTATGGAGTGTATGATGATGTTATTTGGTGTAGTGGTAAGTGCTCATGGAGTGTATGGTGATGTTGGTGTAGTGGTAAGTGCTCATGGAGTTTATAGTGATGTTAGTTGGTGTAGTGGTAAGTGCTCTTGGAGTGTAGGGTGATGTTAGTTGGTGTAGTGGTAAGTGCTCATGGAGTGTAGGGTGATGTTAGTTGGTGTAGTGATAAGTGCTCATGGAGTGTAGGGTGATGTTAGTTGGTGCAGTGGTAAGTGCTCATGGAGTGTAGGGTGATGTTGGTGTAGTGGTAAGTGCTCATGGAGTGTATGGTGATGTTGGTGTAGTGGTAAGTGCTCATGGAGTTTATAGTGATGTTAGTTGGTGTAGTGGTAAGTGCTCATGGAGTGTAGGGTGATGTTAGTTGGTGCAGTGGTAAGTGCTCATGGAGTGTAGGGTGATGTTGGTGTAGTGGTAAGTGCTCATGGAGTGTAGGGTGATGTAAATTGGTGTAGTGGTAAGTGCTCATGGAGTGTATGGTGATGTTGGTGTAGTGGTAAGTGCTCATGGAGTGTAGGGCGATGTTGATTTAGTGGTAAATGCTCATGGAGTGTAGGGTGATGTTGGTGTAGTGGTAAGTGCTCATGGAGTGTAGCGTGATGTCGGTGTAGTGGTAATTGCTAATGGAGTGTAGGGTGATGTTAGTTGATGTAGTGGTAAGTGCTCATGGAGTGTATGGTGATGTTGGTGTAGTGGTAAGTGCTCTTGGAGTGTAGGGTGATGTTAGTTGGTGTAGTGGTAAGTGCTCATGGAGTGTAGGGTGATGTTAGTTGGTGTAGTGGTAAGTGCTCTTGGAGTGTATGGTGATGTTAGTTGGTGTAGGGGTAAGTGCTCATGGAGTGTAGGGTGAAGTAAGTTGGTGTAGTGGTAAGTGCTCATGGAGTGTAGGGTGATGTTGGTGTAGTGGTAAGTGCTCATGGAGTGTAGGGTGATGTTAGTTGGTGTAGTGGTAAGTGCTCATGGAGTTTATAGTGATGTTAGTTGGTGTAGTGGTAAGTGCTTATGGAGTGTATGATGATGTTAGTTGGTGTAGTGGTAAGTGCTCATGGAGTGTAGGGTGATGTTAGTTGGTGTAGTGGTATGTGCTTATGGAGTGTATGATGATGTTAGTTGGTGTAGTGGTAAGTGCTCATGGAGTGTAGGGTGATGTTAGTTGGTGTAGTGGTAAGTGCTTATGGAGTGTATGATGATGTTAGTTGGTGTAGTGGTAAGTGCTCATGGAGTGTATGGTGTTGTTGGTGTAGTGGTAAGTGCTTATGGAGTGTAGGGTGATGTTAGTTGGTGCAGTGGTAAGTGCTCATGGAGTGTAGGGTGATGTTGGTGTAGTGGTAAGTGCTTATGGAGTGTAGGGTGATGTTGGTGCAGTGGTAAGTGCTCATGGAGGGTAGGGTGATGTTGGTGTAGTGGTAAGTGCTCATGGAGTTGATGGTGATGGTAGTTGGTGTAGTGGTAAGTGCTCATGGAGTGTAGGGTGATGTTGGTATAGTGGTAAGTGCTCATGGACTGTAGGGTGATGTTAGTTGGTGAAGGGGTAAGTGCTCATGGAGTGTAGGGTGATGTTGGTGTAGTGGTAAGTGCCCATGGATTGTAGGGTGATGTTGGTGTAGTGGTAAGTGCTCATGGAGTGTATGATGATGTTAGTTGGTGTAGTGGTAAGTGCTCATGGAGTGTATGGTGTTGTTGGTGTAGTGGTAAGTGCTTATGGAGTGTAGGGTGATGTTAGTTGGCGTAGTGGTAAGTGCTCATGGAGTGTAGGGTGATGTTAGTTGGTGTAGTGGTAAGTGCTTATGGAGTGTATGATGATGTTAGTTGGTGTAGTGGTAAGTGCTCATGGAGTGTATGCTGATGTTGGTGTAGTGTTAAGTGCTCTTGGAGTATATGGTGATGTTAGTTGGTGTAGGGGTAAGTGCTCATGGAGTGTACGGTGATGTAAGTTGGTGTAGTGGTAAGTGCTCATGGAGTGTAGAGTGATGTAAGTTGGTGTAGTGGTAAGTGCTCATGGAGTGTAGGGTGATGTTAGTTGGTGTATTGGTAAGTGCTCATGGAGTGTAGGGTGATGTTGGTGTAGTGGTAAGTGCTCATGGACTGTAGGGTGATGTTAGTTGGTGCAGTGGTAAGTGCTCATGGAGTGTAGGGTGATGTTGGTGTAGTGGTAAGTGCTCATTGAGTGTAGGGTGATGTTGGTGTAGTGGTAAGTGCTCATGGAGTGTATGGTGATGTTAGTTGGTGTAGTGGTAAGTGCTCATGGAGTGTAGGGTGATGTTAGTTGGTGTATTGGTAAGTGCTCATGGAGTGTAGGGAGATGTTGGTGTAGTGGTAAGTGCTCATGGACTGTAGGGTGATGTTAGTTGGTGCAGTGGTAAGTGCTCATGGAGTGTAGGGTGATGTTGGTGTAGTGGTAAGTGCTCATTGAGTGTAGGGTGATGTTGGTGTAGTGGTAAGTGCTCATGGAGTGTATGGTGATGTAAGTTGGTGTAGTGGTAAGTGCTCATGGAGTGTTGGGTGATGTTAGTTGGTATAGTGGTAAGTGCTCATGGAGTGTAGGGTGATGTTAGTTGGTGCAGTGGTAAGTGCTCATGGAGTGTAGGGTGATGTTGGTGTAGTGGTAAGTGCTCATGGAGTGTAGCGTGATGTTGGTGTAGTGGTAAGTGATCATGGACAGTAGGGTTATGTTATTTGGTGTAGAGGTAAGTGCTCATGGAGTGTAGGGTGATGTTTGTTGATGTAGTGGTAAGTGCTCATGGAGTGTATGGTGATGTTGGTGTAGTGGTAAGTGCTCATGGAGTGTAGGGTGATGTTAGTTGGTGTATTGGTAAGTGCTCTTGGAGTGTAGGGTGATGTTAGTTGGTGTTGGGGTAAGTGCTCATGGAGTGTACGGTGATGTAAGTTGGTGTAGTGGTAAGTGCTTATGGAGTGTATGGTGATGTTAGTTGGTGTAGTGGTAAGTGCTCATGGAGTGTATCGTGATGTTGGTGTAGTGGTAAGTGCTCATGGACTGTAGGGTGATGTTAGTTGGTGCAGTGGTAAGTGCTCATGGAGTGTAGGGTGATGTTGGTGTAGTGGTAAGTGCTCATGGAGTGTAGCGTGATGTCGGTGTAGTGGTAATTGCTCATGGAGTGTAGGGTGATGTTAGTTGCTGTAGTGGTAAGTGCTCATGGAGTGTATGGTGATGTTGGTGTAGTGGTAGTTGCTCTTGGAGTGTAGGGTGATGTTAGTTGGTGTAGTGGTAAGTGCTCGTGGAGTTTATAGTGATGTTAGTTGGTGTAGTGGTAAGTGCTTATGGAGTGTATGATGATGTTAGTTGGTGTAGTGGTAAGTGCTCATGGAGTGTATGGTGATGGTAGTTGGTGTATTGGTAAGTGCTTCTGGAGTGTATGATGATGTTAGATGGTGTAGTGGTAAGTGCTCATGGAGTGTATGATGATGTTAGTTGGTGTAGTGGTTAGTGCTCTTGCAGTGAAGGGTGATGTTAGTTGGTGTAGGGGTAAGTGCTCATGGAGTGTACGGTGATGTAAGTTGGTGTAGTGGTAAGTGCTCATGGAGTGTAGGGTGATGTTAGTTGGTGTACTGGTAAGTGCTTATGGAGTGTATGATGATGTTAGTTGGTGTAGTGGTAAGTGCTCATTGAGTGTAGGGTGATGTTAGTTGGTTTAGTGGTAAGTGCTCATGGAGTGTATGGTGATGTTGGTGTAGTGGTAAGTGCTTATGGAGTGTAGGGTGATGTTAGTTGGTGCAGTGGTAAGTGGTCATGGAGTGTAGTGTGATGTTGGTGTAGTGGTAAGTGCTCATGGAGTGTAGGATGATGTTGGTGTAGTGGTAAGTGCTCTTGGAGTGTAGGGTGATGTTAGTTGGTGTAGTGGTAAGTGCTCATGGAGTGTATGGTGATGTTAGTTGGTGTAGTGGTAAGTGCTCATGGAGTGTAGGGTGATGTTAGTTGGTGTAGTGGTAAGTGCTCATGGAGTTTATAGTGATGGTAGTTGGTGTAGTGGTAAGTGCTTATGGAGTGTATGATGATAGTTGGTGTAGTGGTAAGTGCTCCTGGAGTGTATGTTGATGTTGGTGTAGTGGTAAGTGCTCATGGAGTTTATAGTGATGTAAGTTGGTGTAGTGGTAAGTGCTCATGGAGTGTAGGGTGATGTTAGTTGGTGTAGTGGTAAGTGCCCATGGAGTGTAGGATGATGTTGGAGTAGTGGTAGTGTTCATGGAGTGTAAGGTGATGTTGGTGTAGTGGTAAGTGCTCATGGAGTGTAAGGTGATGTAAATTGGTGTAGTGGTTAGTGCTCATGGAGTGTAGGATGATGTTGGTGTAGTGGTAAATGTTCATGGAGTGTAAGGTGATGTTGGTGTAGTGGTAAGTGCTCATGGAGTGTAAGGTGATGTAAGTTGGTGTAGTGGTTAGTGCTCATGGAGTGTAAGGTGATGTTAGTTGGTGTTGTGGTAAGTGCCCATGGAGTGTAGGGTGATGTTGGTGTAGTGGTAAGTGTTCATGGAGTGTAAGGTGATGTTGGTGTAGTGGTAAGTGCTCATGGAGTGTAAGGTGATGTAAGTTGGTGTAGTGGTAAGTGCTCATGGAGTGTAGGGTGATGTTGGTGTAGGGGTAAGTGCTCATGGAGTTTATAGTGATGTTAGTTGGTGTAGTGGTAAGTGCTCATGGAGTGTACGGTGATGTTAGTTGCTGCAGTGGTAAGTGCTAATGGAGTGTAGGGTAATGTTGGTGTAGTGGTAAGTGCTCATGGAGGGTAGGGTGATGTTGGTGTACTGGTAAGTGCTCATGGAGTGTAAGGTGATGTTAGTTGGTGTAGTGGTAAGTGCTCATGGAGTGTAATGTGATGTTAGTTGGTGTAGTGGTAAGTGCCCATGGAGTGTAGGGTGACGTTGGTGTAGTGGTAAGTGCTCATGGAGTGTAAGGTGATGTTAGTTGATGTAGTGGTAAGTGCTCATGGAGTGTAAGGTGATGTTAGTTGGTGTAGTGGTAGTGCTCATGGAGTGTAGGGTGATGTTGGTGTAGGGATAAGTGCTAATGGAGTGTATGGTGATGTTGGTGTAGTGGTAAGTGCTCATGGAGTTTAAGGTGATGTAAGTTGGTGTAGTGGTAAGTGCTCATGGAGTGTAGGATGATGTTAGTTGGTGTAATGGGAAGTGCTCATGGAGTGTAGGGTGATGTTAGTTGGTGTAGTGGTAAGAGCCCATGCAGTGTATGGTGATGTTGGTGTAGTGGTAAGTTTTCATGGAGTGTAAGGTGATGTTAGTTGGTGTAGTGGTAAGTGCTCATGGAGTGTAAGGTGATGTTAGTTGGTGTAGTGGTAAGTGCTCATGGAGTGTAGGATGATGTTAGTTGGTGTAGTGGTAAGTGCTCATGGAGTGTAGGGTGATGTTGGTGTAGTGGTAATTGCTTATGGAGTGTAGGATGATGTTAGTTGGTGTAGTGGTAAGTGCTCATGGAGTGTAAGGTGATGTTAGTTGGTGTAGTGGTAAGTGCTCATGGAGTGTAGGATGATGTTAGTTGGTGTAGTGGTAAATGCTCATGGAGTGTAGGGTGATGTTGGTGTAGTGGTAATTGCTCATGGAGTGTAGGATGATGTTAGTTGGTGTAGTGGTAATTGCTCATGGAGTGTAAGTTGATGTTAGTTGGTGTAGTGGTAAGTGCTCAAGGAGTGTAGGGTGATGTTAGTTGGTGTAGTGGTAAGTGCTCATGGAGTGTAGGATGATGTTAGTTGGTGTAGTGGTAAATGCTCATGGAGTGTAGGGTGATGTTGGTGTAGTGGTAATTGCTCATGGAGTGTAGGATGATGTTAGTTGGTGTAGTGGTAATTGCTCATGGAGTGTAAGTTGATGTTAGTTGGTGTAGTGGTAAGTGCTCAAGGAGTGTAGGGTGATGTTAGTTGGTGTAGTGGTAAATGCTCATGGAGTGTAGGGTGATGTTGGTGTAGTGGTAATTGCTCATGGAGTGTAGGATGATGTTAGTTGGTGTAGTGGTAATTGCTCATGGAGTGTAAGTTGATGTTAGTTGGTGTAGTGGTAAGTGCTCAAGGAGTGTAGGGTGATGTTAGTTGGTGTAGTGATAAGTGCTCATGGAGTGTAAGGTGATGTTAGTTGGTGTAGTGGTAAGTGCTCATGGAGTGTAGGATGATGTTAGTTGGTGTAGTGGTAAATGCTCATGGAGTGTAGGGTGATGTTGGTGTAGTGGTAATTGCTCATGGAGTGTAGGATGATGTTAGTTGGTGTAGTGGTAATTGCTCATGGAGTGTAAGTTGATGTTAGTTGGTGTAGTGGTAAGTGCTCAAGGAGTGTAGGGTGATGTTAGTTGGTGTAGTGGTAAGTGCTCATGGAGTGTAGGATGATGTTAGTTGGTGTAGTGGTAAATGCTCATGGAGTGTAGGGTGATGTTGGTGTAGTGGTAATTGCTCATGGAGTGTAGGATGATGTTAGTTGGTGTAGTGGTAATTGCTCATGGAGTGTAAGTTGATGTTAGTTGGTGTAGTGGTAAGTGCTCAAGGAGTGTAGGGTGATGTTAGTTGGTGTAGTGGTAAATGCTCATGGAGTGTAGGGTGATGTTGGTGTAGTGGTAATTGCTCATGGAGTGTAGGATGATGTTAGTTGGTGTAGTGGTAATTGCTCATGGAGTGTAAGTTGATGTTAGTTGGTGTAGTGGTAAGTGCTCAAGGAGTGTAGGGTGATGTTAGTTGGTGTAGTGGTAAGTGCTCATGGAGTGTAAGGTGATGTTAGTTGGTGTAGTGGTAAGTGCTCATGGAGTGTAAGGTGATGTTAGTTGGTGTAGTGGTAAGTGCTCATGGAGTGTAGGATGATGTTAGTTGGTGTAGTGGTAAGTGCTGATGGAGTGTAGGGTGATGTTGGTGTAGTGGTAATTGCTCATGGAGTGTAGGATGATGTTAGTTGGTGTAGTGGTAAGTGCTCTTGGAGTGTAAGTTGATGTTAGTTGGTGTAGTGGTAAGTTCTCATGGAGTGTAGGGTGATGTTAGTTGGTGTAGTGGTAAGTGCTCATGGAGTGTAAGGTGATGTTGGTGTAGGGATAAGTGCTCATGGAGTGTATGGTGATGTTGGTGTAGTGGTAAGTGCTCATGGAGTGTAAGGTGATGGTAGTTGGTGTAGTGGTAAGTGCTCATGGAGTGTAGGATGATGTTAGTTGGTGTAGTGGTAAGTGCCCATGCAGTGTATGGTGATGTTGGTGTAGTGGTAAGAGCTCATGGAGTGTAAGGTGATGTTAGTTGGTGTAGTGGTAAGTGCTCATGGAGTGTATGGTGATGTTAGTTGGTGCAGTGGTAAGTGCTCATGGAGTGTAGGATGATGTTAGTTGGTGTAGTGGTAAGTGCTCATGGAGTGTAGGGTGATATTGATGTAGTGGTAATTGCTCATGGAGTGTAGGATGATGTTAGTTGGTGTAGTGGTAAGTGCTCATGGAGTGTAAGGTGATGTTAGTTGGTGTAGTGGTAAGTGCTCATGGAGTGTAAGTTGATGTTAGTTGGTGTAGTGGTAAGTGCTCATGGAGTGTAGGGTGATGTTAGTTGGTGTAGTGGTAAGTGCTCATGGAGTGTAAGGTGATGTTAGTTGGTGTAGTGGTAAGTGCTCATGGAGTGTAAGTTGATGTTAGTTGGTGTAGTGGTAAGTGCTTATGGAGTGTATGATGATGTTAGTTGGTGTAGTGGTAAGTGCTCATGGAGTGTATGGTGATGTTGGTGTAGTGGTAAGTGCTCTTGGAGTGTATTGTGATGTAAGTTGGTGTAGTGGTAAGTGCTCATGGAGTGTAGAGTGATGTTAGTTGGTGCAGTGGTAAGTGCTCATGGAGTGTAGGGTGATGTTGATGTAGTGGTAATTTGCTCATGGAGTGTAGGGTGATGTTAGTTGGTGTAGTGGTAAGGGCTTATGGAGTGTATGGTGATGGTAGTTGGTGTAGTGGTAAGTGCTCATGGAGTGTAGGGTGATGTTAGTTGATGTAGTGGTAAGTGCTTATGGAGTGTATGATGATGTTAGTTGGTGTAGTGGTAAGTGCTCATGGAGTGTAGGGTGATGTTGGTGTAGTGGTAATTGCTCATGGAGTGTAGGATGATGTTAGTTGGTGTAGTGGTAAATGCTCATGGAGTGTAGGGTGATGTTGGTGTAGTTGTAATTGCTCATGGAGTGTAGGGTGATGTAAGTTGGTGTAGTGGTAAGTGCTCATGGAGTGTAGGGTGATGTTAGTTGGTGTAGTGGTAAGTGCTCATGGGGTGTAAGGTGATGTTAGTTGGTGTAGTGGTAAGTGCTCATGGAGTGTAAGTTGATGTTAGTTGGTGTAGTGGTAAGTTCTCATGGAGTGTAGGATGATGTTAGTTGGTGTAGTGGTAAATGCTCATGGAGTGTAGGGTGATGTTGGTGTAGTGGTAATTGCTCATGGAGTGTAGGATGATGTTAGTTGGTGTAGTGGTAAGTGCTCATGGAGTGTAAGTTGATGTTAGTTGGTGTAGTGGTAAGTGCTCATGGAGTGTAGGGTGATGTTAGTTGGTGTAGTGGTAAGTGCTCATGGAGTGTAAGGTGATGTTAGTTGGTGTAGTGGTAAGTGCTCATGGAGTGTAAGGTGATGTTAGTTGGTGTAGTGGTAAGTGCTCATGGAGTGTAAGGTGATGTTAGTTGGTGTAGTGGTAAGTGCTCATGGAGTGTAGGGTGATGTTAGTTGGTGTGATGGTAAGTGCTCATGGAGTGTAAGGTGATGTTAGTTGGTGTAGTGGTAAGTGCTCTTGGAGTGTAAGGTGATGTTAGTTGGTGTAGTGGTAAGTGCTCATGGAGTGTAAGGTGATGTTAGTTGGTGTAGTGGTAAGTGACCATGGAGTGTAGGCTGATGTTGGTGTAGTGGTAAGTGCCCATGGAGTGTAGGGTGATGTTGGTGTAGTGGTAAGTGCTCATGGAGTGTAGGGTGATGTTAGTTGGTGTAGTGGTAAGTGCTTATGGAGTGTAGGATGATGTTAGTTGGGCTAGTGGTAAGTGCTCATGGAGGGTAGGGTGATGTTAGTTGGTGCAGTGGTAAGTGCTCATGGAGTGTAGGGTGATGTTAATTGGTGCAGTGGTAAGTGCTCATGGAGTATAGCGTGATGTTGGTGTAGTGGTAATTGCTCATGGAGTGTAGGGTGATGTTAGTTGATGTAGTGGTAAGTGCTCATGGAGTGTATGGTGATGTCGGTGTAGTGGTAAGTGCTCTTGGAGTGTATGGTGATGTTAGTTGGTGTAGGGGGTAAGTGCTCATGGAGTGTACGGTAATGTATATTGGTGTAGTGGTAAGTGCTCATGGAGTGTATGGTGATGGTAGTTGGTGTAGTGGTAAGTGCTCATGGAGTGTATGATGATGTTAGTCGGTGTAGTGGTAAGTGCTCATGGAGTGTATCGTGATGTTGGTGTAGTGGTAAGTGCTCATGGACTGTTGGGTGATGTTAGTTGGTGCAGTGGTAAGTGCTCATGGAGTGTAGGGTGATGTTGGTGTAGTGGTAAGTGCTCATGGATTGTAGGGTGATGTTAGTTGGTGTAGTGGTAAGTGCTCATGGAGTGTAGGGTGATGTTAGTTGGTGTAGTGGTAAGTGCTCATGGAGTGTAGGGTGATGTTAGTTGGTGCAGTGGTAAGTGCTCATGGAGTGTAGGGTGATGTTGGTGTACTGGAAATTGCTCATGGAGTGTAGGATGATGTTAGTTGGTGTAGTGGTAAGTGCTCATGGAGTGTAAGTTGATGTTAGTTGGTGTAGTGGTAAGTTCTCATGGAGTGTAGGGTGATGTTAGTTGGTGTAGTGGTAAGTGCTCATGGAGTGTAAGGTGATGTTGGTGTAGGGATAAGTGCTCATGGAGTGTATGGTGATGTTGGTGTAGTGGTAAGTGCTCATGGAGTTTAAGGTGATGTAAGTTGGTGTAGTGGTAAGTGCTCATGGAGTGTAGGATGATGTTAGTTGGTGTACTGAGAAGTGCTCATGGAGTGTAGGGTGATGTTAGTTGGTGTAGTGGTAAGTGCCCATGCAGTGTATGGTGATGTTGGTGTAGTGGTAATTGCTCATGGAGTGTAGGGTGATGTTAGTTGATGTAGTGGTAAGTGCTCATGGAGTGTATGGTGATGTTGGTGTAGTGGTAAGTGCTCTTGGAGGGTATGGTGATGTTAGTTGGTGTAGGGGTAAGTGCTCATGGAGTGTACGGTGATATAAGTTGGTGTAGTGGTAAGTGCTCATGGAGTGAAGGTAAGGTGATGTTAGTTGGTGTAGTGGTAAGTGCTCATGGAGTGTAGGATGTTGTTAGTTGGTGTAGTCGTAAGTGCTCATGGAGTGTAGGGTGATGTTGGTGTAGTGGTAATTGCTCATGGAGTGTACGGTGATATAAGTTGGTGTAGTGGTAAGTGCTCATGGAGTGTAAGGTGATGTTAGTTGGTGTAGTGGTAAGTGCTCATGGAGTGTAGGATGATGTTAGTTGGTGTAGTGGTAAGTGCTCATGGAGAGTAGGGTTATGTTATTTGGTGTAGTGGTAAGTGCTCATGGAGTGTAGGATGATGTTAGTTGGTGTAGTGGTAAGTGCTCATGGAGTGTAAGGTGATGTTAGTTGGTGTAGTGGTAAGTGCTCATGGAGTGTAGGGTGATGTTGGTGTAGTGGTAAGTGCTCATGGAGTGAATGGTGATGTTGGTGTAGTGGTAAGTGCTCATGGAGTGTAGGGTGATGTTAGTTGGTGTAGTGGTAAGTGCTCATGGAGTGTAGGGTGATGTTGGTGTAGTGGTAAGTGCTCATGGAGTGTAGGGTGATGTTAGTTGGTGTAGTGGTAAGTGCTCATGGAGTGTAGGGTGATGTTAGTTGGTGTAGTGGTAAGTGCTCATGGAGTGTAGGGTGATGTTGATGTAGAGGTAAGTGCTCATGAAGTGTATGGTGATGTTGGTGTAGTGGTAAGTGCTCTTGGAGTGTATGGTGATGTTAGTTGGTGTAGGGGTAAGTGCTCATGGAGTGTACGGTGATATAAGTTGGTGTAGTGGTAAGTGCTCATGGAGTGTAGGGTGATGTAAGTTGGTGTAGTGGTAAGTGACCATGGAGTGTAGGGTGATGGTGTAGTGGTAAGTGCCCATGGAGTGTAGGGTGATGTTGGTGTAGTGGTAAGTGCTCATGGAGTGTAGGGTGATGTTAGTTGGTGTAGTGGTAAGTGCTTATGGAGTGTAAGATGATGTTAGTTGGGCTAGTGGTAAGTGCTCATGGAGGGTAGGGTGATGTTAGTTGGTGCAGTGGTAAGTGCTCATGGAGTGTAGGGTGATGTTAGTTGGTGCAGTGGTAAGTGCTCATGGAGTGTAGCGTGATGTTGGTGTAGTGGTAATTGCTCATGGAGTGTAGGGTGATGTTAGTTGATGTAGTGGTAAGTGCTCATGGAGTGTATGGTGATGTTGGTGTAGTGGTAAGTGCTCTTGGAGTGTATGGTGATGTTAGTTGGTGTAGGGGTAAGTGCTCATGGAGTGTACGGTAATGTATATTGGTGTAGTGGTAAGTGCTCATGGAGTGTATGGTGATGGTAGTTGGTGTAGTGGTAAGTGCTTATGGAGTGTATGATGATGTTAGTCGGTGTAGTGGTAAGTGCTCATGGAGTATATCGTGATGTTGGTGTAGTGGTAAGTGCTCATGGACTGTTGGGTGATATTAGTTGGTGCAGTGGTAAGTGCCCATGGAGTGTAGGGTGATGTTGGTGTAGTGGTATGTGCTCATGGAGTGTAGGGTGATGTTGGTGTAGTGGTAAGTGCTCATGGAGTGTAGGGTGATGTTAGTTGGTGTAGTGGTAAGTGCTCATGGAGTGTAGGGTGATGTTAGTTGGTGTATTGGTAAGTTCTCATGGAGTGTAGGGTGATGTTGGTGTAGTGGTAAGTGCTCATGGACTGTAGGGTGATGTTAGTTGGTGCAGTGGTAATTGCTCATGGAGTGTAGGGTGATGTTGGTGTAGTGGTAAGTGCTCATGGAGTGTTGGGTGATGTTAGTTGGTGTAGTGGTAAGTGCTCCTGGAGTGTAGGGTGATGTTAGTTGGTGCAGTGGTAAGTGGTCATGGAGTGTAGGGTGATGTTAGTTGGTGTAGTGGTAAGTGCTTATGGAGTTGTAGGATGATGTTAGTTGGGGTAGTGGTAAATACTCATGGAGTGTATGGTGATGTTGGTGTAGTGTTAAGTGCTCATGGAGTGTAGGGTGATGTTAGTTGGTGCACTGGTAAGTGCTCATGGAGTGTAGGGAGATGTTAGTTGGTGCAGTGGTAAGTGCTCATGGAGTGTAGGGTGATGTTGGTGTAGTGGTAATTGCTTATGGAGTGTACGGTGATGTTAGTTTTTGTAGTGGTAAGTGCTCATGGAGTGTATGGTGATGTTGGTGTAGTGGTAAGTGCTCTTGGAGTGTATGTTGATGTAAGTTGGTGTAGTTGTAAGTGCTCATGGAGTGTATGGTGATGGTAGTTGGTGTAGTTGTAAGTACTTATGGAGTGTATGATGATGTTAGTTGGTGTAGTGGTAAGTGCTCATGGAGTGTATCGTGATGTTGGTGTAGTGGTAAGTGCTCATGGACTGTAGGGTGATGTTAGTTGGTGCAGGTAAGTGCTCCTGGAGTGATGGGTGATGTTGGTGTAGTGGTAAGTGCCAATGGAGTGTAGGGTGATGTTAGTTGGTGTAGTGGTAAGTGCTCATGGAGTGTAGGGTGATGTTAGTTGGTGTAGTGGTAAGTGCTCATGGAGTGTAGGGTGATGATAGTTGGTGTTGAGGTAAGTGCTCATGGAGTGTAGGATGATGTTAGTTGGTCTAGCGGTAAGTGCTAATGGAGTGTAGCGTGATGTTGGTGTAGTGGTAAGTGCTCATGGAGTGTAGGGTGATGTTAGTTGGTGTAGTGGTAAGTGCTCATGGAGTGTAGGGTGATGTTAGTTTGTGTAGAGGTAAGTGCTCATGGAGTGTAGGATGATGTTAGTTGGGCTAGTGGTAAGTGCCAATGGAGTGTAGGGTGATGTCGGTGTAGTGATAAGTGGTCATGGAGTGCAGGATGATGTTAGTTTGGCTAGTGGTAAGTGCCAATGGAGTGTAGGGTGATGTTGGTGTAGTAGTAAGTGCTAATGGAGTATAGGGTGATGGTAGTTGGTGTTGTGGTAAGTGCTCATGGAGTGTAGGGTGGTGTTAGTTGGTGTAGTGGTAAGTGCTCATGGAGAGTAGGGTTATGTTATTTGGTGAAGTGGTAAGTGCTCATGGAGTGTAGGGTGATGTTAGTTGGTGTAGAGGTAAGTGCTCTTGGAGTGTATGGTGATGTTAGTTGGTGTAGTGGTAAGTGCTCAAGGAGTGTACGGTGATGTAAGTTGGTGTAGTGGTACGTGCTCATGGAGTGTAGGTTGATGTAAGTTGCTGTAGTGGTAAGTGCTCATGGAGTGTAGGGTGATGTTAGTTGGTGTAGTGGTTAATGCTCATGGAGTGTAGAATGATATTGGTGTAGTGGTAAGTGTTCCTGGAGTGTAGGGTGATGTTGGTGTAGTGATAAGTGGTCATGGAGTGCAGGATGATGTTAGTTGGGCTAGTGGTAAGAGCCAATGGAGTGTAGGGTGATGTTGGTGTAGTGGTAAGTGCTCATGGAGTATAGGGTGATGGTAGTTGGTGTAGTGTAAGTGCTCCTGGAGTGTAGGGTGATGTTGGTGTAGAAGTAAGTGCTCATGGAGTGTAGGATGATGTTAGTTGGGCTAGTGGTAAGTGCCAATGGAGTGTAGGGTGATGTTGGTGTAGTGGTAAGTGCTCATGGAGTGTAAGGTGATGTTAGTTGGTGTAGTGGTAAGTGCTCATGGAATGTAGGGTGATGTTGGTGTAGGGGTAAGTGATCATGGAGTGTAGGGTGATGTCAGTGTAGTGGTAAGTGCTCATGGAGTTTAAGGTGATGTAAGTTGGTGTAGTGGGAAGTGCTCATGGAGTGTAGTGTGAAGTTAGTTGGTGTAGTGGTAAGTGCCCATGGAGTGTAGGGTGATGTTGGTGAAGTGGTAAGTGCTCATGGAGTGTAAGGTGATGTAAGTTGGTGTAGTGGTAAGTGCTCATGGAGTGTAGGGTGATGTTAGTTAGTGTAGTGGTAAGTGCTCATGGAGTGTATGGTGATGTTACTTGGTGTAGTGGTAAGTGCTCATAGAGTGTAGGGTGATGTTAGTTGGTGTAGAGGTAAGTGCTCATGGAGTGTAGGAAGATGTTAGTAGGTGTAGTGGTAAGTGCTCATGGAGTGTAAGGTGATAAAAGTTGGTGTAGTGGTAAGTGATCATGGAGTGTAAGGTGATGTTAGTTGGTGTAGTGGTAAGTGCTCATGGAGTGTAGGGTGATGTAAGTTGGTGTAGTGGTAAGTGCTCATGGAGTGTAAGGTGATGTTAGTTGGTGTAGTGGTAAGTGCTCATGGAATGTATGGTGATGTTAGTTGGTGTAGTGGTAAGTGCTCATGGAATGTATGGTGATGTTAGTTGGTGTAGTTGTAAGTGCCAATGGAGTGTAGGATGATGTTGGTGTAGTGTTAAGTGCTCATGGAGTGCAGGATGATGTTAGTTGGTGTAGAGGTAAGTGCTCATGGAGTGTAGGATGATGTTAGTTGGGCTAGTCATAAGTGCCAATGGAGTGTAGGGTGATGTTGGTGTAGTGGTAAGTGCTCATGGAGTCTAGGGTGATGGTAGTTGGTGTAGTGTAAGTGCTCATGGGGTATAGGGTGATTGTAGTTGGTGTAGTGGTAAGTGCTCATGGAGAGTAGGGTTATGTTATTTGGTGTAGTGGTAAGTGCTCATGGAGTGTAGGGTGATGTAAGTTGGTGTAGTGGTAAGTGCTCATTGAGTGTAGTGTGATGTTACTTGGTGTAGTGGTAAGTGCTCATGGAGTGTATGGTGATGTTGGTGTAGTGGTAAGTGCTCATGGAGTGTAGGGTGATGTTGGTGTAGTGGTAAGTGCTCATGGAGTGTAGGGTGATGTTAGTTGGTGTAGTGGTAAGTGCTCATGGAGTGTAGGGTGATGTTGGTGTAGTGGTAAGTGCTCATGGAGTGTAGGGTGATGTAAGTTGGTGTAGTGGTAAGTGCTCATTGAGTGTAGGGTGATGTTACTTGGTGTAGTGGTAAGTGCTCATGGAGTGTATGGTGATGTTGGTGTAGTGGTAAGTGCTCATGGAGTGTAGGGTGATGTTGGTGTAGTGGTAAGTGCTCATGGAGTGTAGGGTGATGTTAGTTGGTGTAGTGGTAAGTGCTCATGGAGTGTAGGGTGATGTTAGTTGGTGTAGGGGTAAGTGCTCATGGAGTGTACGGTGATATAAGTTGGTGTAGTGGTAAGTGCTCATGGAGTGTAAGGTGATGTTAGTTGGTGTAGTGGTAAGTGCTCATGGAGTGTAGGATGATGTTAGTTGGTGTAGTGGTAAGTGCTCATGGAGTGTAGGGTGATGTTGGTGTAGTGGTAATTGCTCATGGAGTGTAGGATGATGTTAGTTGGTGTAGTGGTAAGTGCTCATGGAGTGTAAGGTGATGTTAGTTGGTGTAGTGGTAAGTGCTCATGGAGTGTAGGGTGATGTTAGTTGATGTAGTGGTAAGTGCTCATGGAGTGTATGGTGATGTTGTTGTAGTGGTAAGTGCTCTTGGAGTGTATGGTGATGTTAGTTGGTGTAGGGGTAAGTGCTCATGGAGTGTACGGTGATATAAGTTGGTGTAGTGGTAAGTGCTCATGGAGTGTAGGGTGATGTTGGTGTAGTGGTAAGTGCTCATGGAGTGTAGGGTGATGTTAGTTGGGCTAGTGGTAAGTGCTCATGGAGGGTAGGGTGATGTTAGTTGGTGCAGTGGTAAGTGCTCATGGAGTGTAGGGTGATGTTGGTGTAGTGGTAAGTGCTTATGGAGTGTAGGATGATGTTAGTTGGGCTAGTGGTAAGTGCTCATGGAGGGTAGGGTGATGTTAGTTGGTGCAGTGGTAAGTGCTCATGGAGTGTAGGGTGATGTTAGTTGGTGCAGTGGTAAGTGCTCATGGAGTGTAAGGTGATGTTAGTTGGTGTAGTGGTAAGTGCTCACGGAGTGTAAGGTGATGTTAGTTGGTGTAGTGGTAAGTGCTCATGGAGTGTAAGGTGATGTTAGTTGGTGTAGTGGTAAGTGCTCATGGAGTGTAGGATGATGTTAGTTGGTGTAGTGGTAAGTGCTCATGGAGTGTAGGGTGATGTTGGTGTAGTGGTAATTGCTCATGGAGTGTAGGATGATGTTAGTTGGTGTAGTGGTAAGTGCTCATGGAGTGTAAGGTGATGTTAGTATGTGTAGTGGTAAGTGCTCATGGAGTGTAGGATGATGTTAGTTGGTGTAGTGGTAAGTGCTCATGGAGTGGAGGGTGATGTTGGTGGAGTGGTAATTGCTCATGGAGTGTAGGATGTTGTTAGTTGGTGTAGTGGTAAGTGCTCTTGGAGTGTAAGTTGATGTTAGTTTGTGTAGTGGTAAGTTCTCATGGAGTGTAGGGTGATGTTAGTTGGTGTAGTGGTAAGTGCTCATGGAGTGTAAGGTGATGTTAGTTGGTGTAGTGGTAAGTGCTCATGGAGTGTACGGTGATGTTAGTTGGTGTAGTGGTAAGTGCCCATGCAGTGTATGGTGATGTTGGTGTAGTGGTAAGTGCTCACGGAGTGTAAGGTGATGTAAGTTGGTGTAGTGGTAAGTGCCCATGGAGTTTAGGGTGATGTTGGTGTAGTGGTAAGTGCTCATGGACTGTAGGGTGATGTTAGTTTGTGCAGTGGTAAGTGCTCATGGAGTGTAGGGTGATGTTGGTGTAGTGGTAAGTGCTCATGGAGTGTATGGTGATTTTGTTGGTGTAGTGGTAAGTGCTCATGGAGTGTAGGGTGATGTTGGTGTAGTGGTAAGTGCTCATGGAGTGTAGGGTGATGTTGGTGTAGTTGTAAGTGCTCATGGAGTGTAGGGTGATGTTGGTGTAGTGGTAAGTGCTCATGGAGTGTAGGGTGATGTTGGTGTAGTGGTAAGTGCTTATGGAGTGTAGGATGATGTTAGTTGGGCTAGTGGTAAGTGCTCATGGAGGGTAGGGTGATGTTAGTTGGTGCAGTGGTAAGTGCTCATGGAGTGTAGGGTGATGTTAGTTGGTGCAGTGGTAAGTGCTCATGGAGTGTAAGGTGATGTTAGTTGGTGTAGTGGTAAGTGCTCACGGAGTGTAAGGTGATGTTAGTTGGTGTAGTGGTAAGTGCTCATGGAGTGTAAGGTGATGTTAGTTGGTGTAGTGGTAAGTGCTCATGGAGTGTAGGATGATGTTAGTTGGTGTAGTGGTAAGTGCTCATGGAGTGTAGGGTGATGTTGGTGTAGTGGTAATTGCTCATGGAGTGTAGGATGATGTTAGTTGGTGTAGTGGTAAGTGCTCATGGAGTGTAAGGTGATGTTAGTATGTGTAGTGGTAAGTGCTCATGGAGTGTAGGATGATGTTAGTTGGTGTAGTGGTAAGTGCTCATGGAGTGTAGGGTGATGTTGGTGTAGTGGTAATTGCTCATGGAGTGTAGGATGTTGTTAGTTGGTGTAGTGGTAAGTGCTCTTGGAGTGTAAAGTGATGTTAGTTGGTGTAGTGGTAAGTGCTCATGGAGTGTAGGGTGATGTTAGTTGGTGTAGTGGTAAGTGCCCATGCAGTGTATGGTGATGTTGGTGTAGTGGTAAGTGCTCACGGAGTGTAAGGTGATGTAAGTTGGTGTAGTGGTAAGTGCCCATGGAGTTTAGGGTGATGTTGGTGTAGTGGTAAGTGCTCATGGACTGTAGGGTGATGTTAGTTTGTGCAGTGGTAAGTGCTCATGGAGTGTAGGGTGATGTTGGTGTAGTGGTAAGTGCTCATGGAGTGTATGGTGATTTTGTTGGTGTAGTGGTAAGTGCTCATGGAGTGTAGGGTGATGTTGGTGTAGTTGTAAGTGCTCATGGAGTGTAGGGTGATGTTGGTGTAGTGGTAAGTGCTCATGGAGTGTAGGGTGATGTTGGTGTAGTGGTAAGTGCTCATGGAGGGTAGGGTGATGTTAGTTGGTGTAGTGGTAAGTGCTCATGGAGTGTAGGGTGATGTTAGTTGGTGTAGTGGTAAGTGCTCATGGAGTGTAAGGTGATGTTAGTTGGTGTAGTGGTAAGTGCTCATGGAGTGTAGGATGATGTTAGTTGGTGTAGTGGTAAGTGCTCATGGAGTGTAGGGTGATGTTGGTGTAGTGGTAATTGCTCATGGAGTGTAGGATGATGTTATTTGGTGTAGTTGTAAGTGCTCATGGAGTGTAGGGTGATGTTGGTGTAGTTGTAAGTGCTCATGGAGTGTAGGGTGATGTTGGTGTAGTGGTAAGTGCTCATGGAGTGTAGGGTGATGTTGGTGTAGTGGTAAGTGCTCATGGAGGGTAGGGTGATGTTAGTTGGTGTAGTGGTAAGTGCTCATGGAGTGTAGGGTGATGTTAGTTGGTGTAGTGGTAAGTGCTCATGGAGTGTAAGGTGATGTTAGTTGGTGTAGTGGTAAGTGCTCATGGAGTGTAGGATGATGTTAGTTGGTGTAGTGGTAAGTGCTCATGGAGTGTAGGGTGATGTTGGTGTAGTGGTAATTGCTCATGGAGTGTAGGATGATGTTATTTGGTGTAGTAGTAAGTGCTCATGGAGTGTAAGGTGATGTTAGTTGGTGTAGTGGTAAGTACTCATGGAGTGTAGGGTGATGTTAGTTGATGTAGTGGTAAGTGCTCATGGAGTGTATGGTGATGTTGGTGTAGTGGTAAGTGCTCTTGGAGTGTATGGTGATGTTAGTTGGTGTAGGGGTAAGTGCTCATGGAGTGTAGGGTGATGTAAGTCGGTGTAGTGGAAAGTGCACTTGGAGTGTATGGTGATGTAAGTTGGTGTAGTGGTAAGTGCTCATGGAGTGTAGGGTGATGTAAGTCGGTGTAGTGGTAAGTGCTCATGGAGTGTAGGGTGATGTTAGTTGGTGTAGTGGTAAGTGACCATGGAGTGTAGGGTGATGTTGGTGTAGTGGTAAGTGCCCATGGAGTGTAGGGTGATGTTGGTGTAGTGGTAAGTGCTTATGGAGTGTAGGATGATGTTAGTTGGGCTAGTGGTAAGTGCTCATGGAGGGTAGGGTGATGTTAGTTGGTGCAGTGGTAAGTGCTCATGGAGTGTAGGGTGATGTTAGTTGGTGCAGTGGTAAGTGCTCATGGAGTGTAGCGTGATGTTGGTGTAGTGGTAATTGCTCATGGAGTGTAGGGTGATGTTAGTTGATGTAGTGGTAAGTGCTCATGGAGTGTATGGTGATGTTGGTGTAGTGGTAAGTGCTCTTGGAGTGTATGGTGATGTTAGTTGGTGTAGGGGTAAGTGCTCATGGAGTGTACGGTAATGTATATTGGTGTAGTGGTAAGTGCTCATGGAGTGTATGGTGATGGTAGTTTGTGTAGTGGTAAGTGCTTATGGAGTGTATGATGATGTTAGTCGGTGTAGTGGTAAGTGCTCATGGAGTGTATTGTGATGTTGGTGTAGTGGTAAGTGCTCATGGACTGTTGGGTGATGTTAGTTGGTGCAGTGGTAAGTGCCCATGGAGTGTAGGGTGATGTTGGTGTAGTGGTATGTGCTCATGGAGTGTAGGGTGATGTTGGTGTAGTGGTAAGTGCTCATGGAGTGTAGGGTGATGTTAGTTGGTTTAGTGGTAAGTGCTCATGGAGTGTAGGGTGATGTTAGTTGGTGTATTGGTAAGTGCTCATGGAGTGTAGGGTGATGTTGGTGTAGTGGTAAGTGCTCATGGATTGTAGGGTGATGTTAGTTGGTGCAGTGGTAATTGCTCATGGAGTGTAGGGTGATGTTGGTGTAGTGGTAAGTGCTCATGGAGTGTAGGGTGATGTTAGTTGGTGTAGTGGTAAGTGCTCATGGAGTGTTGGGTGATGTTAGTTGGTGCAGTGGTAAGTGCTCATGGAGTGTAGGGTGATGTTAGTTGGTGCAGTGGTAAATGCTCATGGAGTGTAGCGTGATGTTGGTGTAGTGGTAATTTGCTCATGGAGTGTAGGGTGATGTTAGTTGGTGTAGTGGTAAGTGCTCTTGGAGTGTATGGTGATGTAAGTTGGTGTAGTGGTAAGTGCTCATGGAGTGTATGGTGATGGTAGTTGGTGTAGTGGTAAGTGCTTATGGAGTGTATGATGATGTTAGTTGGTGTAGTGGTAAGTGCTCATGGAGTGTATCGTGATGTTGGTGTAGTGGTAAGTGCTCATGGACTGTAGGGTGATGTTAGTTGGTGCAGGTAAGTGCTCATGGAGTGATGGGTGATGTTGGTGTAGTGGTAAGTACCAATGGAGTGTAGGGTGATCTAAGTTGGTGTAGTGGTAAGTGCTCATGGAGTGTAAGGTGATGTTAGTTGGTGTAGTGGTAAGTGCTCATGGAGTGTAGGGTGATGTTAGTTGGTGTAGTGGTAAGTGCTCATGGAGTGTTGGGTGATGTTAGTTGGTGCAGTGGTAAGTGCTCATGGAGTGTAGGGTGATGTTAGTTGGTGCAGTGGTAAATGCTCATGGAGTGTAGCGTGATGTTGGTGTAGTGGTAATTTGCTCATGGAGTGTAGGGTGATGTTAGTTGGTGTAGTGGTAAGTGCTCTTGGAGTGTATGGTGATGTAAGTTGGTGTAGTGGTAAGTGCTCATGGAGTGTATGGTGATGGTAGTTGGTGTAGTGGTAAGTGCTCATGGAGTGTATCGTGATGTTGGTGTAGTGGTAAGTGCTCATGGACTGTAGGGTGATGTTAGTTGGTGCAGGTAAGTGCTCATGGAGTGATGGGTGATGTTGGTGTAGTGGTAAGTGCCAATGGAGTGTAGGGTGATGTAAGTTGGTGTAGTGGTAAGTGCTCATGGAGTGTAGGGTGATGGCAGTTGGTGTAGTGGTAAGTGCTCATGGAGTGTAGGGTGATGTTAGTTGGTGTAGTGGTAAGTGCTCATGGAGTGTAGGGTGATGTTAGTTGGTGTAGAGGTAAGTGCTCATGGAGTGTAGGATGATGTTAGTTGGGCTAGTGGTAAGTGCCAATGGAGTGTAGGGTGATGTCGGTGTAGTGATAAGTGGTCATGGAGTGCAGGATGATGTTAGTTGGGCTAATGGTAAGTGCCAATGGAGTGTAGGGTGATGTTGGTGTAGTAGTAAGTGCTAATGGAGTATAGAGTGATGGTAGTTGGTGTAGTGGTAAGTGCTCATGGAGTGTAGGATAGTGTTAGTTGGTGTAGTGGTAAGTGCTCATGGAGAGTAGGGTTATGTTATTTGGTGAAGTGGTAAGTGCTCATGGAGTGTAGGGTGATGTTAGTTGGTGTAGAGGTAAGTGCTCTTGGAGTGTATGGTGATGTTAGTTGGTGTAGTGGTAAGTGCTCATGGAGTGTAGGGTGATGTTGGTGTAGTGGTAAGTGCTCATGGAGTGTAGGGTGATGTTATTTGGTGTAGTGGTAAGTGCTCATGGAGTGTAGGGTGATGTTAGTTGGTGTAGTGGTAAGTGCTCATGGAGTGTAGGGTGATGTTAGTTGGTGCAGTGGTAAATGCTCATGGAGTGTAGCGTGATGTTGGTGTAGTGGTAATTTGCTCATGGAGTGTAGGGTGATGTTAGTTGGTGTAGTGGTAAGTGCTCTTGGAGTGTATGGTGATGTAAGTTGGTGTAATGGTAAGTGCTCATGGAGTGTATGGTGATGTTAGTTGGTGTAGTGGTAAGTGCTCATGGAGTGTATCGTGATGTTGGTGTAGTGGTAAGTGCTCATGGACTGTAGGGTGATGTTAGTTGGTGCAGGTAAGTGCTCATGGAGTGATGGGTGATGTTGGTGTAGTGGTAAGTGCCAATGGAGTGTAGGGTGATGTAAGTTGGTGTAGTGGTAAGTGCTCATGGAGTGTAAGGTGATGTTAGTTGGTGTAGTGGTAAGTGCTCATGGAGTGTAGGGTGATGTTAGTTGGTGTAGTGGTAAGTGCTCATGGTGTGTAGGGTGATGATAGTTGGTGTTGAGGTAAGTGCTCATGGAGTGTAGGATGATGTTAGTTGGTCTAGCGGTAAGTGCTAATGGAGTGTAGCGTGATGTTGGTGTAGTGGTAAGTGCTCATGGAGTGTAGGGTGATGTTGGTGTAGTGGTAAGTGCTCATGGAGTGTAGGGTGATGTTAGTTGGTGTAGTGGTAAGTGCTCATGGAGTGCTGGGTGATGTTAGTTGGTGCAGTGGTAAGTGCTCATGGAGTGTAGGGTGATGTTAGTTGGTGCAGTGGTAAATGCTCATGGAGTGTAGCGTGATGTTGGTGTAGTGGTAATTTGCTCATGGAGTGTAGGGTGATGTTAGTTGGTGTAGTGGTAAGTGCTCTTGGAGTGTACGGTGATGTAAGTTGGTGTAGTGGTAAGTGCTCATGGAGTGTATGGTGATGGTAGTTGGTGTAGTGGTAAGTGCTTATGGAGTGTATGATGATGTTAGTTGGTGTAGTGGTAAGTGCTCATGGAGTGTATCGTGATGTTGGTGTAGTGGTAAGTGCTCATGGACTGTAGGGTGATGTTAGTTGGTGCAGGTAAGTGCTCATGGAGTGATGGGTGATGTTGGTGTAGTGGTAAGTGCCAATGGAGTGTAGGGTGATGTAAGTTGGTGTAGTGGTAAGTGCTCATGGAGTGTAAGGTGATGTTAGTTGGTGTAGTGGTAAGTGCTCATGGAGTGTAGGGTGATGTTAGTTGGTGTAGTGGTAAGTGCTCATGGTGTGTAGGGTGATGATAGTTGGTGTTGAGGTAAGTGCTCATGGAGTGTAGGATGATGTTAGTTGGTCTAGCGGTAAGTGCTAATGGAGTGTAGCGTGATGTTGGTGTAGTGGTAAGTGCTCATGGAGTGTAGGGTGATGTTGGTGTAGTGGTAAGTGCTCATGGAGTGTAGGGTGATGTTAGTTGGTGTAGTGGTAAGTGCTCATGGAGTGTAGGATGATGTTAGTTGGTCTAGCGGTAAGTGCTCATGGAGTGTAGCGTGATGTTGGTGTAGTGGTAAGTGCTCATGGAGTGTAGGGTGATGGCAGTTGGTGTAGTGGTAAGTGCTCATGGAGTGTAGGGTGATGTTAGTTGGTGTAGTGGTAAGTGCTCATGGAGTGTAGGGTGATGTTAGTTGGTGTAGAGGTAAGTGCTCATGGAGTGTAGGATGACGTTAGTTGGGCTAGTGGTAAGTGCCAATGGAGTGCAGGGTGATGTCGGTGTAGTGATAAGTGGTCATGGAGTGCAGGATGATGTTAGTTGGGCTAATGGTAAGTGCCAGTGGAGTGTAGGGTGATGTTGGTGTAGTAGTAAGTGCTAATGGAGTATAGATTGATGGTAGTTGGTGTAGTGGTAAGTGCTCATGGAGTGTAGGGTAGTGTTAGTTGGTGTAGTGGTAAGTGCTCATGGAGAGTAGGGTTATGTTATTTGGTGTAGAGGTAAGTGCTCTTGGAGTGTATGGTGATGTTAGTTGGTGTAGTGGTAAGTGCTCATGGAGTGTAGGGTGATGTTGGTGTAGTGGTAAGTGCTCATGGAGTGTAGGGTGATGTTAGTTGGTGTAGTGGTAAGTGCTCATGGAGTGTTGGGTGATGTTAGTTGGTGCAGTGGTAAGTGCTCATGGAGTGTAGGGTGATGTTGGTCTAGCGGTAAGTGCTAATGGAGTGTAGCGTGATATTGGTGTAGTGGTAAGTGCTCATGGAGTGTAGGGTGATGTTGGTGTAGTGGTAAGTGCTCATGGAGTGTAGGGTGATGTTAGTTGGTGTAGTGGTAAGTGCTCATGGAGTGCTGGGTGATGTTAGTTGGTGCAGTGGTAAGTGCTCATGGAGTGTAGGGTGATGTTGGTGTAGTGGTAAGTGCTTATGGAGTGTATGATGATGTTAGTTGGTGTAGTGGTAAGTGCTCATGGAGTGTATCGTGATGTTGGTGTAGTGGTAAGTGCTCATGGACTGTAGGGTGATGTTAGTTGGTGCAGGTAAGTGCTCATGGAGTGATGGGTGATGTTGGTGTAGTGGTAAGTGCCAATGGAGTGTAGGGTGATGTAAGTTGGTGTAGTGGTAAGTGCTCATGGAGTGTAAGGTGATGTTAGTTGGTGTAGTGGTAAGTGCTCATGGAGTGTAGGGTGATGTTAGTTGGTGTAGTGGTAAGTGCTCATGGTGTGTAGGGTGATGATAGTTGGTGTTGAGGTAAGTGCTCATGGAGTGTAGGATGATGTTAGTTGGTCTAGCGGTAAGTGCTCATGGAGTGTAGCGTGATGTTGGTGTAGTGGTAAGTGCTCATGGAGTGTAGGGTGATGGCAGTTGGTGTAGTGGTAAGTGCTCATGGAGTGTAGGGTGATGTTAGTTGGTGTAGTGGTAAGTGCTCATGGAGTGTAGGGTGATGTTAGTTGGTGTAGAGGTAAGTGCTCATGGAGTGTAGGATGACGTTAGTTGGGCTAGTGGTAAGTGCCAATGGAGTGCAGGGTGATGTCGGTGTAGTGATAAGTGGTCATGGAGTGCAGGATGATGTTAGTTGGGCTAATGGTAAGTGCCAGTGGAGTGTAGGGTGATGTTGGTGTAGTAGTAAGTGCTAATGGAGTATAGAGTGATGGTAGTTGGTGTAGTGGTAAGTGCTCATGGAGTGTAGGGTAGTGTTAGTTGGTGTAGTGGTAAGTGCTCATGGAGAGTAGGGTTATGTTATTTGGTGTAGAGGTAAGTGCTCTTGGAGTGTATGGTGATGTTAGTTGGTGTAGTGGTAAGTGCTCATGGAGTGTTGGGTGATGTTAGTTGGTGCAGTGGTAAGTGCTCATGGAGTGTAGGGTGATGTTAGTTGGTGCAGTGGTAAATGCTCATGGAGTGTAGCGTGATGTTGGTGTAGTGGTAATTTGCTCATGGAGTGTAGGGTGATGTTAGTTGGTGTAGTGGTAAGTGCTCTTGGAGTGTATGGTGATGTAAGTTGGTGTAGTGGTAAGTGCTCATGGAGTGTATGGTGATGTTAGTTAGTGTAGTGGTAAGTGCTCATGGAGTGTATCGTGATGTTGGTGTAGTGGTAAGTGCTCATGGACTGTAGGGTGATGTTAGTTGGTGCAGGTAAGTGCTCATGGAGTGATGGGTGATGTTGGTGTAGTGGTAAGTGCCAATGGAGTGTAGGGTGATGTAAGTTGGTGTAGTGGTAAGTGCTCATGGAGTGTAAGGTAATGTTAGTTGGTGTAGTGGTAAGTGCTCATGGAGTGTAGGGTGATGTTAGTTGGTGTAGTGGTAAGTGCTCATGGTGTGTAGGGTGATGATAGTTGGTGTTGAGGTAAGTGCTCATGGAGTGTAGGATGATGTTAGTTGGTCTAGCGGTAAGTGCTAATGGAGTGTAGCGTGATGTTGGTGTAGTGGTAAGTGCTCATGGAGTGTAGGGTGATGGCAGTTGGTGTAGTGGTAAGTGCTCATGGAGTGTAGGGTGATGTTAGTTGGTGTAGTGGTAAGTGCTCATGGAGTGTAGGGTGATGTTAGTTGGTGTAGAGGTAAGTGCTCATGGAGTGTAGGATGACGTTAGTTGGGCTAGTGGTAAGTGCCAATGGAGTGCAGGGTGATGTCGGTGTAGTGATAAGTGGTCATGGAGTGCAGGATGATGTTAGTTGGGCTAATGGTAAGTGCCAGTGGAGTGTAGGGTGATGTTGGTGTAGTAGTAAGTGCTAATGGAGTATAGAGTGATGGTAGTTGGTGTAGTGGTAAGTGCTCATGGAGTGTAGGGTAGTGTTAGTTGGTGTAGTGGTAAGTGCTCATGGAGAGTAGGGTTATGTTATTTGGTGTAGAGGTAAGTGCTCTTGGAGTGTATGGTGATGTTAGTTGGTGTAGTGGTAAGTGCTCATGGAGTGTAGGGTGATGTTGGTGTAGTGGTAAGTGCTCATGGAGTGTAGGGTGATGTTAGTTGGTGTAGTGGTAAGTGCTCATGGAGTGTTGGGTGATGTTAGTTGGTGCAGTGGTAAGTGCTAATGGAGTGTAGGGTGATGTTAGTTGGTGCAGTGGTAAATGCTCATGGAGTGTAGCGTGATGTTGGTGTAGTGGTAATTTGCTCATGGAGTGTAGGGTGATGTTAGTTGGTGTAGTGGTAAGTGCTCTTGGAGTGTATGGTGATGTAAGTTGGTGTAGTGGTAAGTGCTCATGGAGTGTATGGTGATGTTAGTTAGTGTAGTGGTAAGTGCTCATGGAGTGTATCGTGATGTTGGTGTAGTGGTAAGTGCTCATGGACTGTAGGGTGATGTTAGTTGGTGCAGGTAAGTGCTCATGGAGTGATGGGTGATGTTGGTGTAGTGGTAAGTGCCAATGGAGTGTAGGGTGATGTAAGTTGGTGTAGTGGTAAGTGCTCATGGAGTGTAAGGTAATGTTAGTTGGTGTAGTGGTAAGTGCTCATGGAGTGTAGGGTGATGTTAGTTGGTGTAGTGGTAAGTGCTCATGGTGTGTAGGGTGATGATAGTTGGTGTTGAGGTAAGTGCTCATGGAGTGTAGGATGATGTTAGTTGGTCTAGCGGTAAGTGCTAATGGAGTGTAGCGTGATGTTGGTGTAGTGGTAAGTGCTCATGGAGTGTAGGGTGATGGCAGTTGGTGTAGTGGTAAGTGCTCATGGAGTGTAGGGTGATGTTAGTTGGTGTAGTGGTAAGTGCTCATGGAGTGTAGGGTGATGTTAGTTGGTGTAGAGGTAAGTGCTCATGGAGTGTAGGATGATGTTAGTTGGGCTAGTGGTAAGTGCCAATGGAGTGTAGGGTGATGTCGGTGTAGTGATAAGTGGTCATGGAGTGCAGGATGATGTTAGTTGGGCTAATGGTAAGTGCCAATGGAGTGTAGGGTGATGTTGGTGTAGTAGTAAGTGCTAATGGAGTATAGAGTGATGGTAGTTGGTGTAGTGGTAAGTGCTCATGGAGTGTAGGGTAGTGTTAGTTGGTGTAGTGGTAAGTGCTCATGGAGAGTAGGGTTATGTTATTTGGTGAAGTGGTAAGTGCTCATGGAGTGTAGGTTGATGTTAGTTGGTGTAGAGGTAAGTGCTCTTGGAGTGTATGGTGATGTTAGTTGGTGTAGGGGTAAGTGCTCATGGAGTGTAGGTTGATGTAAGTTGCTGTAGTGGTAAGTGCTCATGGAGTGTAGGGCGATGTTAGTTGGTGTAGTGGTTAATGCTCATGGAGTGTAGAGTGATGTTGGTGTAGTGGTAAGTGCTCCTGGAGTGTAGGGTGATGTTTGTGTAGTTGTAAGTGCTCATGGAGTGTTTGGTGATGGTAGTTGGTGTAGTGGTAAGTGCTCTTGGAGTGTAGGGTGATATTAGTTGGTGTAGTGGTAAGTGCTCACGGAGTGTAGGGTGATGTTAGTTGGTGTAGTGGTAAGTAATCATGGAGTGTAAGGTGATGTTAGTTGGTGTAGAGGTAAGTGCTCATGGATTGTACGGTAATGTTGGTGTAGTGGTAAGTGCTCATGGAGGGTAGGGTGATGTTGGTGTAGTGGTAAGTGCTCATGGAGTGTAGGGTGATGGTAGTTGGTGTAGTGGTAAGTGCTCATGGAGTGTAGGGTGATGTTAGTTGGTGTAGTGGTAAGTGCTCATGGAGTGTATGGTGATGTTAGTTGGTGTAGTTGTAAGTGCTCATGGAGTGTAGGATGATGTTAGTTGGTCTAGCGGTAAGTGCTAATGGAGTGTAGCGTGATGCTGGTGTAGTGGTAAGTGCTCTTGGAGTGTAGGGTGATGGTAGTTGGTGTAGTGGTAAGTGCCAATGGAGTGTAGGATGATGTTGGTGTAGTGTTAAGTGCTCATGGAGTGCAGGATGATGTTAGTTGGGCAAGTGGTAAGTGCCAATGGAGTGTAGGGTGATGTTGGTGTAGTGGTAAGTGCTCATGGAGTATAGGGTGATGGTAGTTGGTGTAGTGGTAAGTGCTCATGGAGTGTAGGGTGATGTTAGTTGGTGTAGAGGTAAGTGCTCATGGAGTGTAGGATGATGTTAGTTGGGCTAGTCATAAATGCCAATGGAGTGTAGGGTGATGTTGGTGTAGTGGTAAGTGCTTATGGAGTATAGGGTGATGGTAGTTGGTGTAGTGTAAGTGCTCATGGAGTATAGGGTGATTGTAGTTGGTGTAGTGGAAAGTGCTCATGGAGAGTAGGGTTATGTTATTTGGTGTAGTGGTAAGTGCTCATGGAGTGTAGGGTGATGTTAGTTGGTGTAGTGGTAAGTGCTCATGGAGTGTAGGGTGATGTTAGTCGGTGCAGTGGTAAGTGCTCATGGAGTGTAGGGTGAAGTTAGTTGGTGCAGTGGTAAGTGCTCATGGAGTGTAGGGTGATGTAAGTTGGTGTAGTGGTAAGTGCTCATTGAGTGTAGGGTGATGTTACTTGGTGTAGTGGTAAGTGCTCATGGAGTGTAGGGTGATGTTGGTGTAGTGGTAAGTGCTCATGGAGTGTAGGGTGATGTTGGTGTAGTGGTATGTGCTCATGGAGTGTATGGTGATGTTAGTTGCTGTAGTGGTAAGTGCTCATGGAGTGTAGGGTGATGTTGGTGTAGTGGTAAGTGCTAATGGAGTATAGAGTGATGGTAGTTGGTGTAGTGGTAAGTGCTCATGGAGTGTAGGGTGATGTTAGTTGGTGTAGTGGTAAGTGCTCATGGAGTGTAGGGTGATGTTAGTTGGTGTTGAGGTAAGTGCTCATGGAGTGTAGGATGATGTTAGTTTGTCTAGCGGTAAGTGCTAATGGAGTGTAGCGTGATGTTGGTGTAGTGGTAAGTGCTCACGGAGAGTAGGGTTATGTTATTTGGTGTAGTGGTAAGTGCTCATGGAGTGTAGGGTGATGTTAGTCGGTGCAGTGGTAAGTGCTCATGGAGTGTAGAGTGAAGTTTGTTGGTGCAGTGGTAAGTGCTCATGGAGTGTAGGGTGATGTTGGTGTATTGGTAAGTGCTCATGGAGTGTAGGGTGATGTTAATGTAGTGGTAAGTGCTCATGGAGTGTAGGATGATGTTAGTTGGTGTAGTGGTAAGTGCTCATGGAGTGTAGGATGATGTTAGTTGGTGTAGTGGTAAGTGCTCATGTAGTGTAAGTTGATGTTAGTTGGTGTAGTGGTAAGTGCTCATGGAGTGTAGGGTGATGTTAGTTGGTGTAGTGGTAAGTGCTCATGGAGTGTAAGGTGATGTTAGTTGGTGTAGTGGTAAGTGCTCATGGAGTGTAAGGTGATGTTAGTTGGTGTAGTGGTAAGTGCTCATGGAGTGTAAGGTGATGTTAGTTGGTGTTGTGGTAAGTGCTCATGGAGTGTAGGATGATGTTAGTTGGTGTAGTGGTAAGTGCTCATGGAGTGTAGGGTGATGTTGGTGTAGTGGTAATTTCTCATGGAGTGTAGGATGATGTTAGTTGGTGTAGTGGTAAGTGCTCATGGAGTGTAAGGTGATGTTAGTTGGTGTAGTGGTAAGTGCTCATGGAGTGTAGGATGATGTTAGTTGGTGTAGTTGTAAGTGCTCATGGAGTGTAGGGTGATGTTGGTGTAGTGGTAATTGCTCATGGAGTGTAGGGTGATGTTAGTTGGTGTAGTGGTAAGTGCTCATGGAGTGTAAGGTGATGTTAGTTGGTGTAGTGGTAAGTGCTCATGGAGTGTAAGGTGATGTTAGTTGGTGTAGTGGTAAGTGCCCATGGAGTGTAAGGTGATGTTAGTTGGTGTAGTGGTAAGTGCCCATGTAGTGTAAGGCGATGTTGGTGTAGTGGTAAGTGCTCATGGAGTGTAGGGTGATGTTGGTGTAGTGGTAAGTGCTAATGGAGTATAGAGTGATGGTAGTTGGTGTAGTGGTAAGTGCTCATGGAGTGTAGGGTGATGTTAGTTGGTGTAGTGGTAAGTGCTCATGGAGTGTAGGGTGATGTTAGTTGGTGTTGAGGTAAGTGCTCATGGAGTGTAGGATGATGTTAGTTTGTCTAGCGGTAAGTGCTAATGGAGTGTAGCGTGATGTTGGTGTAGTGGTAAGTGCTCACGGAGAGTAGGGTTATGTTATTTGGTGTAGTGGTAAGTGCTCATGGAGTGTAGGGTGATGTTAGTCGGTGCAGTGGTAAGTGCTCATGGAGTGTAGAGTGAAGTTTGTTGGTGCAGTGGTAAGTGCTCATGGAGTGTAGGGTGATGTTGGTGTATTGGTAAGTGCTCATGGAGTGTAGGGTGATGTTAATGTAGTGGTAAGTGCTCATGGAGTGTAGGATGATGTTAGTTGGTGTAGTGGTAAGTGCTCATGGAGTGTAGGATGATGTTAGTTGGTGTAGTGGTAAATGCTCATGGAGTGTAGGGGGATGTTGGTGTAGTGGTAATTGCTCATGGAGTGTAGGATGATGTTAGTTGGTGTTGTGGTAAGTGGTCATGGAGTGTAAGTTGATGTTAGTTGGTGTAGAGGTAAGTGCTCATGGATTGTACGGTAATGTTGGTGTAGTGGTAAGTGCTCATGGAGGGTAGGGTGATGTTGGTGTAGTGGTAAGTGCTCATGGAGTGTAGGGTGATGGTAGTTGGTGTAGTGGTAAGTGCTCATGGAGTGTAGGGTGATGTTAGTTGGTGTAGTGGTAAGTGCTCATGGAGTGTATGGTGATGTTAGTTGGTGTAGTTGTAAGTGCTCATGGAGTGTAGGATGATGTTAGTTGGTCTAGCGGTAAGTGCTAATGGAGTGTAGCGTGATGCTGGTGTAGTGGTAAGTGCTCTTGGAGTGTAGGGTGATGGTAGTTGGTGTAGTGGTAAGTGCCAATGGAGTGTAGGATGATGTTGGTGTAGTGGTAAGTGCTCATGGAGTGCAGGATGATGTTAGTTGGGCAAGTGGTAAGTGCCAATGGAGTGTAGGGTGATGTTGGTGTAGTGGTAAGTGCTCATGGAGTATAGGGTGATGGTAGTTGGTGTAGTGGTAAGTGCTCATGGAGTGTAGGGTGATGTTAGTTGGTGTAGAGGTAAGTGCTCATGGAGTGTAGGATGATGTTAGTTGGGCTAGTCATAAGTGCCAATGGAGTGTAGGGTGATGTTGGTGTAGTGGTAAGTGCTTATGGAGTATAGGGTGATGGTAGTTGGTGTAGTGTAAGTGCTCATGGAGTATAGGGTGATTGTAGTTGGTGTAGTGGAAAGTGCTCATGGAGAGTAGGGTATTGTTATTTGGTGTAGTGGTAAGTGCTCATGGAGTGTAGGGTCTTGTTAGTTGGTGTAGTGGTAAGTGCTCATGGAGTGTAGGGTGATGTTAGTCGGTGCAGTGGTAAGTGCTCATGGAGTGTAGGGTGAAGTTAGTTGGTGCAGTGGTAAGTGCTCATGGAGTGTAGGGTGATGTAAGTTGGTGTAGTGGTAAGTGCTCATTGAGTGTAGGGTGATGTTACTTGGTGTAGTGGTAAGTGCTCATGGAGTGTAGGGTGATGTTGGTGTAGTGGTAAGTGCTCATGGAGTGTAGGGTGATGTTGGTGTAGTGGTATGTGCTCATGGAGTGTATGGTGATGTTAGTTGCTGTAGTGGTAAGTGCTCATGGAGTGTAGGGTGATGTTGGTGTAGTGGTAAGTGCTAATGGAGTATAGAGTGATGGTAGTTGGTGTAGTGGTAAGTGCTCATGGAGTGTAGGGTGATGTTAGTTGGTGTAGTGGTAAGTGCTCATGGAGTGTAGGGTGATGTTAGTTGGTGTTGAGGTAAGTGCTCATGGAGTGTAGGATGATGTTAGTTTGTCTAGCGGTAAGTGCTAATGGAGTGTAGCGTGATGTTGGTGTAGTGGTAAGTGCTCATGGAGTGTAGGGTGATGTTAGTCGGTGCAGTGGTAAGTGCTCATGGAGTGTAGAGTGAAGTTTGTTGGTGCAGTGGTAAGTGCTCATGGAGTGTAGGGTGATGTTGGTGTATTGGTAAGTGCTCATGGAGTGTAGGGTGATGTTAATGTAGTGGTAAGTGCTCATGGAGTGTAGGATGATGTTAGTTGGTGTAGTGGTAAGTGCTCATGGAGTGTAGGATGATGTTAGTTGGTGTAGTGGTAAATGCTCATGGAGTGTAGGGGGATGTTGGTGTAGTGGTAATTGCTCATGGAGTGTAGGATGATGTTAGTTGGTGTAGTGGTAAGTGCTCATGGAGTGTAAGTTGATGTTAGTTGGTGTAGTGGTAAGTGCTCATGGAGTGTAGGGTGATGTTAGTTGGTGTAGTGGTAAGTGCTCATGGAGTGTAGGATGATGTTAGTTGGTGTTGTGGTAAGTGCTCATGGAGTGTAGGATGATGTTAGTTGGTGTAGTGGTAAGTGCTCATGGAGTGTAGGGTGATGTTGGTGTAGTGGTAATTTCTCATGGAGTGTAGGATGATGTTAGTTGGTGTAGTGGTAAGTGCTCATGGAGTGTAAGGTGATGTTAGTTGGTGTAGTGGTAAGTGCTCATGGAGTGTAGGATGATGTTAGTTGGTGTAGTTGTAAGTGCTCATGGAGTGTAGGGTGATGTTGGTGTAGTGGTAATTGCTCATGGAGTGTAAGGTGATGTTAGTTGGTGTAGTGGTAAGTGCTCATGGAGTGTAAGGTGATGTTAGTTGGTGTTGTGGTAAGTGCTCATGGAGTGTAGGATGATGTTAGTTGGTGTAGTGGTAAGTGCTCATGGAGTGTAGGGTGATGTTGGTGTAGTGGTAATTTCTCATGGAGTGTAGGATGATGTTAGTTGGTGTAGTGGTAAGTGCTCATGGAGTGTAAGGTGATGTTAGTTGGTGTAGTGGTAAGTGCTCATGGAGTGTAGGATGATGTTAGTTGGTGTAGTTGTAAGTGCTCATGGAGTGTAGGGTGATGTTGGTGTAGTGGTAATTGCTCATGGAGTGTAGGGTGATGTTAGTTGGTGTAGTGGTAAGTGCTCATGGAGTGTAAGGTGATGTTAGTTGGTGTAGTGGTAAGTGCTCATGGAGTGTAAGGTGATGTTAGTTGGTGTAGTGGTAAGTGCCCATGGAGTGTAAGGTGATGTTAGTTGGTGTAGTGGTAAGTGCCCATGTAGTGTAAGGCGATGTTGGTGTAGTGGTAAGTGCTCATGGAGTGTAGGGTGATGTTGGTGTAGTGGTAAGTGCTAATGGAGTATAGAGTGATGGTAGTTGGTGTAGTGGTAAGTGCTCATGGAGTGTAGGGTGATGTTAGTTGGTGTAGTGGTAAGTGCTCATGGAGTGTAGGGTGATGTTAGTTGGTGTTGAGGTAAGTGCTCATGGAGTGTAGGATGATGTTAGTTTGTCTAGCGGTAAGTGCTAATGGAGTGTAGCGTGATGTTGGTGTAGTGGTAAGTGCTCACGGAGAGTAGGGTTATGTTATTTGGTGTAGTGGTAAGTGCTCATGGAGTGTAGGGTGATGTTAGTCGGTGCAGTGGTAAGTGCTCATGGAGTGTAGAGTGAAGTTTGTTGCTGCAGTGGTAAGTGCTCATGGAGTGTAGGGTGATGTTGGTGTATTGGTAAGTGCTCATGGAGTGTAGGGTGATGTTAATGTAGTGGTAAGTGCTCATGGAGTGTAGGATGATGTTAGTTGGTGTAGTGGTAAGTGCTCATGGAGTGTAGGATGATGTTAGTTGGTGTAGTGGTAAATGCTCATGGAGTGTAGGGGGATGTTGGTGTAGTGGTAATTGCTCATGGAGTGTAGGATGATGTTAGTTGGTGTAGTGGTAAGTGGTCATGGAGTGTAAGTTGATGTTAGTTGGTGTAGTGGTAAGTGCTCATGGAGTGTAGGGTGATGTTAGTTGGTGTAGTGGTAAGTGCTCATGGAGTGTAAGGTGATGTTAGTTGGTGTAGTGGTAAGTGCTCATGGAGTGTAAGGTGATGTTAGTTGGTGTAGTGGTAAGTGCTCATGGAGTGTAAGGTGATGTTAGTTGGTGTTGTGGTAAGTGCTCATGGAGTGTAGGATGATGTTAGTTGGTGTAGTGGTAAGTGCTCATGGAGTGTAGGGTGATGTTGGTGTAGTGGTAATTGCTCATGGAGTGTAGGATGATGTTAGTTGGTGTAGTGGTAAGTGCTCATGGAGTGTAAGGTGATGTTAGTTGGTGTAGTGGTAAGTGCTCATGGAGTGTAGGATGATGTTAGTTGGTGTAGTTGTAAGTGCTCATGGAGTGTAGGGTGATGTTGGTGTAGTGGTAATTGCTCATGGAGTGTAGGATGATGTTAGTTGGTGTAGTGGTAAGTGCTCATGGAGTGTAAGTTGATGTTGGTGTAGTGGTAAGTTCTCATGGAGTGTAGGGTGATGTTAGTTGGTGTAGTGGTAAGTGCTCATGGAGTGTAAGGTGATGTTAGTTGGTGTAGTGGTAAGTGCTCATGGAGTGTAAGGTGATGTTAGTTGGTGTAGTGGTAAGTGCCCATGGAGTGTAAGGTGATGTTGGTGTAGTGGTAAGTGCTCATGGAGTGTAGGGTGATGTTTGTTGGTGTAGTGGTAAGTGCTCATGGAGTGTAGGATGATGTTAGTTGGGCTAGTGGTAAGTGCCAATGGAGTGTAGGGTGATGTTGGTGTAGTGGTAAGTGCTCATGGAGTATAGGGTGATGGTAGTTGGTGTAGTGTAAGTGCTCCTGGAGTGTAGGGTGATGTTGGTGTAGAAGTAAGTGCTCATGGAGTGTAGGATGATGTTAGTTGGGCTAGTGGTAAGTGCCAATGGAGTGTAGGGTGATGTTGGTGTAGTGGTAAGTGCTCATGGAGTGTAAGGTGATGTTAGTTGGTGTAGTGGTAAGTGCTCATGGAGTGTAGGGTGATGTTGGTGTAGGGGTAAGTGCTCATGGAGTGTAGGGTGATGTTAGTGTAGTGGTAAGTGCTCATGGAGTTTAAGGTGATGTAAGTTGGTGTAGTGGGAAGTGCTCATGGAGTGTAGTGTGAAGTTAGTTGGTGTAGTGGTAAGTGCCCATGGAGTGTAGGGTGATGTTGGTGTAGTGGTAAGTGCTCACGGAGTGTAAGGTGATGTAAGTTGGTGTAGTGGTAAGTGCTCATGGAGTGTAGGGTGATGTTAGTTAGTGTAGTGGTAAGTGCTCATGGAGTGTAAGGTGATGTAAGTTGGTGTAGTGGTAAGTGCTCATGGAGTGTAAGGTGATGTTAGTTGGTGTAGTGGTAAGTGCTCATGGAGTGTACGGTGATGTTAGTTGGTGTAGTTGTAAGTGCTCATGGAGTGTAGGATGATGTTAGTTGGTCTAGCGGTAAGTGCTAATGGAGTGTAGCGTGATGTTGGTGTAGTGGTAAGTGTTCATGGAGTGTAGGGTGATGGTAGTTGGTGTAGTGGTAAGTGCCAATGGAGTGTAGGATGATGTTGGTGTAGTGGTAAGTGCCCATGGAGTGTAGGGTGATGTTGGTGTAGTGGTAAGTGCTCATGGAGTGTAAGGTGATGTAAGTTGGTGTAGTGGGAAGTGCTCATGGAGTGTAGTGTGAAGTTAGTTGGTGTAGTGGTAAGTGCCCATGGAGTGTAGGGTGATGTTGGTGTAGTGGTAAGTGCTCATGGAGTGTAAGGTGATGTAAGTTGGTGTAGTGGTAAGTGATCATGGAGTTTAAGGTGATGTTAGTTGGTGTAGTGGTAAGTGCTCATGGAGTGTAGGGTGATGTAAGTTGGTGTATTGGTAAGTGCTCATGGAGTGTAAGGTGATGTTAGTTGGTGTAGTGGTAAGTGCTCATGGAGTGTATGGTGATGTTAGTTGGTGTAGTTGTAAGTGCTCATGGAGTGTAGGATGATGTTGGTGTAGTGGTAAGTGCTCATGGAGTGTAGGGTGATGGTAGTTGGTGTAGTGGTAAGTGCCAATGGAGTGTAGGATGATGTTGGTGTAGTGTTAAGTGCTCATGGAGTATAGGGTGATGGTAGTTGGTGTAGTGGTAAGTGCTCATGGAGTATAGGGTGATGGTAGTTGGTGTAGTGTAAGTGCTCATGGAGTATAGGGTGATTGTAGTTGGTGTAGTGGTAAGTGCTCATGCAGAGTAGGGTTATGTTATTTGGTGTAGTGGTAAGTGCTCATGGAGTGTAGGATGATGTTAGTTGCTGTAGTGGTAAGTGCTCATGGAGTGTAGGGTGATGTTAGTCGGTGCAGTGGTAAGTGCTCATGGAGTGTAGGGTGAAGTTAGTTGGTGCAGTGGTAAGTGCTCATAGAGTGTAGGGTGATGTAAGTTGGTGTAGTGGTAAGTGCTCATTGAGTGTAGGGTGATGTTACTTGGTGTAGTGGTAAGTGCTCATGGAGTGTAGGGTGATGTTGGTGTAGAGGTAAGTGCTCATGGAGTGTAGGGTGATGTTGGTGTAGTGGTATGTGCTCATGGAGTGTATGGTGATGTTAGTTGGTGTAGTGGTAAGTGCTCATGGAGAGTAGGGTTATGTTATTTGGTGTAGTGGTAAGTGCTCATGGAGTGTAGGGTGATGTTAGTTGGTGTAGTGGTAAGTGCTCATGGAGTGTAAGGTGATGTAAGTTGGTGTAGTGGTAAGTGCTCATGGAGTGTAGGATGATGTTAGTTGGTGTAGTGGTAAGTGCTCATGGAGTGTAGGGTGATGTTGGTGTAGTGGTAAGTGCTCATGGAGTGTAGGGTGATGTTAGTTGGTGTAGTGGTAAGTGCTCATGGAGTGTAAGGTGATGTTGGTGTAGTGGTAAGTGCTCATGGAGTGTAGGGTGATGTTAGTTGGTGTAGTGGTAAGTGCTCATGGAGTGTAGAGTGAAGTTAGTTGGTGCAGTGGTAAGTGCTCATGGAGTGTAGGGTGATGTTGGTGTATTGGTAAGTGCTCATGGAGTGTAGGGTGATGTTAGTGTAGTGGTAAGTGCTCATGGCGTGTAGGATGATGTTAGTTGGTGCAGTGGTAAGTGCTCATGGAGTGTAGGGTGATGTTAGTTGGTGTAGTGGTAAGTGCTCATGGAGTGTAGGATGATGTTAGTTGGTGTAGTGGTAAATGCTCATGGAGTGTAGGGTGATGTTGGTGTAGTGGTAATTGCTCATGGAGTGTAGGATGATGTTAGTTGGTGTAGTGGTAAGTGCTCATGGAGTGTAAGTTGATGTTAGTTGGTGTAGTGGTAAGTGCTCATGGAGTGTAGGGTGATGTTAGTTGGTGTAGTGGTAAGTGCTCATGGAGTGTAAGGTGATGTTAGTTGGTGTAGTGGTAAGTGCTCATGGAGTGTAAGGTGATGTTAGTTGGTGTAGTGGTAAGTGCTCATGGAGTGTAGGGTGATGTTAGTTGGTGTAGTGGTAAGTGCTCATGGAGTGTAGGATGATGTTAGTTGGTGTAGTGGTAAGTGCTCATGGAGTGTAGGGTGATGTTGGTGTAGTGGTAATTGCTCATGGAGTGTAGGATGATGTTAGTTGGTGTAGTGGTAAGTGCTCATGGAGTGTAGGGTGATGTTAGTTGGTGTAGTGGTAAGTGCCCATGCAGTGTATGGTGATGTTGGTGTAGTGGTAAGTGCTCACGGAGTGTAAGGTGATGTAAGTTGGTGTAGTGGTAAGTGCTCATGGAGTGTAGGGTGATGTTAGTTGGTGTAGTGGTAAGTGCTCATGGAGTGTAGGATGATGTTAGTTGGTGTAGTGGTAAGTGCTCATGGAGTGTAGGGTGATGTTGGTGTAGTGGTAATTGCTCATGGAGTGTAGGATGATGTTAGTTGGTGTAGTGGTAAGTGCTCATGGAGTGTAGGGTGATGTTAGTTGGTGTAGTGGTAAGTGCCCATGCAGTGTATGGTGATGTTGGTGTAGTGGTAAGTGCTCACGGAGTGTAAGGTGATGTAAGTTGGTGTAGTGGTAAGTGCCCATGGAGAGTAAGGTGATGTTGGTGTAGTGGTAAGTGCTCATGGACTGTAGGGTGATGTTAGTTAGTGTAGTGGTAAGTGCTCATGGAGTGTAGGTTGATGTTAGTTGATGTAGTGGTAAGTGCTCATGGAGTGTATGGTGATGTTGGTGTAGTGGTAAGTGCTCCTGGAGTGTAGGGTGATGTTAGTTGGTGTAGTGGTAAGTGCTCATGGAGTGTAGAGTGAAGTTAGTTGGTGCAGTGGTAAGTGCTCATGGAGTGTAGGGTGATGTTGGTGTATTGGTAAGTGCTCATGGAGTGTAGGGTGATGTTAGTGTAGTGGTAAGTGCTCATGGCGTGTAGGATGATGTTAGTTGGTGTAGTGGTAAGTGCTCATGGAGTGTAGGGTGATGTTGGTGTAGTGGTAAGTGCTCATGGAGTGTAGGGTGATGTTAGTTGGTGTAGTGGTAAGTGCTCATGGAGTGTAGGATGATGTTAGTTGGTGTAGTGGTAAATGCTCATGGAGTGTAGGGTGATGTTGGTGTAGTGGTAATTGCTCATGGAGTGTAGGATGATGTTAGTTGGTGTAGTGGTAAGTGCTCATGGAGTGTAAGTTGATGTTAGTTGGTGTAGTGGTAAGTGCTCATGGAGTGTAGGGTGATGTTAGTTGGTGTAGTGGTAAGTGCTCATGGAGTGTAGGGTGATGTTGGTGTAGTGGTAATTGCTCATGGAGTGTGAGGTGATGTTAGTTGGTGTAGTGGTAAGTGCTCATGGAGTGTAGGATGATGTTAGTTGGTGTAGTGGTAAGTGCTCATGGAGTGTAAGTTGATGTTAGTTGGTGTAGTGGTAAGTTCTCATGGAGTGTAGGGTGATGTTAGTTGGTGTAGTGGTAAGTGCTCATGGAGTGTAAGGTGATGTTAGTTGGTGTAGTGGTAAGTGCTCATGGAGTGTAGGGTGATGTTAGTTGGTGTAGTGGTAAGTGCCAATGCAGTGTATGGTGATGTTGGTGTAGTGGTAAGTGCTCACGGAGTGTAAGGTGATGTAAGTTGGTGTAGTGGTAAGTGCCCATGGAGAGTAAGGTGATGTTGGTGTAGTGGTAAGTGCTCATGGACTGTAGGGTGATGTTAGTTAGTGTAGTGGTAAGTGCTCATGGAGTGTAGGTTGATGTTAGTTGATGTAGTGGTAAGTGCTCATGGAGTGTATAGTGATGTTGGTGTAGTGGTAAGTGCTCCTGGAGTGTATGGTGATGTTAGTTGGTGTAGGGGTAAGTGCTCATGGAGTGTACGGTGATATAAGTTGGTGTAGTGGTAAGTGCTCATGGAGTGTAAGGTGATGTTAGTTGGTGTAGGGGTAAGTGCTCATGGAGTGTAGGATGATGATAGTTGGTGTAGTGGTAAGTGCTCATGGAGTGTAGGGTGATGTTGGTGTAGTGGTAATTGCTCATGGAGTGTAGGATGATGTTAGTTGGTGTAGTGGTAAGTGCTCATGGAGTGTAGGATGATGTTAGTTGGTGTAGTGGTAAATGCTCATGGAGTGTAGGGTGATGTTGGTGTAGTGGTAATTGCTCATGGAGTGTAGGATGATGTTAGTTGGTGTAGTGGTAAGTGCTCATGGAGTGTAGGATGATGTTAGTTGGTGTAGTGGTAAGTGCTCATGGAGTGTAGGGTGATTTTGGTGTAGTGGTAATTGCTCATGGAGTGTAGGATGATGTTAGTTGGTGTAGTGGTAAGTGCTCATGGAGTGTAAGTTGATGTTAGTTGGTGTAGTGGTAAGTGCTCATGGAGTGTAGGATGATGTTAGTTGGTGTAGTGGTAAATGCTCATGTAGTGTAGGGTGATGTTGGTGTAGTGGTAATTGCTCATGGAGTGTAGGATGATGTTAGTTGGTGTAGTGGTAAGTGCTCATGGAGTGTAGGATGATGTTAGTTGGTGTAGTGGTAAGTGCTCATGGAGTGTAGGGTGATTTTGGTGTAGTGGTAATTGCTCATGGAGTGTAGGGTGATGTTAGTTGGTGTAGTGGTAAGTGCTCATGGAGTGTAAGGTGATGTTAGTTGGTGTAGTGGTAAGTGCTCATGGAGTGTAGGGTGATGTTAGTTGGTGTAGTGGTAAGTGCCCATGCAGTGTATGGTGATGTTGGTGTAGTGGTAAGTGCTCACGGAGTGTAAGGTGATGTCAGTTGGTGTAGTGGTAAGTGCCCATGGAGAGTAAGGTGATGTTGGTGCAGTGGTAAGTGCTCATGGACTGTAGGGTGATGTTAGTTAGTGTAGTGGTAAGTGCTCATGGAGTGTAGGGTGATGTTAGTTGATGTAGTGGTAAGTGCTCCTGGAGTGTATGGTGATGTTAGTTGGTGTAGGGGTAAGTGCTCATGGAGTGTACGGTGATATAAGTTGGTGTAGTGGTAAGTGCTCATGGAGAGTAAGGTGATGTTGGTGTAGTGGTAAGTGCTCATGGACTGTAGGGTGATGTTAGTTAGTGTAGTGGTAAGTGCTCATGGAGTGTAGGGTGATGTTAGTTGATGTAGTGGTAAGTGCTCCTGGAGTGTATGGTGATGTTAGTTGGTGTAGGGGTAAGTGCTCATGGAGTGTACGGTGATATAAGTTGGTGTAGTGGTAAGTGCTCATGGAGTGTAAGGTGATGTTAGTTGGTGTAGGGGTAAGTGCTCATGGAGTGTAGGATGATGATAGTTGGTGTAGTGGTTAGTGCTCATGGAGTGTAGGGTGATGTTGGTGTAGTGGTAATTGCTCATGGAGTGTAGGATGATGTTAGTTGGTGTGGTGGTAAGTGCTCATGGAGTGTTAGGTGATGTTAGTTGGTGTAGTGGTAAGTGCTCATGGAGTGTAGGATGATGTTAGTTGGTGTAGTGGTAAGTGCTCATGGAGTGTAGGGTGATGTTGGTGTAGTGGTAATTGCTCATGGAGTGTAGGATGATGTTAGTTGGTGTAGTGGTAAGTGCTCATGGAGTGTAAGTTGATGTTAGTTGGTGTAGTGGTAAGTGCTCATGGAGTGTAGGGTGATGTTAGTTGATGTAGTGGTAAGTGCTCATGGAGTGTATGGTGATGTTGGTGTAGTGGTAAGTGCTCCTGGAGTGTATGGTGATGTTAGTTGGTGTAGGGGTAAGTGCTCATGGAGTGTACGGTGATATAAGTTGGTGTAGTGGTAAGTGCTCATGGAGTGTAAGGTGATGTTAGTTGGTGTAGGGGTAAGTGCTCATGGAGTGTAGGATGATGATAGTTGGTCTAGTGGTAAGTGCTCATGGAGTGTAGGGTGATGTTGGTGTAGTGGTAATTGCTCATGGAGTGTAGGATGATGTTAGTTGGTGTAGTGGTAAGTGCTCATGGAGTGTAGGATGATGTTAGTTGGTGTAGTGGTAAATGCTCATGGAGTGTAGGGTGATGTTGGTGTAGTGGTAATTGCTCATGGAGTGTAGGATGATGTTAGTTGGTGTAGTGGTAAGTGCTCATGGAGTGTAAGTTGATGTTAGTTGGTGTAGTGGTAAGTGCTCATGGAGTGTAGGGTGATGTTAGTTGGTGTAGTGGTAAGTGCTCATGGAGTGTAAGGTGATGTTAGTTGGTGTAGTGGTAAGTGCTCATGGAGTGTAAGGTGATGTTAGTTGGTGTAGTGGTAAGTGCTCATGGAGTGTAAGGTGATGTTAGTTGGTGTAGTGGTAAGTGCTCATGGAGTGTATGGTGATGTTGGTGTAGTGGTAAGTGCTCCTGGAGTGTATGGTGATGTTAGTTGGTGTAGGGGTAAGTGCTCATGGAGTGTACGGTGATATAAGTTGGTGTAGTGGTAAGTGCTCATGGAGTGTAAGGTGATGTTAGTTGGTGTAGGGGTAAGTGCTCATGGAGTGTAGGATGATGATAGTTGGTGTAGTGGTTAGTGCTCATGGAGTGTAGGGTGATGTTGGTGTAGTGGTAATTGCTCATGGAGTGTAGGATGATGTTAGTTGGTGTGGTGGTAAGTGCTCATGGAGTGTAAGGTGATGTTAGTTGGTGTAGTGGTAAGTGCTCATGGAGTGTAGGATGATGTTAGTTGGTGTAGTGGTAAGTGCTCATGGAGTGTAGGGTGATGTTGGTGTAGTGGTAATTGCTCATGGAGTGTAGGATGATGTTAGTTGGTGTAGTGGTAAGTGCTCATGGAGTGTAAGTTGATGTTAGTTGGTGTAGTGGTAAGTGCTCATGGAGTGTAGGGTGATGTTAGTTGATGTAGTGGTAAGTGCTCATGGAGTGTATGGTGATGTTGGTGTAGTGGTAAGTGCTCCTGGAGTGTATGGTGATGTTAGTTGGTGTAGGGGTAAGTGCTCATGGAGTGTACAGTGATATAAGTTGGTGTAGTGGTAAGTGCTCATGGAGTGTAAGGTGATGTTAGTTGGTGTAGGGGTAAGTGCTCATGGAGTGTAGGATGATGATAGTTGGTCTAGTGGTAAGTGCTCATGGAGTGTAGGGTGATGTTGGTGTAGTGGTAATTGCTCATGGAGTGTAGGATGATGTTAGTTGGTGTAGTGGTAAGTGCTCATGGAGTGTAGGATGATGTTAGTTGGTGTAGTGGTAAATGCTCATGGAGTGTAGGGTGATGTTGGTGTAGTGGTAATTGCTCATGGAGTGTAGGATGATGTTAGTTGGTGTAGTGGTAAGTGCTCATGGAGTGTAAGTTGATGTTAGTTGGTGTAGTGGTAAGTGCTCATGGAGTGTAGGGTGATGTTAGTTGGTGTAGTGGTAAGTGCTCATGGAGTGTAAGGTGATGTTAGTTGGTGTAGTGGTAAGTGCTCATGGAGTGTAAGGTGATGTTAGTTGGTGTAGTGGTAAGTGCTCATGGAGTGTAAGGTGATGTTAGTTGGTGTAGTGGTAAGTGCTCATGGAGTGTAGGATGATGTTAGTTGGTGTAGTGGTAAGTGCTCATGGAGTGTAGGGTGATGTTGGTGTAGTGGTAATTGCTCATGGAGTGTAGGATGATGTTAGTTGGTGTAGTGGTAAGTGCTCATGGAGTGTAAGGTGATGTTAGTTGGTGTATTGGTAAGTGCTCATGGAGTGTAGGATGATGTTAGTTGGTGTAGTGGTAAGTGCTCATGGAGTGTAGGGTGATTTTGGTGTAGTGGTAATTGCTCATGGAGTGTAGGATGATGTTAGTTGGTGTAGTGGTAAGTGCTCATGGAGTGTAAGTTGATGTTAGTTGGTGTAGTGGTAAGTTCTCATGGAGTGTAGGGTGATGTTAGTTGGTGTAGTGGTAAGTGCTCATGGAGTGTAAGGTGATGTTAGTTGGTGTAGTGGTAAGTGCTCATGGAGTGTATGGTGATGTTGGTGTAGTGGTAAGTGCTCCTGGAGTGTATGGTGATGTTAGTTGGTGTAGGGGTAAGTGCTCATGGAGTGTACGGTGATATAAGTTGGTGTAGTGGTAAGTGCTCATGGAGTGTAAGGTGATGTTAGTTGGTGTAGGGGTAAGTGCTCATGGAGTGTAGGATGATGATAGTTGGTGTAGTGGTTAGTGCTCATGGAGTGTAGGGTGATGTTGGTGTAGTGGTAATTGCTCATGGAGTGTAGGATGATGTTAGTTGGTGTGGTGGTAAGTGCTCATGGAGTGTAAGGTGATGTTAGTTGGTGTAGTGGTAAGTGCTCATGGAGTGTAGGATGATGTTAGTTGGTGTAGTGGTAAGTGCTCATGGAGTGTAGGGTGATGTTGGTGTAGTGGTAATTGCTCATGGAGTGTAGGATGATGTTAGTTGGTGTAGTGGTAAGTGCTCATGGAGTGTAAGTTGATGTTAGTTGGTGTAGTGGTAAGTGCTCATGGAGTGTAGGGTGATGTTAGTTGATGTAGTGGTAAGTGCTCATGGAGTGTATGGTGATGTTGGTGTAGTGGTAAGTGCTCCTGGAGTGTATGGTGATGTTAGTTGGTGTAGGGGTAAGTGCTCATGGAGTGTACAGTGATATAAGTTGGTGTAGTGGTAAGTGCTCATGGAGTGTAAGGTGATGTTAGTTGGTGTAGGGGTAAGTGCTCATGGAGTGTAGGATGATGATAGTTGGTCTAGTGGTAAGTGCTCATGGAGTGTAGGGTGATGTTGGTGTAGTGGTAATTGCTCATGGAGTGTAGGATGATGTTAGTTGGTGTAGTGGTAAGTGCTCATGGAGTGTAGGATGATGTTAGTTGGTGTAGTGGTAAATGCTCATGGAGTGTAGGGTGATGTTGGTGTAGTGGTAATTGCTCATGGAGTGTAGGATGATGTTAGTTGGTGTAGTGGTAAGTGCTCATGGAGTGTAAGTTGATGTTAGTTGGTGTAGTGGTAAGTGCTCATGGAGTGTAGGGTGATGTTAGTTGGTGTAGTGGTAAGTGCTCATGGAGTGTAAGGTGATGTTAGTTGGTGTAGTGGTAAGTGCTCATGGAGTGTAAGGTGATGTTAGTTGGTGTAGTGGTAAGTGCTCATGGAGTGTAAGGTGATGTTAGTTGGTGTAGTGGTAAGTGCTCATGGAGTGTAGGATGATGTTAGTTGGTGTAGTGGTAAGTGCTCATGGAGTGTAGGGTGATGTTGGTGTAGTGGTAATTGCTCATGGAGTGTAGGATGATGTTAGTTGGTGTAGTGGTAAGTGCTCATGGAGTGTAAGGTGATGTTAGTTGGTGTATTGGTAAGTGCTCATGGAGTGTAGGATGATGTTAGTTGGTGTAGTGGTAAGTGCTCATGGAGTGTAGGGTGATTTTGGTGTAGTGGTAATTGCTCATGGAGTGTAGGATGATATTAGTTGGTGTAGTGGTAAGTGCTCATGGAGTGTAAGTTGATGTTAGTTGGTGTAGTGGTAAGTTCTCATGGAGTGTAGGGTGATGTTAGTTGGTGTAGTGGTAAGTGCTCATGGAGTGTAAGGTGATGTTAGTTGGTGTAGTGGTAAGTGCTCATGGAGTGTAGGGTGATGTTAGTTGGTGTAGTGGTAAGTGCCCATGCAGTGTATGGTGATGTTGGTGTAGTGGTAAGTGCTCCCGGAGTGTAAGGTGATGTCAGTTGGTGTAGTGGTAAGTGCCCATGGAGAGTAAGGTGATGTTGGTGTAGTGGTAAGTGCTCATGGACTGTAGGGTGATGTTAGTTAGTGTAGTGGTAAGTGCTCATGGAGTGTAGGGTGATGTTAGTTGATGTAGTGGTAAGTGCTCATGGAGTGTATGGTGATGTTGGTGTAGTGGTAAGTGCTCCTGGAGTATATGGTGATGTTAGTTGGTGTAGGGGTAAGTGCTCATGGAGTGTACGGTGATATAAGTTGGTGTAGTGGTAAGTGCTCATGGAGTGTAAGGTGATGTTAGTTGGTGTAGGGGTAAGTGCTCATGGAGTGTAGAATGATGATAGTTGGTGTAGTGGTAAGTGCTCATGGAGTGTAGGGTGATGTTGGTGTAGTGGTAAGTGCTCATGGAGTGTAGGGTGATGTTGGTGTAGTGGTAATTGCTCATGGAGTGTAGGATGATGTTAGTTGGTGTAGTGGTAAGTGCTCATGGAGTGTAGGGTGATGTTAGTTGGTGCAGTGGTAAGTGCTCATGGAGTGTAGGGTGATGTTAGTTGGTGCAGTGGTAAGTGCTCATGGAGTGTAGCGTGATGTTAGTTAGTGTAGTGGTAAGTGCTCATGGAGTGTAGGGTGATGTTAGTTGATGTAGTGGTAAGTGCTCATGGAGTGTATGGTGATGTTGGTGTAGTGGTAAGTGCTCCTGGAGTGTATGGTGATGTTAGTTGGTGTAGGGGTAAGTGCTCATGGAGTGTACGGTGATATAAGTTGGTGTAGTGGTAAGTGCTCATGGAGTGTAAGGTGATGTTAGTTGGTGTAGGGGTAAGTGCTCATGGAGTGTAGGATGATGATAGTTGGTGTAGTGGTAAGTGCTCATGGAGTGTAGGGTGATGTTGGTGTAGTGGTAATTGCTCATGGAGTGTAGGATGATGTTAGTTGGTGTAGTGGTAAGTGCTCATGGAGTGTAAGGTGATGTTAGTTGGTGTAGTGGTAAGTGCTCATGGAGTGTAGGATGATGTTAGTTGGTGTAGTGGTAAGTGCTCATGGAGTGTAGGGTGATGTTGGTGTAGTGGTAATTGCTCATGGAGTGTAGGATGATGTTAGTTGGTGTAGTGGTAAGTGCTCATGGAGTGTAAGTTGATGTTAGTTGGTGTAGTGGTAAGTTCTCATGGAGTGTAGGGTAATGTTAGTTGGTGTAGTGGTAAGTGCTCATGGAGTGTAGGGTGATGTTAGTTGATGTAGTGGTAAGTGCTCTTGGAGTGTATGGTGATGTTGGTGTAGTGGTAAGTGCTCCTGGAGTGTATGGTGATGTTAGTTGGTGTAGGGGTAAGTGCTCATGGAGTGTACGGTGATATAAGTTGGTGTAGTGGTAAGTGCTCATGGAGTGTAAGGTGATGTTAGTTGGTGTAGGGGTAAGTGCTCATGGAGTGTAGGATGATGATAGTTGGTGTAGTGGTAAGTGCTCATGGAGTGTAAGGTGATGTTGGTGTAGTGGTAATTGCTCATGGAGTGTAGGATGATGTTAGTTGGTGTAGTGGTAAGTGCTCATGGAGTGTAGGATGATGTTAGTTGGTGTAGTGGTAAATGCTCATGGAGTGTAGGGTGATGTTGGTGTAGTGGTAATTGCTCATGGAGTGTAGGATGATGTTAGTTGGTGTAGTGGTAAGTGCTCATGGAGTGTAAGTTGATGTTAGTTGGTGTAGTGGTAAGTGCTCATGGAGTGTAGGGTGATGTTAGTTGGTGTAGTGGTAAGTGCTCATGGAGTGTAAGGTGATGTTAGTTGGTGTAGTGGTAAGTGCTCATGGAGTGTAAGGTGATGTTAGTTGGTGTAGTGGTAAGTGCTCATGGAGTGTAAGGTGATGTTAGTTGGTGTAGTGGTAAGTGCTCATGGAGTGTAGGATGATGTTAGTTGGTGTAGTGGTAAGTGCTCATGGAGTGTAGGGTGATGTTGGTGTAGTGGTAATTGCTCATGGAGTGTAGGATGATGTTAGTTGGTGTAGTGGTAAGTGCTCATGGAGTGTAAGGTGATGTTAGTTGGTGTATTGGTAAGTGCTCATGGAGTGTAGGATGATGTTAGTTGGTGTAGTGGTAAGTGCTCATGGAGTGTAGGGTGATTTTGGTGTAGTGGTAATTGCTCATGGAGTGTAGGATGATGTTAGTTTGTGTAGTGGTAAGTGCTCATGGAGTGTAAGTTGATGTTAGTTGGTGTAGTGGTAAGTTCTCATGGAGTGTAGGGTGATGTTAGTTGGTGTAGTGGTAAGTGCTCATGGAGTGTAAGGTGATGTTAGTTGGTGTAGTGGTAAGTGCTCATGGAGTGTAGGGTGATGTTAGTTGGTGTAGTGGTAAGTGCCCATGCAGTGTATGGTGATGTTGGTGTAGTGGTAAGTGCTCACGGAGTGTAAGGTGATGTCAGTTGTTGTAGTGGTAAGTGCCCATGGAGAGTAAGGTGATGTTGGTGTAGTGGTAAGTGCTCATGGACTGTAGGGTGATGTTAGTTGGTGCAGTGGTAATTGCTCATGGAGTGTAGGGTGATGTTTGTGTAGTGTTAAGTGCTCATGGAGTGTAGGGCGATGTTAGTTGGTGTAGTGGTAAGTGCTCATGGAGTGTAGGGTGATGTTAGTTGGTGCAGTGGTAAGTGCTCATGGAGTGTAGGGTGATGTTAGTTGGTGCAGTGATAAGTGCTCATGGAGTGTAGCGTGATGTTAGTTAGTGTAGTGGTAAGTGCTCATGGAGTGTAGGGTGATGTTAGTTGATGTAGTGGTAAGTGCTCATGGAGTGTATGGTGATGTTGGTGTAGTGGTATGTGCTCCTGGAGTGTATGGTGATGTTAGTTGGTGTAGGGGTAAGTGCTCATGGAGTGTACGGTGATATAAGTTGGTGTAGTGGTAAGTGCTCATGGAGTGTAAGGTGATGTTAGTTGGTGTAGGGGTAAGTGCTCATGGAGTGTAGGATGATGATAGTTGGTGTAGTGGTAAGTGCTCATGGAGTGTAGGGTGATGTTGGTGTAGTGGTAATTGCTCATGGAGTGTAGGATGATGTTAGTTGGTGTAGTGGTAAGTGCTCATGGAGTGTAAGGTGATGTTAGTTGGTGTAGTGGTAAGTGCTCATGGAGTGTAGGATGATGTTAGTTGGTGTAGTGGTAAGTGCTCATGGAGTGTAGGGTGATGTTGGTGTAGTGGTAATTGCTCATGGAGTGTAGGATGATGTTAATTGGTGTAGTGGTAAGTGCTCATGGAGTGTAAGTTGATGTTAGTTGGTGTAGTGGTAAGTTCTCATGGAGTGTAGGGTAATGTTAGTTGGTGTAGTGGTAAGTGCTCATGGAGTGTAGGGTGATGTTAGTTGATGTAGTGGTAAGTGCTCATGGAGTGTATGGTGATGTTGGTGTAGTGGTAAGTGCTCCTGGAGTGTATGGTGATGTTAGTTGGTGTAGGGGTAAGTGCTCATGGAGTGTACGGTGATATAAGTTGGTGTAGTGGTAAGTGCTCATGGAGTGTAAGGTGATGTTAGTTGGTGTAGGGGTAAGTGCTCATGGAGTGTAGGATGATGATAGTTGGTGTAGTGGTAAGTGCTCATGGAGTGTAGGGTGATGTTGGTGTAGTGGTAATTGCTCATGGAGTGTAGGATGATGTTAGTTGGTGTAGTGGTAAGTGCTCATGGAGTGTAGGATGATGTTAGTTGGTGTAGTGGTAAATGCTCATGGAGTGTAGGGTGATGTTGGTGTAGTGGTAATTGCTCATGGAGTGTAGGATGATGTTAGTTGGTGTAGTGGTAAGTGCTCATGGAGTGTAAGTTGATGTTAGTTGGTGTAGTGGTAAGTGCTCATGGAGTGTAGAGTGATGTTAGTTGGTGTAGTGGTAAGTGCTCATGGAGTGTAAGGTGATGTTAGTTGGTGTAGTGGTAAGTGCTCATGGAGTGTAAGGTGATGTTAGTTGGTGTAGTGGTAAGTGCTCATGGAGTGTAAGGTGATGTTAGTTGGTGTAGTGGTAAGTGCTCATGGAGTGTAGGATGATGTTAGTTGGTGTAGTGGTAAGTGCTCATGGAGTGTAGGGTGATGTTGGTGTAGTGGTAATTGCTCATGGAGTGTAGGATGATGTTAGTTGGTGTAGTGGTAAGTGCTCATGGAGTGTAAGGTGATGTTAGTTGGTGTATTGGTAAGTGCTCATGGAGTGTAGGATGATGTTAGTTGGTGTAGTGGTAAGTGTTCATGGAGTGTAGGGTGATTTTGGTGTAGTGGTAATTGCTCATGGAGTGTAGGATGATGTTAGTTGGTGTAGTGGTAAGTGCTCATGGAGTGTAAGTTGATGTTAGTTGGTGTAGTGGTAAGTTCTCATGGAGTGTAGGGTGATGTTAGTTGGTGTAGTGGTAAGTGCTCATGGAGTGTAAGGTGATGTTAGTTGGTGTAGTGGTAAGTGCTCATGGAGTGTAGGGTGATGTTAGTTGGTGTAGTGGTAAGTGCCCATGCAGTGTATGGTGATGTTGGTGTAGTGGTAAGTGCTCACGGAGTGTAAGGTGATGTCAGTTGTTGTAGTGGTAAGTGCCCATGGAGAGTAAGGTGATGTTGGTGTAGTGGTAAGTGCTCATGGACTGTAGGGTGATGTTAGTTGGTGCAGTGGTAATTGCTCATGGAGTGTAGGGTGATGTTTGTGTAGTGTTAAGTGCTCATGGAGTGTAGGGCGATGTTAGTTGGTGTAGTGGTAAGTGCTCATGGAGTGTAGGGTGATGTTAGTTGGTGCAGTGGTAAGTGCTCATGGAGTGTAGGGTGATGTTAGTTGGTGCAGTGGTAAGTGCTCATGGAGTGTAGCGTGATGTTAGTTAGTGTAGTGGTAAGTGCTCATGGAGTGTAGGGTGATGTTAGTTGATGTAGTGGTAAGTGCTCATGGAGTGTATGGTGATGTTGGTGTAGTGGTAAGTGCTCCTGGAGTGTATGGTGATGTTAGTTGGTGTAGGGGTAAGTGCTCATGGAGTGTACGGTGATATAAGTTGGTGTAGTGGTAAGTGCTCATGGAGTGTAAGGTGATGTTAGTTGGTGTAGGGGTAAGTGCTCATGGAGTGTAGGATGATGATAGTTGGTGTAGTGGTAAGTGCTCATGGAGTGTAGGGTGATGTTGGTGTAGTGGTAATTGCTCATGGAGTGTAGGATGATGTTAGTTGGTGTAGTGGTAAGTGCTCATGGAGTGTAAGGTGATGTTAGTTGGTGTAGTGGTAAGTGCTCATGGAGTGTAGGATGATGTTAGTTGGTGTAGTGGTAAGTGCTCATGGAGTGTAGGGTGATGTTGGTGTAGTGGTAATTGCTCATGGAGTGTAGGATGATGTTAGTTGGTGTAGTGGTAAGTGCTCATGGAGTGTAAGTTGATGTTAGTTGGTGTAGTGGTAAGTTCTCATGGAGTGTAGGGTAATGTTAGTTGGTGTAGTGGTAAGTGCTCATGGAGTGTAGGGTGATGTTAGTTGATGTAGTGGTAAGTGCTCATGGAGTGTATGGTGATGTTGGTGTAGTGGTAAGTGCTCCTGGAGTGTATGGTGATGTTAGTTGGTGTAGGGGTAAGTGCTCATGGAGTGTACGGTGATATAAGTTGGTGTAGTGGTAAGTGCTCATGGAGTGTAAGGTGATGTTAGTTGGTGTAGGGGTAAGTGCTCATGGAGTGTAGGATGATGATAGTTGGTGTAGTGGTAAGTGCTCATGGAGTGTAAGGTGATGTTGGTGTAGTGGTAATTGCTCATGGAGTGTAGGATGATGTTAGTTGGTGTAGTGGTAAGTGCTCATGGAGTGTAGGATGATGTTAGTTGGTGTAGTGGTAAATGCTCATGGAGTGTAGGGTGATGTTGGTGTAGTGGTAATTGCTCATGGAGTGTAGGATGATGTTAGTTGGTGTAGTGGTAAGTGCTCATGGAGTGTAAGTTGATGTTAGTTGGTGTAGTGGTAAGTGCTCATGGAGTGTAGGGTGATGTTAGTTGGTGTAGTGGTAAGTGCTCATGGAGTGTAAGGTGATGTTAGTTGGTGTAGTGGTAAGTGCTCATGGAGTGTAAGGTGATGTTAGTTGGTGTAGTGGTAAGTGCTCATGGAGTGTAAGGTGATGTTAGTTGGTATAGTGGTAAGTGCTCATGGAGTGTAGGATGATGTTAGTTGGTGTAGTGGTAAGTGCTCATGGAGTGTAGGGTGATGTTGGTGTAGTGGTAATTGCTCATGGAGTGTAGGATGATGTTAGTTGGTGTAGTGGTAAGTGCTCATGGAGTGTAAGGTGATGTTAGTTGGTGTATTGGTAAGTGCTCATGGAGTGTAGGATGATGTTAGTTGGTGTAGTGGTAAGTGCTCATGGAGTGTAAGGTGATGTTAGTTGGTGTAGTGGTAAGTGCTCATGGAGTGTAGGATGATGTTAGTTGGTGTAGTGGTAAGTGCTCATGGAGTGTAGGGTGATGTTGGTGTAGTGGTAATTGCTCATGGAGTGTAGGATGATGTTAGTTGGTGTAGTGGTAAGTGCTCATGGAGTGTAAGGTGATGTTAGTTGGTGTAGTGGTAAGTGCTCATGGAGTGTAAGTTGATGTTAGTTGGTGTAGTGGTAAGTTCTCATGGAGTGTAGGGTGATGTTAGTTGGTGTAGTGGTAAGTGCTCATGGAGTGTAAGGTGATGTTAGTTGGTGTAGTGGTAAGTGCTCATGGAGTGTAGGGTGATGTTAGTTGGTGTAGTGGTAAGTGCCCATGCAGTGTATGGTGATGTTGGTGTAGTGGTAAGTGCTCACGGAGTGTAAGGTGATGTCAGTTGTTGTAGTGGTAAGTGCCCATGGAGAGTAAGGTGATGTTGGTGTAGTGGTAAGTGCTCATGGACTGTAGGGTGATGTTAGTTAGTGTAGTGGTAAGTGCTCATGGAGTGTAGGGTGATGTTAGTTGGTGTAGGGGTAAGTGCTCATGGAGTGTACGGTGATATAAGTTGGTGTAGTGGTAAGTGCTCATGGAGTGTAAGGTGATGTTAGTTGGTGTAGGGGTAAGTGCTCATGGACTGTAGGATGATGATAGTTGGTGTAGTGGTAAGTGCTCATGGAGTGTAGGGTGATGTTGGTGTAGTGGTAATTGCTCATGGAGTGTAGGATGATGTTAGTTGGTGTAGTGGTAAGTGCTCATAGAGTGTAGGGTGATGTTAGTTGGTGTAGTGGTAAGTGCCCATGTAGTGTAAGGTGATGTTGGTGTAGTGGTAAGTGCTCATGGAGTGTAGGGTGATGTTTGTTGGCGTAGTGGTAAGTGCTCATGGAGTGTAGGGTGATCTTGGTGTAGTGGTAAGTGCTCATGGAGTGTAGGATGATGTTAGTTGGGCTAGTGGTAAGTGCCAATTGAGTGTAGGGTGATGTTGGTGTAGTGGTAAGTGCTCATGGAGTGTAGGGTGATGGCAGTTGGTGTAGTGGTAAGTGCTCATGGAGTGTAGGGTGATGTTAGTTGGTGTAGTGGTAAGTGCTCATGGAGTGTAGGGTGATGTTAGTTGGTGTAGAGGTAAGTGCTCATGGAGTGTAGGATGATGTTAGTTGGGCTAGTGGTAAGTGCCAATGGAGTGTAGGGTGATGTCGGTGTAGTGATAAGTGGTCATGGAGTGCAGGATGATGTTAGTTGGGCTAGTGGTAAGTGCCAATGGAGTGTAGGGTGATGTTGGTGTAGTAGTAAGTGCTAATGGAGTATAGGGTGATGGTAGTTGGTGTAGTGGTAAGTGCTCATGGAGTGTAGGGTGGTGTTAGTTGGTGTAGTGGTAAGTGCTCATGGAGAGTAGGGTTATGTTATTTGGTGAAGTGGTAAGTGCTCATGGAGTGTAGGGTGATGTTAGTTGGTGTAGAGGTAAGTGCTCTTGGAGTGTACGGTGATGTAAGTTGGTGTAGTGGTACGTGCTCATGGAGTGTAGGTTGATGTAAGTTGCTGTAGTGGTAAGTGCTCATGGAGTGTAGGGTGATGTTAGTTGGTGTAGTGGTAAGTGCCCATGGAGTGTAAGGTAATGTTAGTTGGTGTAGTGGTAAGTGCCCATGTAGTGTAAGGTGATGTTGGTGTAGCGGTAAGTGGTCATGGAGTGTAGGGTGATGTTTGTTGGCGTAGTGGTAAGTGCTCATGGAGTGTTGGGTGATGTTAGTTGGTGTAGTGGTAAGTGCTCATGGAGTGTAGGGTGATCTTGGTGTAGTGGTAAGTGCTCATGGAGTGTAGGTTGATGTAAGTTGCTGTAGTGGTAAGTGCTCATGGAGTGTAGGGTGATCATAGTTGGTGTTGAGGTAAGTGCTCATGGAGTGTAGGATGATGTAAGTTGGTGTAGTGGCAAGTGCCCATGGAGTGTAGGGTGATGTTGGTGTAGTGGTTAGTGCTCATGGAGTGTAGGGTGATGTTGGTGTAGTGGTAAGTGCTCATGGACTGTAGGGTGATGTTAGTTGGTGTAGTGGTAACTGCTCATGGAGCGTAGGGTGATGTTAGTTGGTGTAGTGGTAAGTGCTCATGGAGTGTATGATGATGTTAGTTGGTGTAGTGGTAAGTGCTCATGGAGTGTAGAGTGATGTTGGTGTAGTGGTAAGTGCTCCTGGAGTGTAGGGTGATGGTGTAGTTGGTAAGTGCTCATGGAGTGTATCGTGATGTTGGTGTAGTGGTAAGTGCTCATGGCGTGTTGGATGATGTTAGTTGGTGTAGTGGTAAGTGCTCATGGAGTGTAGGGTGATGTTGGTGTAGTGGTAAGTGCTCATGGACTGTAGGGTGATGTTAGTTGGTGCAGTGGTAATTGCTCATGGAGTGTAGGGTGATGTTTGTGTAGTGGTAAGTGCTCATGGAGTGTAGGGCGATGTTAGTTGGTGTAGTGGTAAGTGCTCATGGAGTGTAGGGTGATGTTAGTTGGTGCAGTGGTAAGTGCTCATGGAGTGTAGGGTGATGTTAGTTGGTGCAGTGGTAAGTGCTCATGGAGTGTAGCGTGATGTTGGTGTAGTGGTAATTTGCTCATGGAGTGTAGGGTGATGTTAATTGGTGTAGTGGTAAGTGCTTATGGAGTGTATGGTGATGTTAGTTGGTGTAGTGGTAAGTAATCATGGAGTGTAAGGTGATGTTAGTTGGTGTAGAGGTAAGTGCTCATGGATTGTACGGTAATGTTGGTGTATTGGTAAGTGCTCATGGAGTGTAGGGTGATGTTAGTGTAGTGGTAAGTGCTCATGGCGTGTTGGATGATGTTAGTTGGTGTAGTGGTAAGTGCTCATGGAGTCTAGGGTGATGTTGGTGTAGTGGTAAGTGCTCATGGAGTGTAGGGTGATGTTAGTTGGTGTAGTGGTAAGTGCTCATGGAGTGTAGGATGATGTTAGTTGGTGTAGTGGTAAATGCTCATGGAGTGTAGGGTGATGTTGGTGTAGTGGTAATTGCTCATGGAGTGTAGGATGATGTTAGTTGGTGTAGTGGTAAGTGCTCATGGAGTGTAAGTTGATGTTAGTTGGTGTAGTGGTAAGTGCCCATGCAGAGTATGGTGATGTTGGTGTAGTGGTAAGTGCTCACGGAGTGTAAGGTGATGTAAGTTGGTGTAGTGGTAAGTGCCCATGGAGAGTAAGGTGATGTTGGTGTAGTTTTTAAGTGCTCATGGACTGTAGGGTGATGTTAGTTTGTGCAGTGGTAAGTGCTCATGGAGTGTAGGGTGATGTTGGTGTAGTGGTAAGTGCTCATGGAGTGTAGGGTGATGTTAGTTGGTGTAGTGGTAAGTGCTCATGGAGTGTAGGGTGATATTAGTTAGTGTAGTGGTAAGTGCTCATGGAGTGTAGGGTGATGTTAGTTGATGTAGTGGTAAGTGCTCAAGGAGTGTACGGTGATATAAGTTGGTGTAGTGGTAAGTGCTCATGGAGTGTAGGATGATGTTAGTTGGTGTAGTGGTAAGTGCTCATGGAGTGTAGGGTGATGTTGGTGTAGTGGTAATTGCTCATGGAGTGTAGGATGATGTTAGTTGGTGTAGTGGTAAGTGCTCATGGAGTGTAAGGTGATGTTAGTTGGTGTAGTGGTAAGTGCTCATGGAGTGTAGGATGATGTTAGTTGGTGTAGTGGTAAGTGCTCATGGAGTGTAGGGTGATGTTAGTTGGTGTAGTGGTAAGTGCTCATGGAGTGTAAGTTGATGTTAGTTGGTGTAGTGGTAAGTTCTCATGGAGTGTAGGGTGATGTTAGTTGGTGTAGTGGTAAGTGCTCATGGAGTGTAAGGTGATGTTAGTTGGTGTAGTGGTAAGTGCTCATGGAGTGTAGGGTGATGTTAGTTGGTGTAGTGGTAAGTGCCCATGCAGTGTATGGTGATGTTGGTGTAGTGGTAAGTGCTCACGGAGTGTAAGGTGATGTAAGTTGGTGTAGTGGCAAGTGCCCATGGAGTGTAGGGTGATGTTGGTGTAGTGGTTAGTGCTCATGGAGTGTAGGGTGATGTTGGTGTAGTGGTAAGTGCTCATGGACTGTAGGGTGATGTTAGTTTGTGCAGTGGTAAGTGCTCATGGAGTGTAGGGTGATGTTGGTGTAGTGGTAAGTGCTCATGGAGTGTAGGGTGATGTTAGTTGGTGCAGTGGTAAGTGCTCATGGAGTGTACGGTAATGTTGGTGTATTGGTAAGTGCTCATGGAGTGTAGGGTGATGTTAGTGTAGTGGTAAGTGCTCATGGCATGTTGGATGATGTTAGTTGGTGTAGTGGTAAGTGCTCATGGAGTGTAGGGTGATGTTGGTGTAGTGGTAAGTGCTCATGGAGTGTAGGGTGATGTTAGTTGGTGTAGTGGTAAGTGCTCATGGAGTGTAGGATGATGTTAGTTGGTGTACTGGTAAATGCTCATGGAGTGTAGGGTGATGTTGGTGTAGTGGTAATTGCTCATGGAGTGTAGGATGATGTTAGTTGGTGTAGTGGTAAGTGCTCATGGAGTGTAAGTTGATGTTAGTTGGTGTAGTGGTAAGTGCCCATGCAAAGTATGGTGATGTTGGTGTAGTGGTAAGTGCTCACGGAGTGTAAGGTGATGTAAATTGGTGTAGTGGTAAGTGCCCATGGAGAGTAAGGTGATGTTGGTGTAGTTTTTAAGTGCTCATGGACTGTAGGGTGATGTTAGTTTGTGCAGTGGTAAGTGCTCATGGAGTGTAGGGTGATGTTGGTGTAGTGGTAAGTGCTCATGGAGTGTAGGGTGATGTTAGTTGGTGTAGTGGTAAGTGCTCATGGAGTGTAGGTTGATGTTAGTTAGTGTAGTGGTAAGTGCTCATGGAGTGTAGGGTGATGTTAGTTGATGTAGTGGTAAGTGCTCATGGAGTGTACGGTGATATAAGTTGGTGTAGTGGTAAGTGCTCATGGAGTGTAGGATGATGTTAGTTGGTGTAGTGGTAAGTGCTCATGGAGTGTAGGGTGATGTTAGTTGGTGTAGTGGTAAGTGCTCATGGAGTGTAAGTTGATGTTAGTTGTTGTAGTGGTAAGTTCTCATGGAGTGTAGGGTGATGTTAATTGGTGTAGTGGTAAGTGCTCATGGAGTGTAAGGTGATGTTAGTTGGTGTAGTGGTAAGTGCTCATGGAGTGTAGGGTGATGTTAGTTGGTGTAGTGGTAAGTGCCCATGCAGTGTATGGTGATGTTGGTGTAGTGGTAAGTGCTCATGGAGTGTAAGGTGATGTTAGTTGGTGTAGTGGTAAGTGCTCACGGAGTGTAAGGTGATGTAAGTTGGTGTAGTGGCAAGTGCCCATGGAGTGTAGGGTGATGTTGGTGTAGTGGTTAGTGCTCATGGAGTGTAGGGTGATGTTGGTGTAGTGGTAAGTGCTCATGGACTGTAGGGTGATGTTAGTTTGTGCAGTGGTAAGTGCTCATGGAGTGTAGGGTGATGTTGGTGTAGTGGTAAGTGCTCATGGAGTGTAGGGTGATGTTAGTTGGTGCAGTGCTAAGTGCTCATGGAGTGTACGGTAATGTTGGTGTATTGGTAAGTGCTCATGGAGTGTAGGGTGATGTTAGTGTAGTGGTAAGTGCTCATGGCATGTTGGATGATGTTAGTTGGTGTAGTGGTAAGTGCTCATGGAGTGTAGGGTGATGTTGGTGTAGTGGTAAGTGCTCATGGAGTGTAGGGTGATGTTAGTTGGTGTAGTGGTAAGTGCTCATGGAGTGTAGGATGATGTTAGTTGGTGTAGTGGTAAATGCTCATGGAGTGTAGGGTGATGTTGGTGTAGTGGTAATTGCTCATGGAGTGTAGGATGATGTTAGTTGGTGTAGTGGTAAGTGCTCATGGAGTGTAAGTTGATGTTAGTTGGTGTAGTGGTAAGTGCCCATGCAAAGTATGGTGATGTTGGTGTAGTGGTAAGTGCTCACGGAGTGTAAGGTGATGTAAATTGGTGTAGTGGTAAGTGCCCATGGAGAGTAAGGTGATGTTGGTGTAGTTTTTAAGTGCTCATGGACTGTAGGGTGATGTTAGTTTGTGCAGTGGTAAGTGCTCATGGAGTGTAGGGTGATGTTGGTGTAGTGGTAAGTGCTCATGGAGTGTAGGGTGATGTTAGTTGGTGTAGTGGTAAGTGCTCATGGAGTGTAGGTTGATGTTACTTAGTGTAGTGGTAAGTGCTCATGGAGTGTAGGGTGATGTTAGTTGATGTAGTGGTAAGTGCTCATGGAGTGTACGGTGATGTTAGTTGTTGTAGTGGTATGTTCTCATGGAGTGTAGGGTGATGTTAGTTTGTGTAGTGGTAAGTGCTCATGGAGTGTAAGGTGATGTTAGTTGGTGTAGTGGTAAGTGCTCATGGAGTGTAGGGTGATGTTAGTTGGTGTAGTGGTAAGTGCCCATGCAGTGTATGGTGATGTTGGTGTAGTGGTAAGTGCTCACGGAGTGTAAGGTGATGTAAGTTGGTGTAGAGGCAAGTGCCCATGGAGTGTAGGGTGATGTTGGTGTAGTGGTTAGTGCTCATGGAGTGTAGGGTGATGTTGGTGTAGTGGTAAGTGCTCATGGACTGTAGGGTGATGTTAGTTTGTGCAGTGGTAAGTACTCATGGAGTGTAGGGTGATGTTGGTGTAGTGGTAAGTGCTCATGGAGTGTAGGGTGATGTTAGTTGGTGCAGTGGTAAGTGCTCATGGAGTGTAGGGTGATGTTGGTGTAGTGGTAAGTGCTCATGGAGTGTAGGGTGATGTTAGTTGGTGTAGTGGTAAGTGCTCATGGAGTGTAGGGTGATGTTAGTTAGTGTAGTGGTAAGTGCTCATGTAGTGTAGGGTGATGTTAGTTGATGTAGTGGTAAGTGCTCATGGAGTGTATGGTGATGTTGGTGTAGTGGTAAGTGCTCTTGGAGTGTATGGTGATGTTAGTTGGTGTAGGGGTAAGTGCTCATGGAGTGTACGGTGATATAAGTTGGTGTAGTGGTATGTGCTCATGGAGTGTAGGGTGATGTTAGTTGGTGTAGTGGTAAGTGCTCATGGAGTGTAGGATGATGTTAGTTGGTGTAGTGGTAAATGCTCATGGAGTGTAGGGTGATGTTGGTGTAGTGGTAATTGCTCATGGAGTGTAGGATGATGTTAGTTGGTGTAGTGGTAAGTGCTCATGGAGTGTAAGTTGATGTTAGTTGGTGTAGTGGTAAGTGCCCATGCAAAGTATGGTGATGTTGGTGTAGTGGTAAGTGCTCACCGAGTGTAAGGTGATGTAAACTGGTGTAGTGGTAAGTGCCCATGGAGAGTAAGGTGATGTTGGTGTAGTTTTTAAGTGCTCATGGACTGTAGGGTGATGTTAGTTTGTGCAGTGGTAAGTGCCCATGGAGTGTAGGGTGATGTTGGTGTAGTGGTAAGTGCTCATGGAGTGTAGGGTGATGTTAGTTGGTGTAGTGGTAAGTGCTCATGGAGTGTAGGTTGATGTTAGTTAGTGTAGTGGTAAGTGCTCATGGAGTGTAGGGTGATGTTAGTTGATGTAGTGGTAAGTGCTCATGGAGTGTACGGTGATATAAGTTGGTGTAGTGGTAAGTGCTAATGGAGTGTAGGATGATGTTAGTTGGTGTAGTGGTAAGTGCTCATGGAGTGTAGGGTGATGTTGGTGTAGTGGTAATTGCTCATGGAGTGTAGGATGATGTTAGTTGGTGTAGTGGTAAGTGCTCATGGAGTGTAAGTTGATGTTAGTTGGTGTAGTGGTAAGTGCTCATGGAGTGTAAGGTGATGTTAGTTGGTGTAGTGGTAAGTGCTCATGGAGTGTAGGGTGATGTTGGTGTAGTGGTAAGTGCTCATGGACTGTAGGGTGATGTTAGTTTGTGCAGTGGTAAGTGCTCATGGAGTGTAGGGTGATGTTGGTGTAGTGGTAAGTGCTCATGGAGTGTAGGGTGATGTTAGTTGGTGCAGTGGTAAGTGCTCATGGTGTGTAGGGTGATGTTGGTGTAGTGGTAAGTGCTCATGGAGTGTAGGGTGATGGTAGTTGGTGTAGTGGTAAGTGCTCATGGACTGTAGGGTGATGTTAGTTTGTGCAGTGGTAAGTGCTCATGGAGTGTAAGTTGATGTTAGTTGGTGTAGTGGTAAGTTCTTATGGAGTGTAGGGTGATGTTAGTTGGTGTAGTGGTAAGTGCTCATGGAGTGTAAGGTGATGTTAGTTGGTGTAGTGGTAAGTGCTCATGGAGTGTAGGGTGATGTTAGTTGGTGTAGTGGTAAGTGCCCATGGAGTGTAGGGTGATGTTGGTGTAGTGGTAAGTGCTCATGGAGTGTAGGGTGATGTTGGTGTAGTGGTAAGTGCTCATGGACTGTAGGGTGATGTTAGTTTGTGCAGTGGTAAGTGCTCATGGAGTGTAGGGTGATGTTGGTGTAGTGGTAAGTGCTCATGGAGTGTAGGGTGATGTTAGTTGGTGCAGTGGTAAGTGCTCATGGTGTGTAGGGTGATGTTGGTGTAGTGGTAAGTGCTCATGGAGTGTAGGGTGATGGTAGTTGGTGTAGTGGTAAGTGCTCATGGACTGTAGGGTGATGTTAGTTTGTGCAGTGGTAAGTGCTCATGGAGTGTAGGGTGATGTTGGTGTAGTGGTCAGTGCTCATGTAGTGTAGGGTGATGTTAGTTGGTGCAGTGGTAAGTGCTCATGGAGTGTAGAGTGATGTTGGTGTAGTGGTAAGTGCTCATGGAGTGTAGGGTGATGTTAGTTGGTGTAGTGGTAAGTGCTTATGGAGTGTATGGTGATGGTAGTTGGTGTAGTGGTAAGTGACCATGGAGTTTAGGGTGATGTTGGTGTAGTGGTAAGTGCTCATGGAGTGTAGGGTGATGTTAGTTGGTGTAGTGGTAAGTGCTCATGGAGTGTAGGGTGATGTTAGTTAGTGTAGTGGTAAGTGCTCATGTAGTGTAGGGTGATGTTAGTTGATGTAGTGGTAAGTGCTCATGGAGTGTATGGTGATGTTGGTGTAGTGGTAAGTGCTCTTGGAGTGTATGGTGATGTTAGTTGGTGTAGGGGTAAGTGCTCATGGAGTGTACGGTGATATAAGTTGGTGTAGTGGTATGTGCTCATGGAGTGTAGGGTGATGTTAGTTGGTGTAGTGGTAAGTGCTCATGGAGTGTAGGATGATGTTAGTTGGTGTAGTGGTAAATGCTCATGGAGTGTAGGGTGATGTTGGTGTAGTGGTAATTGCTCATGGAGTGTAGGATGATGTTAGTTGGTGTAGTGGTAAGTGCTCATGGAGTGTAAGTTGATGTTAGTTGGTGTAGTGGTAAGTGCCCATGCAAAGTATGGTGATGTTGGTGTAGTGGTAAGTGCTCACAGAGTGTAAGGTGATGTAAACTGGTGTAGTGGTAAGTGCCCATGGAGAGTAAGGTGATGTTGGTGTAGTTTTTAAGTGCTCATGGACTGTAGGGTGATGTTAGTTTGTGCAGTGGTAAGTGCCCATGGAGTGTAGGGTGATGTTGGTGTAGTGGTAAGTGCTCATGGAGTGTAGGGTGATGTTAGTTGGTGTAGTGGTAAGTGCTCATGGAGTGTAGGTTGATGTTAGTTAGTGTAGTGGTAAGTGCTCATGGAGTGTAGGGTGATGTTAGTTGATGTAGTGGTAAGTGCTCATGGAGTGTACGGTGATATAAGTTGGTGTAGTGGTAAGTGCTAATGGAGTGTAGGATGATGTTAGTTGGTGTAGTGGTAAGTGCTCATGGAGTGTAGGGTGATGTTGGTGTAGTGGTAATTGCTCATGGAGTGTAGGATGATGTTAGTTGGTGTAGTGGTAAGTGCTCATGGAGTGTAAGTTGATGTTAGTTGGTGTAGTGGTAAGTGCTCATGGAGTGTAAGGTGATGTTAGTTGGTGTAGTGGTAAGTGCTCATGGAGTGTAGGGTGATGTTGGTGTAGTGGTAAGTGCTCATGGACTGTAGGGTGATGTTAGTTTGTGCAGTGGTAAGTGCTCATGGAGTGTAGGGTGATGTTGGTGTAGTGGTAAGTGCTCATGGAGTGTAGGGTGATGTTAGTTGGTGCAGTGGTAAGTGCTCATGGTGTGTAGGGTGATGTTGGTGTAGTGGTAAGTGCTCATGGAGTGTAGGGTGATGGTAGTTGGTGTAGTGGTAAGTGCTCATGGACTGTAGGGTGATGTTAGTTTGTGCAGTGGTAAGTGCTCATGGAGTGTAAGTTGATGTTAGTTGGTGTAGTGGTAAGTTCTTATGGAGTGTAGGGTGATGTTAGTTGGTGTAGTGGTAAGTGCTCATGGAGTGTAAGGTGATGTTAGTTGGTGTAGTGGTAAGTGCTCATGGAGTGTAGGGTGATGTTAGTTGGTGTAGTGGTAAGTGCCCATGGAGTGTAGGGTGATGTTGGTGTAGTGGTAAGTGCTCATGGAGTGTAGGGTGATGTTGGTGTAGTGGTAAGTGCTCATGGACTGTAGGGTGATGTTAGTTTGTGCAGTGGTAAGTGCTCATGGAGTGTAGGGTGATGTTGGTGTAGTGGTAAGTGCTCATGGAGTGTAGGGTGATGTTAGTTGGTGCAGTGGTAAGTGCTCATGGTGTGTAGGGTGATGTTGGTGTAGTGGTAAGTGCTCATGGAGTGTAGGGTGATGGTAGTTGGTGTAGTGGTAAGTGCTCATGGACTGTAGGGTGATGTTAGTTTGTGCAGTGGTAAGTGCTCATGGAGTGTAGGGTGATGTTGGTGTAGTGGTCAGTGCTCATGTAGTGTAGGGTGATGTTAGTTGGTGCAGTGGTAAGTGCTCATGGAGTGTAGAGTGATGTTGGTGTAGTGGTAAGTGCTCATGGAGTGTAGGGTGATGTTAGTTGGTGTAGTGGTAAGTGCTTATGGAGTGTATGGTGATGGTAGTTGGTGTAGTGGTAAGTGACCATGGAGTTTAGGGTGATGTTGGTGTAGTGGTAAGTGCCCATGGAGTGTAGGGTGATGTTGGTGTAGTGGTAAGTGCTCATGGAGTGTAGGGTGATGTTAGTTGGTGTAGTGGTAAGTGCTTATGGAGTGTAGGATGATGTTAGTTGGGCTAGTGGTAAGTGCTCATGGAGGGTAGGGTGATGTTAGTTGGTGCAGTGGTAAGTGCTCATGGAGTGTAGCGTGATGTTGTAGTGGTAATTGCTCATGGAGTGTAGGGTGATGTTAGTTGATGTAGTGGTAAGTGCTCATGGAGTGTATGGTGATGTTGGTGTAGTGGTAAGTGCTCATGGAGTGTATGGTGATGGTAGTTGGTGTAGTGGTAAGTGCTTATGGAGTGTATGATGATGTTAGTCGGTGTAGTGGTAAGTGCTCATGGAGTGTATCGTGATGTTGGTGTAGTGGTAAGTGCTCATGGACTGTTGGGTGATGTTAGTTGGTGTATTGGTAAGTGCTCATGGAGTGTAGGGTGATGTTGGTGTAGTGGTAAGTGCTCATGGACTGTAGGGTGATGTTAGTTGGTGCAGTGGTAATTGCTTATGGAGTGTAGGGTGATGTTTGTGTAGTGGTAAGTGCTCATGGAGTGTAGGGCGATGTTAGTTGGTGTAGTGGTAAGTGCTCATGGAGTGTAGGGTGATGTTAGTTGGTGCAGTGGTAAGTGCTCATGGAGTGTAGGGTGATGTTAGTTGGTGCAGTGGTAAGTGCTCATGGAGTGTAGCGTGATGTTGGTGTAGTGGTAATTTGCTCATGGAGTGTAGGGTGATGTTAGTTGGTGTAGTGGTAAGTGCTTATGGAGTGTATGGTGATGGTAGTTGGTGTAGTGGTAAGTGCTCATGGAGTGTAGGGTGATGTTAGTTGGTGTAGTGGTAAGTGCTTATGGAGTGTATGATGATGTTAGTTGGTGTAGTGGTAAGTGCTCATGGAGTGTATGGTGATGTTGGTGTAGTGGTAAGTGCTCATGGAGTGTAGGGTGATGTTAGTTGGTGCAGTGGTAAGTGCTCATGGAGTGTAGGGAGATGTTAGTTGGTGCAGTGGTAAGTGCTCATGGAGTGTAGGGTGATGTTGGTGTAGTGGTAATTGCTCATGGAGTGTAGGGTGATGTTAGTTGATGTAGTGGTAAGTGCTCATGGAGTGTATGGTGATGGTAGTTGGTGTAGTGGTAAGTGCTTATGGAGTGTATGATGATGTTAGTTGGTGTAGTGGTAAATGCTCATGGAGTGTATTGTGATGTTGGTGTAGTGGTAAGTGCTCATGGACTGTAGGCTGATGTTAGATGGTGCAGGTAAGTGCTCATGGAGTGATGGGTGATGTTGGTGTAGTGGTAAGTGCCAATGGAGTGTAGGGTGATGTAAGTTGGTGTAGTGGTAAGTGCTCATGAAGTGTAAGGTGATGTTAGTTGGTGTAGTGGTAAGTGCTCATGGAGTGTAGGGTGATGTTAGTTGGTGTAGTGGTAAGTGCTCATGGAGTGTAGGGTGATGATAGTTGGTGTTGAGGTAAGTGCTCATGGAGTGTAGGATGATGTTAGTTGGTCTAGCGGTAAGTGCTAATGGAGTGTAGCGTGATGTTGGTGTAGTGGTAAGTGCTCATGGAGTGTAGGGTGATGGCAGTTGGTGTAGTGGTAAGTGCTCATGGAGTGTAGGGTGATGTTAGTTGGTGTAGTGGTAAGTGCTCATGGAGTGTAGGGTGATGTTGGTGTAGTGGTAATTGCTCATGGACTGTAGGGTGATGTTAGTTTGTGCAGTGGTAAGTACTCATGGAGTGTAGGGTGATGTTGGTGTAGTGGTAAGTGCTCATGGAGTGTAGGGTGATGTTAGTTGGTGCAGTGGTAAGTGCTCATGGAGTGTAGGGTGATGTTGGTGTAGTGGTAAGTGCTCATGGAGTGTAGGGTGATGTTAGTTGGTGTAGTGGTAAGTGCTCATGGAGTGTAGGGTGATGTTAGTTAGTGTAGTGGTAAGTGCTCATGTAGTGTAGGGTGATGTTAGTTGATGTAGTGGTAAGTGCTCATGGAGTGTATGGTGATGTTGGTGTAGTGGTAAGTGCTCTTGGAGTGTATGGTGATGTTAGTTGGTGTAGGGGTAAGTGCTCATGGAGTGTACGGTGATATAAGTTGGTGTAGTGGTATGTGCTCATGGAGTGTAGGGTGATGTTAGTTGGTGTAGTGGTAAGTGCTCATGGAGTGTAGGATGATGTTAGTTGGTGTAGTGGTAAATGCTCATGGAGTGTAGGGTGATGTTGGTGTAGTGGTAATTGCTCATGGAGTGTAGGATGATGTTAGTTGGTGTAGTGGTAAGTGCTCATGGAGTGTAAGTTGATGTTAGTTGGTGTAGTGGTAAGTGCCCATGCAAAGTATGGTGATGTTGGTGTAGTGGTAAGTGCTCACGGAGTGTAAGGTGATGTAAACTGGTGTAGTGGTAAGTGCCCATGGAGAGTAAGGTGATGTTGGTGTAGTTTTTAAGTGCTCATGGACTGTAGGGTGATGTTAGTTTGTGCAGTGGTAAGTGCCCATGGAGTGTAGGGTGATGTTGGTGTAGTGGTAAGTGCTCATGGAGTGTAGGGTGATGTTAGTTGGTGTAGTGGTAAGTGCTCATGGAGTGTAGGTTGATGTTAGTTAGTGTAGTGGTAAGTGCTCATGGAGTGTAGGGTGATGTTAGTTGATGTAGTGGTAAGTGCTCATGGAGTGTACGGTGATATAAGTTGGTGTAGTGGTAAGTGCTAATGGAGTGTAGGATGATGTTAGTTGGTGTAGTGGTAAGTGCTCATGGAGTGTAGGGTGATGTTGGTGTAGTGGTAATTGCTCATGGAGTGTAGGATGATGTTAGTTGGTGTAGTGGTAAGTGCTCATGGAGTGTAAGTTGATGTTAGTTGGTGTAGTGGTAAGTGCTCATGGAGTGTAAGGTGATGTTAGTTGGTGTAGTGGTAAGTGCTCATGGAGTGTAGGGTGATGTTGGTGTAGTGGTAAGTGCTCATGGACTGTAGGGTGATGTTAGTTTGTGCAGTGGTAAGTGCTCATGGAGTGTAGGGTGATGTTGGTGTAGTGGTAAGTGCTCATGGAGTGTAGGGTGATGTTAGTTGGTGCAGTGGTAAGTGCTCATGGTGTGTAGGGTGATGTTGGTGTAGTGGTAAGTGCTCATGGAGTGTAGGGTGATGGTAGTTGGTGTAGTGGTAAGTGCTCATGGACTGTAGGGTGATGTTAGTTTGTGCAGTGGTAAGTGCTCATGGAGTGTAAGTTGATGTTAGTTGGTGTAGTGGTAAGTTCTTATGGAGTGTAGGATGATGTTAGTTGGTGTAGTGGTAAATGCTCATGGAGTGTAGGGTGATGTTGGTGTAGTGGTAATTGCTCATGGAGTGTAAGGTGATGTTAGTTGGTGTAGTGGTAAGTGCTCATGGAGTGTAGGGTGATGTTAGTTGGTGTAGTGGTAAGTGCCCATGGAGTGTAGGGTGATGTTGGTGTAGTGGTAAGTGCTCATGGAGTGTAGGGTGATGTTGGTGTAGTGGTAAGTGCTCATGGACTGTAGGGTGATGTTAGTTTGTGCAGTGGTAAGTGCTCATGGAGTGTAGGGTGATGTTGGTGTAGTGGTAAGTGCTCATGGAGTGTAGGGTGATGTTAGTTGGTGCAGTGGTAAGTGCTCATGGTGTGTAGGGTGATGTTGGTGTAGTGGTAAGTGCTCATGGAGTGTAGGGTGATGGTAGTTGGTGTAGTGGTAAGTGCTCATGGACTGTAGGGTGATGTTAGTTTGTGCAGTGGTAAGTGCTCATGGAGTGTAGGGTGATGTTGGTGTAGTGGTCAGTGCTCATGTAGTGTAGGGTGATGTTAGTTGGTGCAGTGGTAAGTGCTCATGGAGTGTAGAGTGATGTTGGTGTAGTGGTAAGTGCTCATGGAGTGTAGGGTGATGTTAGTTGGTGTAGTGGTAAGTGCTTATGGAGTGTATGGTGATGGTAGTTGGTGTAGTGGTAAGTGACCATGGAGTTTAGGGTGATGTTGGTGTAGTGGTAAGTGCTCATGGAGTGTAGGGTGATGTTAGTTGGTGTAGTGGTAAGTGCTCATGGAGTGTAGGGTGATGTTAGTTAGTGTAGTGGTAAGTGCTCATGTAGTGTAGGGTGATGTTAGTTGATGTAGTGGTAAGTGCTCATGGAGTGTATGGTGATGTTGGTGTAGTGGTAAGTGCTCTTGGAGTGTATGGTGATGTTAGTTGGTGTAGGGGTAAGTGCTCATGGAGTGTACGGTGATATAAGTTGGTGTAGTGGTATGTGCTCATGGAGTGTAGGGTGATGTTAGTTGGTGTAGTGGTAAGTGCTCATGGAGTGTAGGATGATGTTAGTTGGTGTAGTGGTAAATGCTCATGGAGTGTAGGGTGATGTTGGTGTAGTGGTAATTGCTCATGGAGTGTAGGATGATGTTAGTTGGTGTAGTGGTAAGTGCTCATGGAGTGTAAGTTGATGTTAGTTGGTGTAGTGGTAAGTGCCCATGCAAAGTATGGTGATGTTGGTGTAGTGGTAAGTGCTCACGGAGTGTAAGGTGATGTAAACTGGTGTAGTGGTAAGTGCCCATGGAGAGTAAGGTGATGTTGGTGTAGTTTTTAAGTGCTCATGGACTGTAGGGTGATGTTAGTTTGTGCAGTGGTAAGTGCCCATGGAGTGTAGGGTGATGTTGGTGTAGTGGTAAGTGCTCATGGAGTGTAGGGTGATGTTAGTTGGTGTAGTGGTAAGTGCTCATGGAGTGTAGGTTGATGTTAGTTAGTGTAGTGGTAAGTGCTCATGGAGTGTAGGGTGATGTTAGTTGATGTAGTGGTAAGTGCTCATGGAGTGTACGGTGATATAAGTTGGTGTAGTGGTAAGTGCTAATGGAGTGTAGGATGATGTTAGTTGGTGTAGTGGTAAGTGCTCATGGAGTGTAGGGTGATGTTGGTGTAGTGGTAATTGCTCATGGAGTGTAGGATGATGTTAGTTGGTGTAGTGGTAAGTGCTCATGGAGTGTAAGTTGATGTTAGTTGGTGTAGTGGTAAGTGCTCATGGAGTGTAAGGTGATGTTAGTTGGTGTAGTGGTAAGTGCTCATGGAGTGTAGGGTGATGTTGGTGTAGTGGTAAGTGCTCATGGACTGTAGGGTGATGTTAGTTTGTGCAGTGGTAAGTGCTCATGGAGTGTAGGGTGATGTTGGTGTAGTGGTAAGTGCTCATGGAGTGTAGGGTGATGTTAGTTGGTGCAGTGGTAAGTGCTCATGGTGTGTAGGGTGATGTTGGTGTAGTGGTAAGTGCTCATGGAGTGTAGGGTGATGGTAGTTGGTGTAGTGGTAAGTGCTCATGGACTGTAGGGTGATGTTAGTTTGTGCAGTGGTAAGTGCTCATGGAGTGTAAGTTGATGTTAGTTGGTGTAGTGGTAAGTTCTTATGGAGTGTAGGGTGATGTTAGTTGGTGTAGTGGTAAGTGCTCATGGAGTGTAAGGTGATGTTAGTTGGTGTAGTGGTAAGTGCTCATGGAGTGTAGGGTGATGTTAGTTGGTGTAGTGGTAAGTGCCCATGGAGTGTAGGGTGATGTTGGTGTAGTGGTAAGTGCTCATGGAGTGTAGGGTGATGTTGGTGTAGTGGTAAGTGCTCATGGACTGTAGGGTGATGTTAGTTTGTGCAGTGGTAAGTGCTCATGGAGTGTAGGGTGATGTTGGTGTAGTGGTAAGTGCTCATGGAGTGTAGGGTGATGTTAGTTGGTGCAGTGGTAAGTGCTCATGGTGTGTAGGGTGATGTTGGTGTAGTGGTAAGTGCTCATGGAGTGTAGGGTGATGGTAGTTGGTGTAGTGGTAAGTGCTCATGGACTGTAGGGTGATGTTAGTTTGTGCAGTGGTAAGTGCTCATGGAGTGTAGGGTGATGTTGGTGTAGTGGTCAGTGCTCATGTAGTGTAGGGTGATGTTAGTTGGTGCAGTGGTAAGTGCTCATGGAGTGTAGAGTGATGTTGGTGTAGTGGTAAGTGCTCATGGAGTGTAGGGTGATGTTAGTTGGTGTAGTGGTAAGTGCTTATGGAGTGTATGGTGATGGTAGTTGGTGTAGTGGTAAGTGACCATGGAGTTTAGGGTGATGTTGGTGTAGTGGTAAGTGCCCATGGAGTGTAGGGTGATGTTGGTGTAGTGGTAAGTGCTCATGGAGTGTAGGGTGATGTTAGTTGGTGTAGTGGTAAGTGCTTATGGAGTGTAGGATGATGTTAGTTGGGCTAGTGGTAAGTGCTCATGGAGGGTAGGGTGATGTTAGTTGGTGCAGTGGTAAGTGCTCATGGAGTGTAGCGTGATGTTGTAGTGGTAATTGCTCATGGAGTGTAGGGTGATGTTAGTTGATGTAGTGGTAAGTGCTCATGGAGTGTATGGTGATGTTGGTGTAGTGGTAAGTGCTCATGGAGTGTATGGTGATGGTAGTTGGTGTAGTGGTAAGTGCTTATGGAGTGTATGATGATGTTAGTCGGTGTAGTGGTAAGTGCTCATGGAGTGTATCGTGATGTTGGTGTAGTGGTAAGTGCTCATGGACTGTTGGGTGATGTTAGTTGGTGTATTGGTAAGTGCTCATGGAGTGTAGGGTGATGTTGGTGTAGTGGTAAGTGCTCATGGACTGTAGGGTGATGTTAGTTGGTGCAGTGGTAATTGCTTATGGAGTGTAGGGTGATGTTTGTGTAGTGGTAAGTGCTCATGGAGTGTAGGGCGATGTTAGTTGGTGTAGTGGTAAGTGCTCATGGAGTGTAGGGTGATGTTAGTTGGTGCAGTGGTAAGTGCTCATGGAGTGTAGGGTGATGTTAGTTGGTGCAGTGGTAAGTGCTCATGGAGTGTAGCGTGATGTTGGTGTAGTGGTAATTTGCTCATGGAGTGTAGGGTGATGTTAGTTGGTGTAGTGGTAAGTGCTTATGGAGTGTATGGTGATGGTAGTTGGTGTAGTGGTAAGTGCTCATGGAGTGTAGGGTGATGTTAGTTGGTGTAGTGGTAAGTGCTTATGGAGTGTATGATGATGTTAGTTGGTGTAGTGGTAAGTGCTCATGGAGTGTATGGTGATGTTGGTGTAGTGGTAAGTGCTCATGGAGTGTAGGGTGATGTTAGTTGGTGCAGTGGTAAGTGCTCATGGAGTGTAGGGAGATGTTAGTTGGTGCAGTGGTAAGTGCTCATGGAGTGTAGGGTGATGTTGGTGTAGTGGTAATTGCTCATGGAGTGTAGGGTGATGTTAGTTGATGTAGTGGTAAGTGCTCATGGAGTGTATGGTGATGGTAGTTGGTGTAGTGGTAAGTGCTTATGGAGTGTATGATGATGTTAGTTGGTGTAGTGGTAAATGCTCATGGAGTGTATTGTGATGTTGGTGTAGTGGTAAGTGCTCATGGACTGTAGGCTGATGTTAGATGGTGCAGGTAAGTGCTCATGGAGTGATGGGTGATGTTGGTGTAGTGGTAAGTGCCAATGGAGTGTAGGGTGATGTAAGTTGGTGTAGTGGTAAGTGCTCATGAAGTGTAAGGTGATGTTAGTTGGTGTAGTGGTAAGTGCTCATGGAGTGTAGGGTGATGTTAGTTGGTGTAGTGGTAAGTGCTCATGGAGTGTAGGGTGATGATAGTTGGTGTTGAGGTAAGTGCTCATGGAGTGTAGGATGATGTTAGTTGGTCTAGCGGTAAGTGCTAATGGAGTGTAGCGTGATGTTGGTGTAGTGGTAAGTGCTCATGGAGTGTAGGCTGATGGCAGTTGGTGTAGTGGTAAGTGCTCATGGAGTGTAGGGTGATGTTAGTTGGTGTAGTGGTAAGTGCTCATGGAGTGTAGGGTGATGTTGGTGTAGTGGTAATTGCTCATGGAGTGTAGGATGATGTTAGTTGGTGTAGTGGTAAGTGCTCATGGAGTGTAAGGTGATGTTAGCTGGTGTAGTGGTAAGTGCTCATGGAGTGTAGGATGATGTTAGTTGGTGTAGTGGTAAGTGCTCATGGAGTGTAGGGTGATGTTGGTGTAGTGGTAATTGCTCATGGAGTGTAAGTTGATGTTAGTTGGTGTAGTGGTAAGTTCTCATGGAGTGTAGGGTGATGTTAGTTGGTGTAGTGGTAAGTGCTCATGGAGTGTAAGTTGATGTTAGTTGGTGTAGTGGTAAGTGCTCATGGAGTGTAGGGTGATGTTAGTTGGTGTAGTGGTAAGTGCTCATGGAGTGTAGGGTGATGTTAGTTGGTGTAGTGGTAAGTGACCATGGAGTTTAGGGTGATGTTGGTGTAGTGGTAAGTGCCCATGGAGTGTAGGGTGATGTTGGTGTAGTGGTAAGTGCTCATGGAGTGTAGGGTGATGTTAGTTGGTGTAGTGGTAAGTGCTTATGGAGTGTAGGATGATGTTAGTTGGGCTAGTGGTAAGTGCTCATGGAGGGTAGGGTGATGTTAGTTGGTGCAGTGGTAAGTGCTCTTGGAGTGTAGCGTGATGTTGGTGTAGTGGTAATTGCTCATGGAGTGTAGGGTGATATTAGTTGATGTAGTGGTAAGTGCTGATGGAGTGTATGGTGATGTTGGTGTAGTGGTAAGTGCTCTTGGAGTGTATGGTGATGTTAGTTGCTGTAGGGTAAGTGCTCATGGAGAGTAGGGTGATGTTGGTGTAGTGGTAAGTGCTCATGGACTGTAGGGTGATGTTAGTTTGTGCAGTGGTAAGTGCTCATGGAGTGTAGCGTGATGTTGGTGTAGTGGTAAGTGCTCATGGAGTGTAAGGTGATGTTAGTTGGTGCAGTGGTAAGTGCTCATGGAGTGTAGGGAGATGTTAGTTGGTGCAGTGGTAAGTGCTCATGGAGTGTAGGGTGATGTTGGTGTAGTGGTAATTGCTCATGGAGTGTAGGGTGATGTTAGTTGATGTAGTGGTAAGTGCTCATGGAGTGTATGGTGATGTTGGTGTAGTGTTAAGTGCTCTTGGAGTGTATGGTGATGTAAGTTGGTGTAGTGGTAAGTGCTCATGGAGTGTAAGGTGATGTTAGTTGGTGTAGTGGTAAGTGCTTATGGAGTGTATGATGATGTTAGTTGGTGTAGTGGTAAGTGCTCATGGAGTGTATGGTGATGGTAGTTGGTGTAGTGGTAAGTGCTCATGGAGTGTAAGGTGATGTTAGTTGGTGTAGTGGTAAGTGCTCATGGAGTGTAGGGTGATGTTAGTTGGTGTAGTGGTAAGTGCTCATGGAGTGTAGGGTGATGATAGCTGGTGTTGAGGTAAGTGCTCATGGAGTGTAGGATGATGTTAGTTGGTCTAGCGGTAAGTGCTCACGGAGTGTAGGGTGATGTTGGTGTAGGGGTAAGTGCTCATGGAGTGTAGGGTGATGATAGTTGGTGTTGAGGTAAGTGCTCATGGAGTGTAGGATGATGTTAGTTGGTCTAGCGGTAAGTGCTAATGGAGTGTAGCGTGATGTTGGTGTAGTGGTAAGTGCTCATGGAGTGTAGGGTGATGGCAGTTGGTGTAGTGGTAAGTGCTCATGGAGTGTAGGGTGATGTTAGTTGGTGTAGTGGTAAGTGCCAATGGAGTGTAGGGTGATGTCGGTGTAGTGATAAGTGGTCATGGAGTGCAGGATGATGTTAGTTGGGCTAGTGGTAAGTGCCAATGGAGTGTAGGGTGATGTTGGTGTAGTAGTAAGTGCTAATGGAGTATAGGGTGATGGTAGTTGGTGTAGTGGTAAGTGCTCATGGAGTGTAGGGTGGTGTTAGTTGGTGTAGTGGTAAGTGCTCATGGAGAGTAGGGTTATGTTATTTGGTGAAGTGGTAAGTGCTCATGGAGTGTAGGGTGATGTTAGTTGGTGTAGAGGTAAGTGCTCTTGGAGTGTATGGTGATGTTAGTTGGTGTAGTGGTACGTGCTCATGGAGTGTAGGTTGATGTAAGTTGCTGTAGTGGTAAGTGCTCATGGAGTGTAGGGTGATGTTAGTTGGTGTAGTGGTTAATGCTCATTGAGTGTAGAGTGATGTTGGTGTAGTGGTAAGTGCTCCTGGAGTGTAGGGTGATGGTGTAGTTGTAAGTGCTCATGGAGTGTAGGGTGATATTAGTTGGTGTAGTGGTAAGTGCTCACGGAGTGTAGGGTGATGTTAGTTGGTGTAGTGGTAAGTAATCATGGAGTGTAAGGTGATGTTAGTTGGTGTAGAGGTAAGTGCTCATGGATTGTACGGTAATGTTGGTGTAGTGGTAAGTGCTCATGGAGGGTAGGGTGATGTTGGTGTAGTGGTAAGTGCTCATGGAGTGTAAGGTGATGTTAGTTGGTGTAGTGGTAAGTGCCCATGGAGTGTAAGGTGATGTTAGTTGGTGTAGTGGTAAGTGCCCATGTAGTGTAAGGTGATGTTGGTGTAGTGGTAAGTGCTCATGGAGTGTAAGGTGATGTTAGTTGGTGTAGTGGTAAGTGCTCATGGAGTGTAGGGTGATGTTGGTGTAGGGGTAAGTGCTCATGGAGTGTAGGGTGATGTTAGTGTAGTGGTAAGTGCTCATGTAGTTTAAGGTGATGTAAGTTGGTGTAGTGGGAAGTGCTCATGGAGTGTAATTGTGAAGTTAGTTGGTGTAGTGGTAAGTGCCCATGGAGTGTAAGGTGATGTTGGTGTAGTGGTAAGTGCTCATGGAGTGTAGGGTGATGTTTGTTGGTGTAGTGGTAAGTGCTCATGGAGTGTAGGGTGATGTTAGTTGGTGTAGTGGTAAGTGCTCATTGAGTGTAGAGTGATGTTGGTGTAGTGGTAATTTGCTCATGGAGTGTAGGGTGATGTTAGTTGGTGTAGTGGTAAGTGCTTATGGAGTGTATGGTGATGGTAGTTGGTGTAGTGGTAAGTGACCATGGAGTTTAGGGTGATGTTGGTGTAGTGGTAAGTGCCCATGGAGTGTAGGGTGATGTTGGTGTAGTGGTAAGTGCTCATGGAGTGTAGGGTGATGTTAGTTGGTGTAGTGGTAAGTGCTTATGGAGTGTAGGATGATGTTAGTTGGGCTAGTGGTAAGTGCTCATGGAGGGTAGGGTGATGTTAGTTGGTGCAGTGGTAAGTGCTCATGGAGTGTAGCGTGATGTTGTAGTGGTAATTGCTCATGGAGTGTAGGGTGATGTTAGTTGATGTAGTGGTAATTGCTCATGGAGTGTATGGTGATGTTGGTGTAGTGGTAAGTGCTCATGGAGTGTATGGTGATGGTAGTTGGTGTAGTGGTAAGTGCTTATGGAGTGTATGATGATGTTAGTCGGTGTAGTGGTAAGTGCTCATGGAGTGTATCGTGATGTTGGTGTAGTGGTAAGTGCTCATGGACTGTTGGGTGATGTTAGTTGGTGTATTGGTAAGTGCTCATGGAGTGTAGGGTGATGTTGGTGTAGTGGTAAGTGCTCATGGACTGTAGGGTGATGTTAGTTGGTGCAGTGGTAATTGCTTATGGAGTGTAGGGTGATGTTTGTGTAGTGGTAAGTGCTCATGGAGTGTAGGGCGATGTTAGTTGGTGTAGTGGTAAGTGCTCATGGAGTGTAGGGTGATGTTAGTTGGTGCAGTGGTAAGTGCTCATGGAGTGTAGGGTGATGTTAGTTGGTGCAGTGGTAAGTGCTCATGGAGTGTAGCGTGATGTTGGTGTAGTGGTAATTTGCTCATGGAGTGTAGGGTGATGTTAGTTGGTGTAGTGGTAAGTGCTTATGGAGTGTATGGTGATGGTAGTTGGTGTAGTGGTAAGTGCTCATGGAGTGTAGGGTGATGTTAGTTGGTGTAGTGGTAAGTGCTTATGGAGTGTATGATGATGTTAGTTGGTGTAGTGGTAAGTGCTCATGGAGTGTATGGTGATGTTGGTGTAGTGGTAAGTGCTCATGGAGTGTAGGGTGATGTTAGTTGGTGCAGTGGTAAGTGCTCATGGAGTGTAGGGAGATGTTAGTTGGTGCAGTGGTAAGTGCTCATGGAGTGTAGGGTGATGTTGGTGTAGTGGTAATTGCTCATGGAGTGTAGGGTGATGTTATTTGATGTAGTGGTAAGTGCTCATGGAGTGTATGGTGATGGTAGTTGGTGTAGTGGTAAGTGCTTATGGAGTGTATGATGATGTTAGTTGGTGTAGTGGTAAATGCTCATGGAGTGTATTGTGATGTTGGTGTAGTGGTAAGTGCTCATGGACTGTAGGCTGATGTTAGATGGTGCAGGTAAGTGCTCATGGAGTGATGGGTGATGTTGGTGTAGTGGTAAGTGCCAATGGAGTGTAGGGTGATGTAAGTTGGTGTAGTGGTAAGTGCTCATGAAGTGTAAGGTGATGTTAGTTGGTGTAGTGGTAAGTGCTCATGGAGTGTAGGGTGATGTTAGTTGGTGTAGTGGTAAGTGCTCATGGAGTGTAGGGTGATGATAGTTGGTGTTGAGGTAAGTGCTCATGGAGTGTAGGATGATGTTAGTTGGTCTAGCGGTAAGTGCTAATGGAGTGTAGCGTGATGTTGGTGTAGTGGTAAGTGCTCATGGAGTGTAGGGTGATGGCAGTTGGTGTAGTGGTAAGTGCTCATGGAGTGTAGGGTGATGTTAGTTGGTGTAGTGGTAAGTGCTCATGGAGTGTAGGGTGATGTTGGTGTAGTGTTAATTGCTCATGGAGTGTAGGATGATGTTAGTTGGTGTAGTGGTAAGTGCTCATGGAGTGTAAGGTGATGTTAGCTGGTGTAGTGGTAAGTGCTCATGGAGTGTAGGATGATGTTAGTTGGTGTAGTGGTAAGTGCTCATGGAGTGTAGGGTGATGTTGGTGTAGTGGTAATTGCTCATGGAGTGTAAGTTGATGTTAGTTGGTGTAGTGGTAAGTTCTCATGGAGTGTAGGGTGATGTTAGTTGGTGTAGTGGTAAGTGCTCATGGAGTGTAGGGTGATGTTGGTGTAGGGGTAAGTGCTCATGGAGTGTAGGGTGATGTTAGTGTAGTGGTAAGTGCTCATGTAGTTTAAGGTGATGTAAGTTGGTGTAGTGGGAAGTGCTCATGGAGTGTAATTGTGAAGTTAGTTGGTGTAGTGGTAAGTGCCCATGGAGTGTAAGGTGATGTTGGTGTAGTGGTAAGTGCTCATGGAGTGTAGGGTGATGTTTGTTGGTGTAGTGGTAAGTGCTCATGGAGTGTAGGGTGATGTTAGTTGGTGTAGTGGTAAGTGCTCATTGAGTGTAGAGTGATGTTGGTGTAGTGGTAATTTGCTCATGGAGTGTAGGGTGATGTTAGTTGGTGTAGTGGTAAGTGCTTATGGAGTGTATGGTGATGGTAGTTGGTGTAGTGGTAAGTGACCATGGAGTTTAGGGTGATGTTGGTGTAGTGGTAAGTGCCCATGGAGTGTAGGGTGATGTTGGTGTAGTGGTAAGTGCTCATGGAGTGTAGGGTGATGTTAGTTGGTGTAGTGGTAAGTGCTTATGGAGTGTAGGATGATGTTAGTTGGGCTAGTGGTAAGTGCTCATGGAGGGTAGGGTGATGTTAGTTGGTGCAGTGGTAAGTGCTCATGGAGTGTAGCGTGATGTTGTAGTGGTAATTGCTCATGGAGTGTAGGGTGATGTTAGTTGATGTAGTGGTAAGTGCTCATGGAGTGTATGGTGATGTTGGTGTAGTGGTAAGTGCTCATGGAGTGTATGGTGATGGTAGTTGGTGTAGTGGTAAGTGCTTATGGAGTGTATGATGATGTTAGTCGGTGTAGTGGTAAGTGCTCATGGAGTGTATCGTGATGTTGGTGTAGTGGTAAGTGCTCATGGACTGTTGGGTGATGTTAGTTGGTGTATTGGTAAGTGCTCATGGAGTGTAGGGTGATGTTGGTGTAGTGGTAAGTGCTCATGGACTGTAGGGTGATGTTAGTTGGTGCAGTGGTAATTGCTTATGGAGTGTAGGGTGATGTTTGTGTAGTGGTAAGTGCTCATGGAGTGTAGGGCGATGTTAGTTGGTGTAGTGGTAAGTGCTCATGGAGTGTAGGGTGATGTTAGTTGGTGCAGTGGTAAGTGCTCATGGAGTGTAGGGTGATGTTAGTTGGTGCAGTGGTAAGTGCTCATGGAGTGTAGCGTGATGTTGGTGTAGTGGTAATTTGCTCATGGAGTGTAGGGTGATGTTAGTTGGTGTAGTGGTAAGTGCTTATGGAGTGTATGGTGATGGTAGTTGGTGTAGTGGTAAGTGCTCATGGAGTGTAGGGTGATGTTAGTTGGTGTAGTGGTAAGTGCTTATGGAGTGTATGATGATGTTAGTTGGTGTAGTGGTAAGTGCTCATGGAGTGTATGGTGATGTTGGTGTAGTGGTAAGTGCTCATGGAGTGTAGGGTGATGTTAGTTGGTGCAGTGGTAAGTGCTCATGGAGTGTAGGGAGATGTTAGTTGGTGCAGTGGTAAGTGCTCATGGAGTGTAGGGTGATGTTGGTGTAGTGGTAATTGCTCATGGAGTGTAGGGTGATGTTATTTGATGTAGTGGTAAGTGCTCATGGAGTGTATGGTGATGGTAGTTGGTGTAGTGGTAAGTGCTTATGGAGTGTATGATGATGTTAGTTGGTGTAGTGGTAAATGCTCATGGAGTGTATTGTGATGTTGGTGTAGTGGTAAGTGCTCATGGACTGTAGGCTGATGTTAGATGGTGCAGGTAAGTGCTCATGGAGTGATGGGTGATGTTGGTGTAGTGGTAAGTGCCAATGGAGTGTAGGGTGATGTAAGTTGGTGTAGTGGTAAGTGCTCATGAAGTGTAAGGTGATGTTAGTTGGTGTAGTGGTAAGTGCTCATGGAGTGTAGGGTGATGTTAGTTGGTGTAGTGGTAAGTGCTCATGGAGTGTAGGGTGATGATAGTTGGTGTTGAGGTAAGTGCTCATGGAGTGTAGGATGATGTTAGTTGGTCTAGCGGTAAGTGCTAATGGAGTGTAGCGTGATGTTGGTGTAGTGGTAAGTGCTCATGGAGTGTAGGGTGATGGCAGTTGGTGTAGTGGTAAGTGCTCATGGAGTGTAGGGTGATGTTAGTTGGTGTAGTGGTAAGTGCTCATGGAGTGTAGGGTGATGTTGGTGTAGTGTTAATTGCTCATGGAGTGTAGGATGATGTTAGTTGGTGTAGTGGTAAGTGCTCATGGAGTGTAAGGTGATGTTAGCTGGTGTAGTGGTAAGTGCTCATGGAGTGTAGGATGATGTTAGTTGGTGTAGTGGTAAGTGCTCATGGAGTGTAGGGTGATGTTGGTGTAGTGGTAATTGCTCATGGAGTGTAAGTTGATGTTAGTTGGTGTAGTGGTAAGTTCTCATGGAGTGTAGGGTGATGTTAGTTGGTGTAGTGGTAAGTGCTCATGGAGTGTAAGTTGATGTTAGTTGGTGTAGTGGTAAGTGCTCATGGAGTGTAGGGTGATGTTAGTTGGTGTAGTGGTAAGTGCTCATGGAGTGTAGGGTGATGTTAGTTGGTGTAGTGGTAAGTGACCATGGAGTTTAGGGTGATGTTGGTGTAGTGGTAAGTGCCCATGGAGTGTAGGGTGATGTTGGTGTAGTGGTAAGTGCTCATGGAGTGTAGGGTGATGTTAGTTGGTGTAGTGGTAAGTGCTTATGGAGTGTAGGATGATGTTAGTTGGGCTAGTGGTAAGTGCTCATGGAGGGTAGGGTGATGTTAGTTGGTGCAGTGGTAAGTGCTCTTGGAGTGTAGCGTGATGTTGGTGTAGTGGTAATTGCTCATGGAGTGTAGGGTGATATTAGTTGATGTAGTGGTAAGTGCTCATGGAGTGTATGGTGATGTTGGTGTAGTGGTAAGTGCTCTTGGAGTGTATGGTGATGTTGGTGTAGTGTTAATTGCTCATGGAGTGTAGGATGATGTTAGTTGGTGTAGTGGTAAGTGCTCATGGAGTGTAAGGTGATGTTAGCTGGTGTAGTGGTAAGTGCTCATGGAGTGTAGGATGATGTTAGTTGCTGTAGGGGTAAGTGCTCATGGAGAGTAGGGTGATGTTGGTGTAGTGGTAAGTGCTCATGGACTGTAGGGTGATGTTAGTTTGTGCAGTGGTAAGTGCTCATGGAGTGTAGCGTGATGTTGGTGTAGTGGTAAGTGCTCATGGAGTGTAAGGTGATGTTAGTTGGTGCAGTGGTAAGTGCTCATGGAGTGTAGGGAGATGTTAGTTGGTGCAGTGGTAAGTGCTCATGGAGTGTAGGGTGATGTTGGTGTAGTGGTAATTGCTCATGGAGTGTAGGGTGATGTTAGTTGATGTAGTGGTAAGTGCTCATGGAGTGTATGGTGATGTTGGTGTAGTGTTAAGTGCTCTTGGAGTGTATGGTGATGTAAGTTGGTGTAGTGGTAAGTGCTCATGGAGTGTAAGGTGATGTTAGTTGGTGTAGTGGTAAGTGCTTATGGAGTTTATGATGATGTTAGTTGGTGTAGTGGTAAGTGCTCATGGAGTGTATGGTGATGGTAGTTGGTGTAGTGGTAAGTGCTCATGGAGTGTAAGGTGATGTTAGTTGGTGTAGTGGTAAGTGCTCATGGAGTGTAGGGTGATGTTAGTTGGTGTAGTGGTAAGTGCTCATGGAGTGTAGGGTGATGATAGCTGGTGTTGAGGTAAGTGCTCATGGAGTGTAGGATGATGTTAGTTGGTCTAGCGGTAAGTGCTCACGGAGTGTAGGGTGATGTTGGTGTAGGGGTAAGTGCTCATGGAGTGTAGGGTGATGATAGTTGGTGTTGAGGTAAGTGCTCATGGAGTGTAGGATGATGTTAGTTGGTCTAGCGGTAAGTGCTAATGGAGTGTAGCGTGATGTTGGTGTAGTGGTAAGTGCTCATGGAGTGTAGGGTGATGTTAGTTGGTGTAGTGGTAAGTGCCAATGGAGTGTAGGGTGATGTCGGTGTAGTGATAAGTGGTCATGGAGTGCAGGATGATGTTAGTTGGGCTAGTGGTAAGTGCCAATGGAGTGTAGGGTGATGTTGGTGTAGTAGTAAGTGCTAATGGAGTATAGGGTGATGGTAGTTGGTGTAGTGGTAAGTGCTCATGGAGTGTAGGGTGGTGTTAGTTGGTGTAGTGGTAAGTGCTCATGGAGAGTAGGGTTATGTTATTTGGTGAAGTGGTAAGTGCTCATGGAGTGTAGGGTGATGTTAGTTGGTGTAGAGGTAAGTGCTCTTGGAGTGTATGGTGATGTTAGTTGGTGTAGTGGTACGTGCTCATGGAGTGTAGGTTGATGTAAGTTGCTGTAGTGGTAAGTGCTCATGGAGTGTAGGGTGATGTTAGTTGGTGTAGTGGTTAATGCTCATTGAGTGTAGAGTGATGTTGGTGTAGTGGTAAGTGCTCCTGGATTGTAGGGTGATGGTGTAGTTGTAAGTGCTCATGGAGTGTAGGGTGATATTAGTTGGTGTAGTGGTAAGTGCTCACGGAGTGTAGGGTGATGTTAGTTGGTGTAGTGGTAAGTAATCATGGAGTGTAAGGTGATGTTAGTTGGTGTAGAGGTAAGTGCTCATGGATTGTACGGTAATGTTGGTGTAGTGGTAAGTGCTCATGGAGGGTAGGGTGATGTTGGTGTAGTGGTAAGTGCTCATGGAGTGTAAGGTGATGTTAGTTGGTGTAGTGGTAAGTGCCCATGGAGTGTAAGGTGATGTTAGTTGGTGTAGTGGTAAGTGCCCATGTAGTGTAAGGTGATGTTGGTGTAGTGGTAAGTGCTCATGGAGTGTAGGATGATGTTAGTTGGGCTAGTGGTAAGTGCCAATGGAGTGTAGGGTGATGTTGGTGTAGTGGTAAGTGCTCATGGAGTGTAAGGTGATGTTAGTTGGTGTAGTGGTAAGTGCTCATGGAGTGTAGGGTGATGTTGGTGTAGGGGTAAGTGCTCATGGAGTGTAGGGTGATGTTAGTGTAGTGGTAAGTGCTCATGTAGTTTAAGGTGATGTAAGTTGGTGTAGTGGGAAGTGCTCATGGAGTGTAATTGTGAAGTTAGTTGGTGTAGTGGTAAGTGCCCATGGAGTGTAAGGTGATGTTGGTGTAGTGGTAAGTGCTCATGGAGTGTAGGGTGATGTTTGTTGGTGTAGTGATAAGTGCTCATGGAGTGTAGGGTGATGTTAGTTGGTGTAGTGGTAAGTGCTCATTGAGTGTAGAGTGATGTTGGTGTAGTGGTAAGTGCTCCTGGAGTGTAGGGTGATGGTGTAGTTGTAAGTGCTCATGGAGTGTTTGGTGATGGTAGTTGGTGTAGTGGTAAGTGCTCTTGGAGTGTAGGGTGATATTAGTTGGTGTAGTGGTAAGTGCCCATGGAGTGTAAGGTGATGTTAGTTGGTGTAGTGGTAAGTGCCCATGTAGTGTAAGGTGATGTTGGTGTAGTGGTAAGTGCTCATGGAGTGTAGGGTGATGTTTGTTGGTGTAGTGGTAAGTGCTCATGGAGTGTAGGGTGATGTTAGTTGGTGTAGTGGTAAGTGCTCATGGAGTGTAGGGTGATCTTGGTGTAGTGGTAAGTGCTCATGGAGTGTAGGATGATGTTAGTTGGGCTAGTGGTAAGTGCCAATGGAGTGTAGGGTGATGTTAGTTAGTGTAGTGGTAAGTGCTCATGGAGTGTAAGGTGATGTAAGTTGGTGTAGTGGTAAGTGCTCATGGAGTGTAAGGTGATGTAAGTTGGTGTAGTGGTAAGTGCTCATTGAGTGTAGGGTGATGTTACTTGGTGTAGTGGTAAGTGCTCATGGAGTGTAGGGTAATGTTAGTTGGTGTAGAGGTAAGTGCTCATGGAGTGTAGGGTGATGTTAGTTGGTGTAGTGGTAAGTGCTCATGGAGTGTAAGGTGATGTAAGTTGGTGTAGTGGTAAGTGATCATGGAGTGTAAGGTGATGTTAGTTGGTGTAGTGGTAAGTGCTCATGGAGTGTAGGATGATGTTAGTTGGTCTAGCGGTAAGTGCCAATGGAGTGTAGGATGATGTTGGTGTAGTGTTAAGTGCTCATGGAGTGCAGGATGATGTTAGTTGGGGAAGTGGTAAGTGCCAATGGAGTGTAGGGTGATGTTGGTGTAGTGGTAAGTGCTCATGGAGTATAGGGTGATGGTAGTTGGTGTAGTGGTAAGTGCTCATGGAGTGTAGTGGTAAGTGCTCATGGAGTATAGGGTGATGGTAGTTGGTGTAGTGTAAGTGCTCATGGAGTATAGGGTGATTGTAGTTGGTGTAGTGGTAAGTGCTCATGGAGAGTAGGGTTATGTTATTTGGTGTAGTGGTAAGTGCTCATGGAGTGTAGGGTGATGTTAGTTGGTGTAGTGGTAAGTGCTCATGGAGTGTAGGGTGATGTTAGTCGGTGCAGTGGTAAGTGCTCATGGAGTGTAGTGTGAAGTTAGTTGGTGCAGTGGTAAGTGCTCATGGAGTGTAGGGTGATGTAAGTTGGTGTAGTGGTAAGTGCTCATTGAGTGTAGGGTGATGTTACTTGGTGTAGTGGTAAGTGCTCATGGAGTGTAGGGTGATGTTGGTGTAGTGGTAAGTGCTCTTGGAGCGTAGGGTGATGTTGGTGTAGTGGTAAGAGCTCATGGAGTTTATGGTGATGTTAGTTGGTGTAGTGGTAAGTGCTCATCGAGTGTAGGATGATGTTAGTTGGTCTAGCGGTAAGTGCTCACGGAGTGTAGGGTGATGTTGGTGTAGGGGTAAGTGCTCATGGAGTGTAGGGTGATGATAGTTGGTGTTGAGGTAAGTGCTCATGGAGTGTAGGATGATGTTAGTTGGTCTAGCGGTAAGTGCTAATGGAGTGTAGCGTGATGTTGGTGTAGTGGTAAGTGCTCATGGAGTGTAGGGTGATGGCAGTTGGTGTAGTGGTAAGTGCTCATGGAGTGTAGGGTGATGTTAGTTGGTGTAGTGGTAAGTGCCAATGGAGTGTAGGGTGATGTCGGTGTAGTGATAAGTGGTCATGGAGTGCAGGATGATGTTAGTTGGGCTAGTGGTAAGTGCCAATGGAGTGTAGGGTGATGTTGGTGTAGTAGTAAGTGCTAATGGAGTATAGGGTGATGGTAGTTGGTGTAGTGGTAAGTGCTCATGGAGTGTAGGGTGGTGTTAGTTGGTGTAGTGGTAAGTGCTCATGGAGAGTAGGGTTATGTTATTTGGTGAAGTGGTAAGTGCTCATGGAGTGTAGGGTGATGTTAGTTGGTGTAGAGGTCAGTGCTCTTGGAGTGTATGGTGATGTTAGTTGGTGTAGTGGTACGTGCTCATGGAGTGTAGGTTGATGTAAGTTGCTGTAGTGGTAAGTGCTCATGGAGTGTAGGGTGATGTTAGTTGGTGTAGTGGTTAATGCTCATTGAGTGTAGAGTGATGTTGGTGTAGTGGTAAGTGCTCCTGGAGTGTAGGGTGATGGTGTAGTTGTAAGTGCTCATGGAGTGTAGGGTGATATTAGTTGGTGTAGTGGTAAGTGCTCATGGAGTGTAGGATGATGTTAGTTGGTCTAGCGGTAAGTGCCAATGGAGTGTAGGATGATGTTGGTGTAGTGTTAAGTGCTCATGGAGTGCAGGATGATGTTAGTTGGGGAAGTGGTAAGTGCCAATGGAGTGTAGGGTGATGTTGGTGTAGTGGTAAGTGCTCATGGAGTATAGGGTGATGGTAGTTGGTGTAGTGGTAAGTGCTCATGGAGTGTAGTGGTAAGTGCTCATGGAGTATAGGGTGATGGTAGTTGGTGTAGTGTATGTGCTCATGGAGTATAGGGTGATTGTAGTTGGTGTAGTGGTAAGTGCTCATGGAGAGTAGGGTTATGTTATTTGGTGTAGTGGTAAGTGCTCATGGAGTGTAGGGTGATGTTAGTTGGTGTAGTGGTAAGTGCTCATGGAGTGTAGGGTGATGTTAGTCGGTGCAGTGGTAAGTGCTCATGGAGTGTAGTGTGAAGTTAGTTGGTGCAGTGGTAAGTGCTCATGGAGTGTAGGGTGATGTAAGTTGGTGTAGTGGTAAGTGCTCATTGAGTGTAGGGTGATGTTACTTGGTGTAGTGGTAAGTGCTCATGGAGTGTAGGGTGATGTTGTTGTAGTGGTAAGTGCTCTTGGAGTGTAGGGTGATGTTGGTGTAGTGGTAAGAGCTCATGGAGTTTATGGTGATGTTAGTTGGTGTAGTGGTAAGTGCTCATCGAGTGTAGGGTGATGTTGGTGTAGTGGTAAGTGCTCATGGAGTGTAGGGTGATGTTAGTTGGTGTAGTGGTAAGTGCTCTTGGAGAGTAGGGTTATGTTATTTGGTGTAGTGGTAAATGCTCATGGAGTGTAGGGTGATGTTAGTTGGTGTAGTGGTAAGTGCTCATGGAGTGTAAGGTAATGTAAGTTGGTGTAGTGGTAAGTGCTCATGGAGTGTAGGGTGATGTTAGTCGGTGCAGTGGTAAGTGCTCATGGAGTGTAGTGTGAAGTTAGTTGGTGCAGTGGTAAGTGCTCATGGAGTGTAGGGTGATGTAAGTTGGTGTAGTGGTAAGTGCTCATTGAGTGTAGGGTGATGTTACTTGGTGTAGTGGTAAGTGCTCATGGAGTGTAGGGTGATGTTGGTGTAGTGGTAAGTGCTCATGGAGTGTAGGGTGATGTTGGTGTAGTGGTAAGAGCTCATGGAGTTTATGGTGATGTTAGTTGGTGTAGTGGTAAGTGCTCATCGAGTGTAGGGTGATGTTGGTGTAGTGGTAAGTGCTCATGGAGAGTAGGGTTGTTATTTTGTGTAGTGGTAAGTGCTCATGGAGTGTAGGGTGATGTATGTTGGTGTAGTGGTAAGTGCTCATGGAGTGTAAGGTGATGTAAGTTGGTGTAGTGGTAAGTGCTCATGGAGTGTAGGGTGATGTTGGTGTAGTGGTAAGTGCTCATGGAGTGTAGGGTGATGTTAGTTGGTGTAGTGGTAAGTGCTCATGGAGTGTAAGGTGATGTTGGTGTAGTGGTAAGTGCTCATGGAGTGTAGGGTGATGTTAGTTGGTGTAGGGGTAAGTGCTCGTGGAGTGTAGGGTGATGTTAGTTGGTGTTGAGGTAAGTGCTCATGGAGTGTAGGATGATGTTAGTTTGTCTAGCGGTAAGTGCTAATGGAGTGTAGCGTGATGTTGGTGTAGTGGTAAGTGCTCATGGAGAGTAGGGTTATGTTATTTGGTGTAGTGGTAAGTGCTCATGGAGTGTAGGGTGATGTTAGTTGGTGTAGTGGTAAGTGCTCATGGAGTGTAGGGTGATGTTAGTCGGTGCAGTGGTAAGTGCTCATGGAGTGTAGAGTGAAGTTAGTTGGTGCAGTTGTAAGTGCTCATGGAGTGTAGGGTGATGTTGGTGTAGTGGCAAGTGCTCATGGAGTGTAGGGTGATGTTAGTGTAGTGGTAAGTGCTCATGGAGTGTAGGATGATGTTATTTGGTGTAGTGATAAGTGCTCATGGAGTGTAGGGTGATGTTGGTGTAGTGGTATGTGCTCATGGAGTGTATGGTGATGTTGGTGTAGTGGTATGTGCTCATGGAGTTTAGGGTGATGTTAGTTGGTGTAGTGGTAAGTGCTCATGGAGTGTAGGGTGATGTTAGTTGGTGCAGTGGTAAGCGCTCATGGAGTGTAGGGTGATGTTGGTGTAGTGGTAAGTGCTCATGGAGTGTAGGGTGATGTTAGTGTAGTGGTAAGTGCTCATGGAGTGTAGGGTGATGTTAGTTGGTGTAGTGGTAAGTGCTCATGGAGTGTAGGGTGATGTTAGTTGGTCTAGCGGTGAGTGCTAATGGAGTGTAGCGTGATGTTGGTGTAGTGGTAAGTGCTCATGGAGTGTAGGGTGATGTTAGTTGGTGCAGTGGTAAGCGCTCATGGAGTGTAGGGTGATGTTGGTGTAGTGGTAAGTGCTCATGGAGTGTAGGGTGATGTTAGTGTAGTGGTAAGTGCTCATGGAGTGTAGGGTGATGTTAGTTGGTGTAGTGGTAAGTGCTCATGGAGTGTAGGATGATGTTAGTTGGTCTAGCGGTGAGTGCTAATGGAGTGTAGCGTGATGTTGGTGTAGTGGTAAGTGCTCATGGAGTGTAGGGTGATGTTAGTTGGTGTAGTGTTAAGTGCCCATGGAGTGTAGGGTGATTTTGGTGTAGTGGTAAGTGCTCATGGAGTGTAAGGTGATGTAAGTTGGTGTAGTGGTAAGTGCTCATGGAGTGTAGGGTGATGTTAGTTGGTGTAGTGATAAGTGCTCATGGAGTGTAGGGTGATGTTGGTGTAGTGGTATGTGCTCATGGAGTGTATGGTGATGTTGGTGTAGTGGTATGTGCTCATGGAGTGTAGGGTGATGTTAGTTGGTGTAGTGGTAAGTGCTCATGGAGTGTAGGGTGATGTTAGGTGGTGCAGTGGTAAGCGCTCATGGAGTGTAGGGTGATGTTGGTCTAGTGGTAAGTGCTCATGGAGTGTAGGGTGATGTTAGTGTAGTGGTAAGTGCTCATGGAGTGTAGGGTGATGTTAGTTGGTGTAGTGGTAAGTGCTCATGGAGTGTAGGGTGATGTTAGTTGGTGTTGAGGTAAGTGCTCATGGAGTGTAGGATGATGTTAGTTGGTCTAGCGGTAAGTGCTAATGGAGTGTAGCGTGATGTTGGTGTAGTGGTAAGTGCTCATGGAGTGTAGGGTGATGTTAGTTGGTGTAGTGTTAAGTGCCCATGGAGTGTAGGGTGATGTTGGTGTAGTGGTAAGTGCTCATTGAGTGTAAGGTGATGTAAGTTGGTGTAGTGGTAAGTGCTCATGGAGTGTAAGGTGATGTAAGTTGGTATAGTGGTAAGTGCTCATTGAGTGTAGGGTGATGTTTCTTGGTGTAGTGGTAAGTGCTCATGGAGTGTAGGGTGATGTTACTTGGTGTAGTGGTAAGTGCTCATGGAGTGTAGGGTGATGTTGGTGTAGTGGTAAGTGCTCATGGAGTGTAGGGTGATGTTGGTGTAGTGGTAAGAGCTCATGGAGTTTATGGTGATGTTAGTTGGTGTAGTGGTAAGTGCTCATCGAGTGTAGGGTGATGTTGGTGTAGTGGTAAGTGCTCATGGAGAGTAGGGTTGTTATTTTGTGTAGTGGTAAGTGCTCATGGAGTGTAGGGTGATGTATGTTGGTGTAGTGGTAAGTGCTCATGGAGTGTAAGGTGATGTAAGTTGGTGTAGTGGTAAGTGCTCATGGAGTGTAGGGTGATGTTGGTGTAGTGGTAAGTGCTCATGGAGTGTAGGGTGATGTTAGTTGGTGTAGTGGTAAGTGCTCATGGAGTGTAAGGTGATGTTGGTGTAGTGGTAAGTGCTCATGGAGTGTAGGGTGATGTTAGTTGGTGTAGGGGTAAGTGCTCGTGGAGTGTAGGGTGATGTTAGTTGGTGTTGAGGTAAGTGCTCATGGAGTGTAGGATGATGTTAGTTTGTCTAGCGGTAAGTGCTAATGGAGTGTAGCGTGATGTTGGTGTAGTGGTAAGTGCTCATGGAGAGTAGGGTTATGTTATTTGGTGTAGTGGTAAGTGCTCATGGAGTGTAGGGTGATGTTAGTTGGTGTAGTGGTAAGTGCTCATGGAGTGTAGGGTGATGTTAGTCGGTGCAGTGGTAAGTGCTCATGGAGTGTAGAGTGAAGTTAGTTGGTGCAGTTGTAAGTGCTCATGGAGTGTAGGGTGATGTTGGTGTAGTGGCAAGTGCTCATGGAGTGTAGGGTGATGTTAGTGTAGTGGTAAGTGCTCATGGAGTGTAGGATGATGTTATTTGGTGTAGTGATAAGTGCTCATGGAGTGTAGGGTGATGTTGGTGTAGTGGTATGTGCTCATGGAGTGTATGGTGATGTTGGTGTAGTGGTATGTGCTCATGGAGTGTAGGGTGATGTTAGTTGGTGTAGTGGTAAGTGCTCATGGAGTGTAGGGTGATGTTAGTTGGTGCAGTGGTAAGCGCTCATGGAGTGTAGGGTGATGTTGGTGTAGTGGTAAGTGCTCATGGAGTGTAGGGTGATGTTAGTGTAGTGGTAAGTGCTCATGGAGTGTAGGGTGATGTTAGTTGGTGTAGTGGTAAGTGCTCATGGAGTGTAGGGTGATGTTAGTTGGTCTAGCGGTGAGTGCTAATGGAGTGTAGCGTGATGTTGGTGTAGTGGTAAGTGCTCATGGAGTGTAGGGTGATGTTAGTTGGTGCAGTGGTAAGCGCTCATGGAGTGTAGGGTGATGTTGGTGTAGTGGTAAGTGCTCATGGAGTGTAGGGTGATGTTAGTGTAGTGGTAAGTGCTCATGGAGTGTAGGGTGATGTTAGTTGGTGTAGTGGTAAGTGCTCATGGAGTGTAGGATGATGTTAGTTGGTCTAGCGGTGAGTGCTAATGGAGTGTAGCGTGATGTTGGTGTAGTGGTAAGTGCTCATGGAGTGTAGGGTGATGTTAGTTGGTGTAGTGTTAAGTGCCCATGGAGTGTAGGGTGATTTTGGTGTAGTGGTAAGTGCTCATGGAGTGTAAGGTGATGTAAGTTGGTGTAGTGGTAAGTGCTCATGGAGTGTAGGGTGATGTTAGTTGGTGTAGTGATAAGTGCTCATGGAGTGTAGGGTGATGTTGGTGTAGTGGTATGTGCTCATGGAGTGTATGGTGATGTTGGTGTAGTGGTATGTGCTCATGGAGTGTAGGGTGATGTTAGTTGGTGTAGTGGTAAGTGCTCATGGAGTGTAGGGTGATGTTAGGTGGTGCAGTGGTAAGCGCTCATGGAGTGTAGGGTGATGTTGGTCTAGTGGTAAGTGCTCATGGAGTGTAGGGTGATGTTAGTGTAGTGGTAAGTGCTCATGGAGTGTAGGGTGATGTTAGTTGGTGTAGTGGTAAGTGCTCATGGAGTGTAGGGTGATGTTAGTTGGTGTTGAGGTAAGTGCTCATGGAGTGTAGGATGATGTTAGTTGGTCTAGCGGTAAGTGCTAATGGAGTGTAGCGTGATGTTGGTGTACTGGTAAGTGCTCATGGAGTGTAGGGTGATGTTAGTTGGTGTAGTGCTAAGTGCCCATGGAGTGTAGGGTGATGTTGGTGTAGCGGTAAGTGCTCATTGAGTGTAAGGTGATGTAAGTTGGTGTAGTGGTAAGTGCTCATGGAGTATAAGGTGATGTAAGTTGGTATAGTGGTAAGTGCTCATTGAGTGTAGGGTGATGTTTCTTGGTGTAGTGGTAAGTGCTCATGGAGTGTAGGGTGATGTTAGTTGGTGTAGAGGTAAGTGCTCATGGAGTGTAGGGTGATGTTAGTTGGTGTAGTGGTAAGTGCTCATGGAGTGTAAGGTGATGTAAGTTGGTCTAGTGGTAAGTGATCATGGAGTGTAAGGTGATGTTAGTTGGTGTAGTGGTAAGTGCTCATGGAGTGTAGGGTGATGTAAGTTGGTGTAGTGGTAAGTGCTCATGGAGTGTAAGGTGATGTTAGTTGGTGTAGTGGTAAGTGCTCATGGAGTGTATGGTGATGTTAGTTGGTGTAGTTGTAAGTGCTCATGGAGTGTAGGGTGATGTTAGTTGGTGTTGAGGTAAGTGCTCATGGAGTGTAGGGTGATGTTGGTGTAGTGGTAAGTGCTCATGGAGTGTAGGGTGATGTTGGTGTAGTGGTAAGTGCTCATGGAGTGTAGGGTGATGTTAGTTGTTGTAGTGGTACGTGCTCATGGAGTGTAGGGTGATATTGGTAGAGTGGTAAGTGCTCATGGAGTGTAGGGTGATGTTGGTGTAGGGGTAAGTGCTCATGAAGTGTATGGTGATGTTAGTGTAGTGGTCAGTGCTCATGGAGTTTAAAGTGAAATAAGTTGGTGTAGTGGGAAGTGCTCATGGAGTGTAGTGTGATTTTAGTTGGTGTAGTGGTAAGTGCTCATGGAGTGTAGGGTGATGTTGGTCTAGTGGTAAGTGCTCATGGAGTGTAGGGTGATGTTAGTTGGTGTAGTGGTTAGTGCTCATGGAGTGTAAGGTGATGTTGGTGTAGTGGTAAGTGCTCATGGAGTGTAGGGTGATGTTAGTTGGTGTAGTGGTAAGTGCTCATGGAGTGTAAGGTGATGTAAGTTGTTGTCGTGGTAAGGGCTCATGGAGTGTAGGGTGATGTTAGTTGGTGTTGAGGTAAGTGCTCATGGAGTATAGGATGATGTTAGTTGGTCTAGCGGTAAGTGCTAATGGAGTGTAGCGTGATGTTGGTGTAGTGGTAAGTGCTCATGGAGTGTAGGGTGATGTTAGTTGGTGTAGTGGTAAGTGCTCATGGAGTGTAGGGTGATGTTGGTGTAGAGGTAAGTGCTCATGGAGTGTAGGATGATGTTAGTTGGGCTAGTGGTAAGTGCCAATGGAGTGTAGGGTGATGTTGATGTAGTGGTAAGTGCTCATGGAGTGCAGGATGATGTTAGCTGGGCTAGTGGTAAGTGCCAATGGAGTGTAGGGTGATGTTGGTGTAGTAGTAAGTGCTCATGGAGTATAGGGTGATGGTAGTTGGTGTAGTGGTAAGTGCTCATGGAGTGTAGGGTGATGTTAGTTGGTGTAGTGGTAAGTGCTCATGGAGAGTAGGGTTATGTTATTTGGTGTAGTGGTAAGTGCTCATGGAGTGTAGGGTGATGATAGTTGGTGTAGAGGTAAGTGCTCTTGGAGTGTATGGTGATGTTAGTTGGTGTAGTGGTAAGTGCTCATGGAGTGTACGGTGATGTAAGTTGGTGTAGTGGTACGTGCTCATGGAGTGTAGGTTGATGTAAGTTGCTGTAGTGGTAAGTGCTCATGGAGTGTAGAGTGATGTTGGTGTAGTGGTAAGTGTTCATGGAGTGTAGGGTGATGTTGGTGTAGAGGTAAGTGCTCATGGAGTGTAGGGTGATGTTAGTTGGTGTAGTGGTAAGTGCTCACGGAGTGTAGGGTGATGTTAGTTGGTGTAGTGGTAAGTGCTCACGGAGTGTAGGGTGATGTTAGTTGGTGTAGTGGTAAGTGCTCATGGAGTGTAAGGTGATGTTAGTTGGTGTAGAGGTAAGTGCTCATGGAGTGTAGGGTAATGTTGGTGTGGTGGTAAGTGCTCATGGAGTGTAAGGTGATGTTTGTTGGTGTAGTGGTAAGTGCCCATGGAGTGTAAGGTGATGTTTGTTGGTGTAGTGGTAAGTGCCCATGGAGTGTAAGGTGATGTTAGTTGGTGTAGTGGTAAGTGCCCATGGAGTGTAAGGTGATGTTGGTGTAGTGGTAAGTGCTCATCGAGTGTAGGGTAATGTTATTTGGTGTAGTGGTAAGTGCTCATGGAGTGTAGGGTGATGTTAGTTGGTGTAGTGGTAAGTGCCAATGGAGTTTAGGGTGATGGTATTTGGTGTAGTGTAAGTGCTCATGGAGTGTAGGGTGATGTTGGTGTAGAGGTAACTGCTCATGGAGTGTAGGATGATGTTAGTTGGGCTAGTGGTAAGTGCCAAAGGAGTGTAGGGTGATGTTGGTGTAGTGGTAAGTGCTCATGGAGTGTAATGTGATGTTAGTTGGTGCAGTGGTAAGTGCTCATGGAGTGTAGGGTGATGTTAGTTGGTGCAGTGGTAAGTGCTCATGGAGTGTAGGGTGATGTTGATGTAGTGGTAAGTGCTCATGGAGTGTAATGTGATGTTAGTTGGTGTAGTGGTAAGTGCCCATGGAGTGTAGGGTGATGTTGGTGTAGGGGTAAGTGCTCATGAAGTGTATGGTGATGTTAGTGTAGTGGTCAGTGCTCATGGAGTTTAAGGTGAAATAAGTTGGTGTAGTGGGAAGTGCTCATGGAGTGTAGTGTGATTTTAGTTGGTGTAGTGGTAAGTGCTCATGGAGTGTAGGGTGATGTTGGTCTAGTGGTAAGTGCTCATGGAGTGTAGGGTGATGTTAGTTAGTGTAGTGGTAAGTGCTCATGGAGTGTAATGTGATGTAAGTTGGTGTAGTGGTAAGTGCTCATGGAGTGTAAGGTGATGTAAGTTGGTATAGTGGTAAGTGCTCATTGAGTGTAGGGTGATGTTACTTGGTGTAGTGGCAAGTGCTCATGGAGTGTAGGGTAATGTTAGTTGGTGTAGAGGTAAGTGCTCATGGAGTGTAGGGTGATGTTAGTTGGTGTAGTGGTAAGTGCTCATGGAGTGTAAGGTGATGTAAGTTGGTCTAGTGGTAAGTGCTCATGGAGTGTAGGGTGATGTTGGTGTAGTGGTATGTGCTCATGGAGTGTAGGGTGATGTTAGTTGGTGTAGTGGTAAGTGCTCATGGAGTGTAGGGTGATGTTAGTGGTGCAGTGGTAAGCGCTCATGGAGTGTAGGGTGATGTTAGTGTAGTGGTAAGTGCTCATGGAGTGTAGGGTGATGTTAGTTGGTGTAGTGGTAAGTGCTCATGGAGTGTAGGGTGATGTTAGTTGGTGTTGAGGTAAGTGCTCATGGAGTGTAGGATGATGTTAGTTGGTCTAGCGGTAAGTGCTAATGGAGTGTAGCGCGATGTTGGTGTAGTGGTAAGTGCTCATGGAGTGTAGGGTGATGTTAGTTGGTGTAGTGTTAAGTGCCCATGGAGTGTAGGGTGATGTTGGTGTAGTGGTAAGTGCTCATGGAGTGTAAGGTGATGTAAGTTGGTGTAGTGGTAAGTGCTCATGGAGTGTAAGGTGATGTACGTTGGTATAGTGGTAAGTGCTCATTGAGTGTAGGGTGATGTTACTTGGTGTAGTGGTAAGTGCTCATGGAGTGTAGGGTGATGTTAGTTGGTGTAGAGGTAAGTGCTCATGGAGTGTAGGGTGATGTTAGTTGGTGTAGTGGTAAGTGCTCATGGAGTGGAAGGTGATGTAAGTTGGTCTAGTGGTAAGTGATCATGGAGTGTAAGGTGATGTTAGTTGGTGTAGTGGTAAGTGCTCATGGAGTGTAGGGTGATGTAAGTTGGTATAGTGGTAAGTGCTCATTGAGTGTAGAGTGATGTTACTTGGTGTAGTGGTAAGAGCTCATGGAGTGTAGGGTAATGTTAGTTGGTGTAGAGGTAAGTGCTCATGGAGTGTAGGGTGATGTTAGTTGGTGTAGTGGTAAGTGCTCATGGAGTGTAAGGTGATGTAAGTTGGTATAGTGGTAAGTGCTCATTGAGTGTAGAGTGATGTTACTTGGTGTAGTGGTAAGAGCTCATGGAGTGTAGGGTAATGTTAGTTGGTGTAGAGGTAAGTGCTCATGGAGTGTAGGGTGATGTTAGTTGGTGTAGTGGTAAGTGCTCATGGAGTGTAAGGTGATGTAAGTTGGTCTAGTGGTAAGTGCTCATGGAGTGTAGGGTGATGTTGGTGTAGTGGTATGTGCTCATGGAGTGTAGGGTGATGTTAGTTGGTGTAGTGGTAAGTGCTCATGGAGTGTAGGGTGATGTTAGTTGGTGCAGTGGTAAGCGCTCTTGGAGTGTAGGGTGATGTTAGTGTAGTGGTAAGTGCTCATGGAGTGTAGGGTGATGTTAGTTGGTGTAGTGGTAAGTGCTCATGGAGTGTAGGGTGATGTTAGTTGGTGTTGAGGTAAGTGCTCATGGAGTGTAGGATGATGTTGGTGTAGTGGTAAGTGCTCATGGAGTTTAGGGTGATGTTAGTTGGTGTAGTGTTAAGTGCCCATGGAGTGTAGGGTGATGTTGGTGTAGTGGTAAGTGCTCATGGAGTGTAAGGTGATGTAAGTTGGTGTAGTGGTAAGTGCTCATGGAGTGTAGGGTGATGTTAGTTAGTGTAGTGGTAAGTGCTCATGGAGTGTAAGGTGATGTAAGTTGGTGTAGTGGTAAGTGCTCATGGAGTGTAAGGTGATGTAAGTTGGTATAGTGGTAAGTGCTCATTGAGTGTAGGGTGATGTTACTTGGTGTAGTGGTAAGAGCTCATGGAGTGTAGGGTAATGTTAGTTGGTGTAGAGGTAAGTGCTCATGGAGTGTAGGGTGATGTTAGTTGGTGTAGTGGTAAGTGCTCATGGAGTGTAAGGTGATGTAAGTTGGTCTAGTGGTAAGTGCTCATGGAGTGTAGGGTGATATTGGTAGAGTGGTAAGTGCTCATGGAGTGTAGGGTGATGTTAGTTGGTGTAGTGGTAAGTGCTCATGGAGTGTAAGGTGATGTAAGTTGTTGTCGTGGTAAGGGCTCATGGAGTGTAGGGTGATGTTAGTTGGTGTTGAGGTAAGTGCTCATGGAGTATAGGATGATGTTAGTTGGTCTAGCGGTAAGTGCTAATGGAGTGTAGCGTGATGTTGGTGTAGTGGTAAGTGCTCATGGAGTGTAGGGTGATGTTAGTTGGTGTAGTGGTAAGTGCTCATGGAGTGTAGCGTGATGTTGGTGTAGAGGTAAGTGCTCATGGAGTGTAGGATGATGTTAGTTGGGCTAGTGGTAAGTGCCAATGGAGTGTAGGGTGATGTTGATGTAGTGGTAAGTGCTCATGGAGTGCAGGATGATGTTAGCTGGGCTAGTGGTAAGTGCCAATGGAGTGTAGGGTGATGTTGGTGTACTAGTAAGTGCTCATGGAGTATAGGGTGATGGTAGTTGGTGTAGTGGTAAGTGCTCATGGAGTGTAGGGTGATGTTAGTTGGTGTAGTGGTATGTGCTCATGGAGAGTAGGGTTATGTTAGTTGGTGTAGTGGTAAATGCTCATGGAGTGTAGAGTGATGTTGGTGTAGTGGTAAGTGCTCATGGAGTGTAGGGTGATGTTGGTGTAGAGGTAAGTGCTCATGGAGTGTATGGTGATGGTAGTTGGTGTAGTGGTAAGTGCTCATGGAGTGTAGGGTGATGTTAGTTGGTGTAGAGGTAAGTGCTCTTGGAGTGTATGGTGATGTTAGTTGGTGTAGTGGTAAGTGCTCATGGAGTGTACGGTGATGTAAGTTGGTGTAGTGGTACGTGCTCATGGAGTGTAGGTTGATGTAAGTTGCTGTAGTTGTAAGTGCTCATGGAGTGTAGAGTGATGTTGGTGTAGTGGTAAGTGTTCATGGAGTGTAGGGTGATGTTGGTGTAGAGGTAAGTGCTCATGGAGTGTAGGGTGATGTTAGTTGGTGTAGTGGTAAATGCTCATGGAGTGTAGAGTGATGTTGGTGTAGTGGTAAGTGCTCATGGAGTGTAGGGTGATGTTGGTGTAGAGGTAAGTGCTCATGGAGTGTATGGTGATGGTAGTTGGTGTAGTGGTAAGTGCTCATGGAGTGTAGGGTGATGTTAGTTGGTGTAGTGGTAAGTGCTCACGGAGTGTAGGGTGATGTTAGTTGGTGTAGTGGTAAGTGCTCATGGAGTGTAAGGTGATGTTAGTTGGTGTAGAGGTAAGTGCTCATGGAGTGTAGGGTAATGTTGGTGTGGTGGTAAGTGCTCATGGAGTGTAGGATGATGTTAGTTGGGCTAGTGGTAAGTGCCAATGGAGTGTAGGGTGATGTTGATGTAGTGGTAAGTGCTCATGGAGTGCAGGATGATGTTAGCTGGGCTAGTGGTAAGTGCCAATGGAGTGTAGGGTGATGTTGGTGTAGTAGTAAGTGCTCATGGAGTATAGGGTGATGGTAGTTGGTGTAGTGGTAAGTGCTCATGGAGTGTAGGGTGATGTTAGTTGGTGTAGTGGTAAGTGCTCATGGAGAGTAGGGTTATGTTAGTTGGTGTAGTGGTAAATGCTCATGGAGTGTAGAGTGATGTTGGTGTAGTGGTAAGTGCTCATGGAGTGTAGGGTGATGTTGGTGTAGAGGTAAGTGCTCATGGAGTGTATGGTGATGGTAGTTGGTGTAGTGGTAAGTGCTCATGGAGTGTAGGGTGATGTTAGTTGGTGTAGAGGTAAGTGCTCTTGGAGTGTATGGTGATGTTAGTTGGTGTAGTGGTAAGTGCTCATGGAGTGTACGGTGATGTAAGTTGGTGTAGTGGTACGTGCTCATGGAGTGTAGGTTGATGTAAGTTGCTGTAGTTGTAAGTGCTCATGGAGTGTAGAGTGATGTTGGTGTAGTGGTAAGTGTTCATGGAGTGTAGGGTGATGTTGGTGTAGAGGTAAGTGGTCATGGAGTGTAGGGTGATGTTAGTTGGTGTAGTGGTAAATGCTCATGGAGTGTAGAGTGATGTTGGTGTAGTGGTAAGTGCTCATGGAGTGTAGGGTGATGTTGGTGTAGAGGTAAGTGCTCATGGAGTGTATGGTGATGGTAGTTGGTGTAGTGGTAAGTGCTCATGGAGTGTAGGGTGATGTTAGTTGGTGTAGTGGTAAGTGCTCACGGAGTGTAGGGTGATGTTATTTGGTGTAGTGGTAAGTGCTCATGGAGTGTAAGGTGATGTTAGTTGGTGTAGAGGTAAGTGCTCATGGAGTGTAGGGTAATGTTGGTGTGGTGGTAAGTGCTCATGGAGTGTAGGGTGATGTTAGTTGGTGTAGTGGTAGGTGCTCATGGAGTGTAGGGTGATGTAAGTTGGTGTAGTGGTAAGTGCTCATGGAGTGTAAGGTGATGTTAGTTGGTGTAGTGGTAAGTGCTCATGGAGTGTATGGTGATGTTAGTTGGTGTAGTTGTAAGTGCTCATGGAGTGTAAGGTGATGTTAGTTGGTGTGGTGGTAAGTGCTCATGGAGTGCAGGATGATGTTAGTTGGGCAAGTGGTAAGTGCCAATGGAGTGTAGGGTGATGTTGGTGTAGTGGTAAGTGCTCATGGAGTATAGGGTGATGGTAGTTGGTGTAGTGGTAAGTGCTCATGGAGTGTAGGGTGATGTTAGTTGGTGTAGAGGTAAGTGCTCATGGAGTGTAGGATGATGTTAGTTGGGCTAGTCATAAGTGCCAATGGAGTGTAGAGTGATGTTGGTGTAGTGGTAAGTGCTCATGGAGTATAGGGTGATGGTAGTTGGTGTAGTGTAAGTGCTCATGGAGTATAGGGTGATTGTAGTTGGTGTAGTGGTAAGTGCTCATGGAGAGTAGGGTTATGTTATTTGGTGCAGTGGTAAGTGCTCATGGAGTGTAATGTGAAGTTAGTTGGTGCAGTGGTAAGTGCTCATGGAGTGTAGGGTGATGTAAGTTGGTGTAGTGGTAAGTGCTCATTGAGTGTAGGGTGATGTTACTTGGTGTAGTGGTAAGTGCTCATGGAGTGTAGGGTGATGTTGGTGTAGTGGTAAGTGCTCATGGAGTGTAGGGTGATGTTGGTGTAGTGGTAAGTGCTCATGGAGTGTATGGTGATGTTAGCTGGTGTAGTGGTAAGTGCTCATCGAGTGTAGGGTGCTGTTGGTGTAGTGGTAAGTGCTCATGGAGTGTAGGGTGATAGTTGGTGTAGTGGTAAGTGCTCTTGGAGAGTAGGGTTATGTTATTTGGTGTAGTGGTAAGTGCTCATGGAGTGTAGGGTGATGTTAGTTGGTGTAGTGGTAAGTGCTCATGGAGTGTAAGGTGATGTAAGTTGGTGTAGTGGTAAGTGCTCATGGAGTGTAGGGTGATGTTAGTTGGTGTAGTGGTAAGTGCTCATGGAGTGTAAGGTGATGTTGGTGTAGTGGTAAGTGCTCATGGAGTGTAGGGTGATGTTAGTTGGTGTAGTGGTAAGTGCTCGTGGAGTGTAGGGTGATGTTAGTTGGTGTTGAGGTAAGTGCTCATGGAGTGTAGGATGATGTTAGTTTGTCTAGCGGTAAGTGCTAATGGAGTGTAGCGTGATGTTGATGTAGTGGTAAGTGCTCATGGAGAGTAGGGTTATGTTATTTGGTGTAGTGGCAAGTGCTCATGGAGTGTAGGGTGATGTTAGTTGGTGTAGTGGTAAGTGCTCATGGAGTGTAGGGTGATGTTAGTCGGTGCAGTGGTAAGTGCTCATGGAGTGTAGAGTGAAGTTAGTTGGTGCAGTGGTAAGTGCTCATGGAGTGTAGGGTGATGTTGGTGTAGTGGCAAGTGCTCATGGAGTGTAGGGTGTTGTTAGTGTAGTGGTAAGTGCTCATGGAGTGTAGGATGATGTTAGTTGGTGTAGTGGTAAGTGCTCATGGAGTGTAGGGTGATGTTAGTTGGTGTTGAGGTAAGTGCTCATGGAGTGTAGGATGATGTTAGTTGGTCTAGCGGTAAGTGCTAATGGAGTGTAGCGTGATGTTGCTGTAGTGGTAAGTGCTCATGGAGTGTAGGGTGATGTTAGTTATTGTAGTGTTAAGTGCCCATGGAGTGTAGGGTGATGTTGGTGTAGTGGTAAGTGCTCATGGAGTGTAAGGTGATGTAAGTTGGTGTAGTGGTAAGTGCTCATGGAGTGTAGAGTGAAGTTAGTTGGTGCAGTGGTAAGTGCTCATGGAGTGTAGGGTGATGTTGGTGTAGTGGCAAGTGCTCATGGAGTGTAGGGTGATGTTAGTGTAGTGGTAAGTGCTCATGGAGTGTAGGATGATGTTAGTTGGTGTAGTGGTAAGTGCTCATGGAGTGTAGGGTGATGTTAGTTGGTGTTGAGGTAAGTGCTCATGGAGTGTAGGATGATGTTAGTTGGTCTAGCGGTAAGTGCTAATGGAGTGTAGCGTGATGTTGCTGTAGTGGTAAGTGCTCATGGAGTGTAGGGTGATGTTAGTTGGTGTAGTGTTAAGTGCCCATGGAGTGTAGGGTGATGTTGGTGTAGTGGTAAGTGCTCATGGAGTGTAAGGTGATGTAAGTTGGTGTAGTGGTAAGTGCTCATGGAGTGTAGGGTGATGTTAGTTAGTGTAGTGGTAAGTGCTCATGGAGTGTAAGTTGGTGTAGTGGTAAGTGCTCATGGAGTGTAAGGTGATGTAAGTTGGTATAGTGGTAAGTGCTCATTGAGTGTAGGGTGATGTTACTTGGTGTAGTGGTAAGTGCTCATGGAGTGTAGGGTAATGTTAGTTGGTGTAGAGGTAAGTGCTCATGGAGTGTAGGGTGATGTTAGTTGGTGTAGTGGTAAGTGCTCATGGAGTGTAAGGTGATGTAAGTTGGTCTAGTTGTAAGTGCTCATGGAGTGTAGGGTGATGTTGGTGTAGTGGTATGTGCTCATGGAGTGTAGCGTGATGTTAGTTGGTGTAGTGGTAAGTGCTCATGGAGTGTAGGGTGATGTTAGTTGGTGCAGTGGTAAGCGCTCATGGAGTGTAGGGTGATGTTAGTGTAGTGGTAAGTGCTCATGGAGTGTAGGGTGATGTTAGTTGGTGTAGTGATAAGTGCTCATGGAGTGTAGGGTGATGTTAGTTGGTGTTGAGGTAAGTGCTCATGGAGTGTAGGATGATGTTAGTTGGTCTAGCGGTAAGTGCTAATGGAGTGTAGCGTGATGTTGCTGTAGTGGTAAGTGCTCATGGAGTGTAGGGTGATGTTAGTTGGTGTAGTGTTAAGTGCCCATGGAGTGTAGGGTGATGTTGGTGTAGTGGTAAGTGCTCATGGAGTGTAAGGTGATGTAAGTTGGTGTAGTGGTAAGTGCTCATGGAGTGTAGGGTGATGTTAGTTAGTGTAGTGGTAAGTGCTCATGGAGTGTAAGGTGATGTAAGTTGGTGTAGTGGTAAGTGCTCATGGAGTGTAAGGTGATGTAAGTTGGTATAGTGGTAAGTGCTCATTGAGTGTAGGGTGATGTTACTTGGTGTAGTGGTAAGTGCTCATGGAGTGTAGGGTAATGTTAGTTGGTGTAGAGGTAAGTGCTCATGGAGTGTAGGGTGATGTTAGTTGGTGTAGTGGTAAGTGCTCATGGAGTGTAAGGTGATGTAAGTTGGTCTAGTGGTAAGTGCTCATGGAGTGTAGGGTGATGTTGGTGTAGTGGTATGTGCTCATGGAGTGTAGCGTGATGTTAGTTGGTGTAGTGGTAAGTGCTCATGGAGTGTAGGGTGATGTTAGTTGGTGCAGTGGTAAGCGCTCATGGAGTGTAGGGTGATGTTAGTGTAGTGGTAAGTGCTCATGGAGTGTAGGGTGATGTTAGTTGGTGTAGTGGTAAGTGCTCATGGAGTGTAGGGTGATGTTAGTTGGTGTTGAGGTAAGTGCTCATGGAGTGTAGGATGATGTTAGTTGGTCTAGCGGTAAGTGCTAATGGAGTGTAGCGTGATGTTGGTGTAGTGGTAAGTGCTCATGGAGTGTAGGGTGATGTTAGTTGGTGTAGTGTTAAGTGCACATGGAGTGTAGGGTGATGTTACTTGGTGTAGTTGTAAGTGCTCATGGAGTGTAGGGTGATGTTAGTTGGTGTAGAGGTAAGTGCTCATGGAGTGTAGGGTGATGTTAGTTGGTGTAGAGGTAAGTGCTCATGGAGTGTAGGGTGATGTTAGTTGGTGTAGTGGTAAGTGCTCATGGAGTGTAAGGTGATGTAAGTTGGTCTAGTGGTAAGTGATCATGGAGTGTAAGGTGATGTTAGTTGGTGTAGTGGTAAGTGCTCATGGAGTGTAGGGTGATGTAAGTTGGTGTAGTGGTAAGTGCTCATGGAGTGTATGGTGATGTTAGTTGGTGTAGTTGTAAGTGCTCATGGAGTGTAGGGTGATGTTAGTTGGTGTTGAGGTAAGTGCTCATGGAGTGTAGGGTGATGTTGGTGTAGTGGTAAGTGCTCATGGAGTGTAGGGTGATGTTGGTGTAGTGGTAAGTGCTCATGGAGTGTAGGGTGATGTTAGTTGTTGTAGTGGTAAGTGCTCATGGAGTGTAAGGTGATGTAAGTTGGTCTAGTGGTAAGTGCTCATGGAGTGTAGGGTGATATTGGTAGAGTGGTAAGTGCTCATGGAGTGTAGGGTGATGTTAGTTGGTGTAGTGGTAAGTGCTCATGGAGTGTAAGGTGATGTAAGTTGTTGTCGTGGTAAGGGCTCATGGAGTGTAGGGTGATGTTAGTTGGTGTTGAGGTAAGTGCTCATGGAGTATAGGATGATGTTAGTTGGTCTAGCGGTAAGTGCTAATGGAGTGTAGCGTGATGTTGGTGTAGTGGTAAGTGCTCATGGAGTGTAGGGTGATGTTAGTTGGTGTAGTGGTAAGTGCTCATGGAGTGTAGGGGGATGTTGGTGTAGAGGTAAGTGCTCATGGAGTGTAAGATGATGTTAGTTGGGCTAGTGGTAAGTGCCAATGGAGTGTAGGGTGATGTTGATGTAGTGGTAAGTGCTCATGGAGTGCAGGATGATGTTAGCTGGGCTAGTGGTAAGTGCCAATGGAGTGTAGGGTGATGTTGGTGTAGTAAGTGCTCATGGAGTATAGGGTGATGGTAGTTGGTGTAGTGGTAAGTGCTCATGGAGTGTAGGGTGATGTTAGTTGGTGTAGTGGTAAGTGCTCATGGAGAGTAGGGTTATGTTATTTGGTGTAGTGGTAAGTGCTCATGGAGTGTAGGGTGATGATAGTTGGTGTAGAGGTAAGTGCTCTTGGAGTGTATGGTGATGTTAGTTGGTGTAGTGGTAAGTGCTCATGGAGTGTACGGTGATGTAAGTTGGTGTAGTGGTACGTGCTCATGGAGTGTAGGTTGATGTAAGTTGCTGTAGTGGTAAGTGCTCATGGAGTGTAGAGTGATGTTGGTGTAGTGGTAAGTGTTCATGGAGTGTAGGGTGATGTTGGTGTAGAGGTAAGTGCTCATGGAGTGTATGGTGATGTTAGCTGGTGTAGTGGTAAGTGCTCATCGAGTGTAGGGTGATGTTGGTGTAGTGGTAAGTGCTCATGGAGTGTAGGGTGATAGTTGGTGTAGTGGTAAGTGCTCTTGGAGAGTAGGGTTATGTTATTTGGTGTAGTGGTAAGTGCTCATGGAGTGTAGGGTGATGTTAGTTGGTGTAGTGGTAAGTGCTCATGGAGTGTAAGGTGATGTAAGTTGGTGTAGTGGTAAGTGCTCATGGAGTGTAGGGTGATGTTAGTTGGTGTAGTGGTAAGTGCTCATGGAGTGTAAGGTGATGTTGGTGTAGTGGTAAGTGCTCATGGAGTGTAGCGTGATGTTAGTTGGTGTAGTGGTAAGTGCTCGTGGAGTGTAGGGTGATGTTAGTTGGTGTTGAGGTAAGTGCTCATGGAGTGTAATGTGAAGTTAGTTGGTGCAGTGGTAAGTGCTCATGGAGTGTAGGGTGATGTAAGTTGGTGTAGTGGTAAGTGCTCATGGAGTGTAGGGTGATGTTGGTGTAGTGGTAAGTGCTCATGGAGTGTAGGGTGATGTTGGTGTAGTGGTAAGTGCTCATGGAGTGTATGGTGATGTTAGCTGGTGTAGTGGTAAGTGCTCATCGAGTGTAGGGTGATGTTGGTATAGTGGTAAGTGCTCATGGAGTGTAGGGTGATAGTTGGTGTAGTGGTAAGTGCTCTTGGAGAGTAGGGTTATGTTATTTGGTGTAGTGGTAAGTGCTCATGGAGTGTAGGGTGATGTTAGTTGGTGTAGTGGTAAGTGCTCATGGAGTGTAAGGTGATGTAAGTTGGTGTAGTGGTAAGTGCTCATGGAGTGTAGGGTGATGTTAGTTGGTGTAGTGGTAAGTACTCATGGAGTGTAAGGTGATGTTGGTGTAGTGGTAAGTGCTCATGGAGTGTAGGGTGATGTTAGTTGGTGTAGTGGTAAGTGCTCGTGGAGTGTAGGGTGATGTTAGTTGGTGTTGAGGTAAGTGCTCATGGAGTGTAGGATGATGTTAGTTTGTCTAGCGGTAAGTGCTAATGGAGTGTAGCGTGATGTTGGTGTAGTGGTAAGTGCTCATGGAGAGTAGGGTTATGTTATTTGGTGTAGTGGTAAGTGCTCATGGAGTGTAGGGTGATGTTAGTTGGTGTAGTGGTAAGTGCTCATGGAGTGTAGGGTGATGTTAGTCGGTGCAGTGGTAAGTGCTCATGGAGTGTAGAGTGAAGTTAGTTGGTGCAGTGGTAAGTGCTCATGGAGTGTAGGGTGATGTTGGTGTAGTGGCAAGTGCTCATGGAGTGTAGGGTGATGTTAGTGTAGTGGTAAGTGCTCATGGAGTGTAGGATGATGTTAGTTGGTGTAGTGATAAGTGCTCATGGAGTGTAGGGTGATGTTGGTGTAGTGGTATGTGCTCATGGAGTGTAGGGTGATGTTAGTTGGTGTAGTGGTAAGTGCTCATGGAGTGTAGGGTGATGTTAGTTGGTGTAGTGGTAAGTGCTCATGGAGTGTAGGATGATGTTAGTTGGTGTAGTGATAAGTGCTCATGGAGTGTAGGGTGATGTTGGTGTAGTGGTATGTGCTCATGGAGTGTAGGGTGATGTTAGTTGGTGTAGTGGTAAGTGCTCATGGAGTGTAGGGTGATGTTAGTTGGTGCAGCGGTAAGCGCTCATGGAGTGTAGGGTGATGTTGGTGTAATGGTAAGTGCTCATGGAGTGTAGGGTGATGTTAGTGTAGTGGTAAGTGCTCATGGAGTGTAGGGTGATGTTAGTTGGTGTAGTGGTAAGTGCTCATGGAGTGTAGGGTGATGTTAGTTGGTGTTGAGGTAAGTGCTCATGGAGTGTAGGATGATGTTAGTTGGTCTAGCGGTAAGTGCTAATGGAGTGTAGCGTGATGTTGCTGTAGTGGTAAGTGCTCATGGAGTGTAGGGTGATGTTAGTTGGTGTAGTGTTAAGTGCCCATGGAGTGTAGGGTGATGTTGGTGTAGTGGTAAGTGCTCATGGAGTGTAAGGTGATGTTAGTTAGTGTAGTGGTAAGTGCTCATGGAGTGTAAGGTGATGTAAGTTGGTATAGTGGTAAGTGCTCATTGAGTGTAGGGTGATGTTACTTGGTGTAGTGGTAAGTGCTCGTGGAGTGTAGGGTGATGTTAGTTGGTGTTGAGGTAAGTGCTCATTGAGTGTAGGGTGATGTTACTTGGTGTAGTGGTAAGTGCTCATGGAGTGTAGGGTAATGTTAGTTGGTGTAGAGGTAAGTGCTCATGGAGTGTAGGGTGATGTTAGTTGTTGTAGTGGTAAGTGCTCATGGAGTGTAAGGTGATGTAAGTTGGTCTAGTGGTAAGTGCTCATGGAGTGTAGGGTGATGTTGGTGTAGTGGTATGTGCTCATGGAGTGTAGCGTGATGTTAGTTGGTGTAGTGGTAAGTGCTCATGGAGTGTAGGGTGATGTTAGTTGGTGCAGTGGTAAGCGCTCATGGAGTGTAGGGTGATGTTAGTGTAGTGGTAAGTGCTCATGGAGTGTAGGGTGATGTTAGTTGGTGTAGTGGTAAGTGCTCATGGAGTGTAGGGTGATGTTAGTTGGTGTTGAGGTAAGTGCTCATGGAGTGTAGGATGATGTTAGTTGGTCTAGCGGTAAGTGCTAATGGAGTGTAGCGTGATGTTGGTGTAGTGGTAAGTGCTCATGGAGTGTAGGGTGATGTTAGTTGGTGTAGTGTTAAGTGCACATGGAGTGTAGGGTGATGTTACTTGGTGTAGTTGTAAGTGCTCATGGAGTGTAGGGTGATGTTAGTTGGTGTAGAGGTAAGTGCTCATGGAGTGTAGGGTGATGTTAGTTGGTGTAGTGGTAAGTGCTCATGGAGTGTAAGGTGATGTAAGTTGGTCTAGTGGTAAGTGATCATGGAGTGTAAGGTGATGTTAGTTGGTGTAGTGGTAAGTGCTCATGGAGTGTAGGGTGATGTAAGTTGGTGTAGTGGTAAGTGCTCATGGAGTGTAAGGTGATGTTAGTTGGTGTAGTGGTAAGTGCTCATGGAGTGTATGGTGATGTTAGTTGGTGTAGTTGTAAGTGCTCATGGAGTGTAGGGTGATGTTAGTTGGTGTTGAGGTAAGTGCTCATGGAGTGTAGGGTGATGTTGGTGTAGTGGTAAGTGCTCATTGAGTGTAGGGTGATGTTGGTGTAGTGGTAAGTGCTCATGGAGTGTAGGGTGATGTTAGTTGTTGTAGTGGTAAGTGCTCATGGAGTGTAGGGTGATATTGGTAGAGTGGTAAGTGCTCATGGAGTGTAGGGTGATGTTAGTTGGTGTAGTGGTAAGTGCTCATGGAGTGTAAGGTGATGTAAGTTGTTGTCGTGGTAAGGGCTCATGGAGTGTAGGGTGATGTTAGTTGGTGTTGAGGTAAGTGCTCATGGAGTATAGGATGATGTTAGTTGGTCTAGCGGTAAGTGCTAATGGAGTGTAGCGTGATGTTGGTGTAGTGGTAAGTGCTCATGGAGTGTAGGGTGATGTTAGTTGGTGTAGTGGTAAGTGCTCATGGAGTGTAGGGTGATGTTGGTGTAGAGGTAAGTGCTCATGGAGTGTAGGATGATGTTAGTTGGGCTAGTGGTAAGTGCCAATGGAGTGTAGGGTGATGTTGATGTAGTGGTAAGTGCTCATGGAGTGCAGGATGATGTTAGCTGGGCTAGTGGTAAGTGCCAATGGAGTGTAGGGTGATGTTGGTGTAGTAAGTGCTCATGGAGTATAGGGTGATGGTAGTTGGTGTAGTGGTAAGTGCTCATGGAGTGTAGGGTGATGTTAGTTGGTGTAGTGGTAAGTGCTCATGGAGAGTAGGGTTATGTTATTTGGTGTAGTGGTAAGTGCTCATGGAGTGTAGGGTGATGATAGTTGGTGTAGAGGTAAGTGCTCTTGGAGTGTATGGTGATGTTAGTTGGTGTAGTGGTAAGTGCTCATGGAGTGTACGGTGATGTAAGTTGGTGTAGTGGTACGTGCTCATGGAGTGTAGGTTGATGTAAGTTGCTGTAGTGGTAAGTGCTCATGGAGTGTAGAGTGATGTTGGTGTAGTGGTAAGTGTTCATGGAGTGTAGGGTGATGTTGGTGTAGAGGTAAGTGCTCATGGAGTGTAGGGTGATGTTGGTGTAGTGGTAAATGCTCATGGAGTGTAGAGTGATGTTGGTGTAGTGGTAAGTGCTCATGGAGTGTAGGGTGATGTTGGTGTAGAGGTAAGTGCTCATGGAGTGTATGGTGATGGTATTTGGTGTAGTGGTAAGTGCTCATGGAGTGTAGGGTGATGTTAGTTGGTGTAGTGGTAAGTGCTCACGGAGTGTAGGGTGATGTTAGTTGGTGTAGTGGTAAGTGCTCATGGAGTGTAAGGTGATGTTAGTTGGTGTAGAGGTAAGTGCTCATGGAGTGTAGGGTAATGTTGGTGTGGTGGTAAGTGCTCATGGAGTGTAAGGTGATGTTAGTTGGTGTAGTGGTAAGTGCCCATGGAGTGTAAGGTGATGTTAGTTGGTGTAGTGGTAAGTGCCCATGGAGTGTAAGGTGATGTTGGTGTAGTGGTAAGTGCTCATCGAGTGTAGGGTAATGTTATTTGGTGTAGTGGTAAGTACTCATGGAGTGTAGGGTGATGTTAGTTGGTGTAGTGGTAAGTGCCAATGGAGTTTAGGGTGATGTTGGTGTAGTGGTAAGTGCTCATGGAGTATAGGGTGATGGTAGTTGGTGTAGTGTAAGTGCTCATGGAGTGTAGGGTGATGTTAGTTGGTGCAGTGGTAAGTGCTCATGGAGTGTAGGGTGATGTTGATGTAGTGGTAAGTGCTCATGGAGTGTAATGTGATGTTAGTTGGTGTAGTGGTAAGTGCCCATGGAGTGTAGGGTGATGTTGGTGTAGGGGTAAGTGCTCATGAAGTGTATGGTGATGTTAGTGTAGTGGTTAGTGCTCATGGAGTTTAAGGTGATGTAAGTTGGTGTAGTGGGAAGTGCTCATGGAGTGTAGTGTGATGTTAGTTGGTGTAGTGGTTAGTGCCCATGGAGTGAAGGGTGATGTTGGTGTAGTGGTAAGTGCTCATGGAGTCTAAGGTGATGTAAGTTGGTGTAGTGGTAAGTGCTCATGGAGTGTAAGGTGATGTTACTTGGTGTAGTGGTAAGTGCTCATGGAGTGTAAGGTGATGTAAGTTGGTGTAGTGGTAAGTGCTCATGGAGTGTAGGGTGATGTTAGTTGGTGTAGAGGTAAGTGCTCATGGAGTGTAGGGTGATGTTAGTTGGTGTAGTGGTAAGTGCTCATGGAGTGTAAGGTGATGTAAGTTGGTGTAGTGGTAAGTGCTCATGGAGTGTAAGGTGATGTTACTTGGTGTAGTGGTAAGTGCTCATGGAGTGTAAGGTGATGTAAGTTGGTGTAGTGGTAAGTGCTCATGGAGTGTAGGGTGATGTTAGTTGGTGTAGTGGTAAGTGCTCATGGAGTGTAGGGTGATATTGGTAGAGTGGTAAGTGCTCTTGGAGTGTATGGTGATGTTAGTTGGTGTAGTGGTAAGTGCTCATGGAGTGTACGGTGATGTAAGTTGGTGTAGTGGTACGTGCTCATGGAGTGTAGGTTGATGTAAGTTGCTGTAGTGGTAAGTGCTCATGGAGTGTAGAGTGATGTTGGTGTAGTGGTAAGTGTTCATGGAGTGTAGGGTGATGTTGGTGTAGAGGTAAGTGCTCATGGAGTGTAGGGTGATGTTGGTGTAGTGGTAAATGCTCATGGAGTGTAGAGTGATGTTGGTGTAGTGGTAAGTGCTCATGGAGTGTAGGGTGATGTTGGTGTAGAGGTAAGTGCTCATGGAGTGTATGGTGATGGTATTTGGTGTAGTGGTAAGTGCTCATGGAGTGTAGGGTGATGTTAGTTGGTGTAGTGGTAAGTGCTCACGGAGTGTAGGGTGATGTTAGTTGGTGTAGTGGTAAGTGCTCATGGAGTGTAAGGTGATGTTAGTTGGTGTAGAGGTAAGTGCTCATGGAGTGTAGGGTAATGTTGGTGTGGTGGTAAGTGCTCATGGAGTGTAAGGTGATGTTAGTTGGTGTAGTGGTAAGTGCCCATGGAGTGTAAGGTGATGTTAGTTGGTGTAGTGGTAAGTGCCCATGGAGTGTAAGGTGATGTTGGTGTAGTGGTAAGTGCTCATCGAGTGTAGGGTAATGTTATTTGGTGTAGTGGTAAGTACTCATGGAGTGTAGGGTGATGTTAGTTGGTGTAGTGGTAAGTGCCAATGGAGTTTAGGGTGATGTTGGTGTAGTGGTAAGTGCTCATGGAGTATAGGGTGATGGTAGTTGGTGTAGTGTAAGTGCTCATGGAGTGTAGGGTGATGTTAGTTGGTGCAGTGGTAAGTGCTCATGGAGTGTAGGGTGATGTTGATGTAGTGGTAAGTGCTCATGGAGTGTAATGTGATGTTAGTTGGTGTAGTGGTAAGTGCCCATGGAGTGTAGGGTGATGTTGGTGTAGGGGTAAGTGCTCATGAAGTGTATGGTGATGTTAGTGTAGTGGTTAGTGCTCATGGAGTTTAAGGTGATGTAAGTTGGTGTAGTGGGAAGTGCTCATGGAGTGTAGTGTGATGTTAGTTGGTGTAGTGGTTAGTGCCCATGGAGTGAAGGGTGATGTTGGTGTAGTGGTAAGTGCTCATGGAGTCTAAGGTGATGTAAGTTGGTGTAGTGGTAAGTGCTCATGGAGTGTAAGGTGATGTTACTTGGTGTAGTGGTAAGTGCTCATGGAGTGTAAGGTGATGTAAGTTGGTGTAGTGGTAAGTGCTCATGGAGTGTAGGGTGATGTTAGTTGGTGTAGAGGTAAGTGCTCATGGAGTGTAGGGTGATGTTAGTTGGTGTAGTGGTAAGTGCTCATGGAGTGTAAGGTGATGTAAGTTGGTGTAGTGGTAAGTGCTCATGGAGTGTAAGGTGATGTTACTTGGTGTAGTGGTAAGTGCTCATGGAGTGTAAGGTGATGTAAGTTGGTGTAGTGGTAAGTGCTCATGGAGTGTAGGGTGATGTTAGTTGGTGTAGTGGTAAGTGCTCATGGAGTGTAGGGTGATATTGGTAGAGTGGTAAGTGCTCATGGAGTGTAGGGTGATGTTAGTTGGTGTAGTGGTAAGTGCTCATGGAGTGTAAGGTGATGTAAGTTGGTGTCGTGGTAAGGGCTCATGGAGTGTAGGGTGATGTTAGTTGGTGTTGAGGTAAGTGCTCATTGAGTATAGGATGATGTTAGTTCGTCTAGCGGTAAGTGCTAATGGAGTGTAGCGTGATGTTGGTGTAGTGGTAAGTGCTCATGGAGTGTAGGGTGATGTTAGTTGGTGTAGTGGTAAGTGCTCATGGAGTATAGGGTGATGTTGGTGTAGATGTAAGTGCTCATGGAGTGTAGGATGATGTTAGTTGGGCTAGTGGTAAGTGCCAATGGAGTGTAGGGTGATGTTGATGTAGTGGTAAGTGCTCATGGAGTGCAGGATGATGTTAGCTGGGCTAGTGGTAAGTGCCAATGGAGTGTAGGGTGATGTTGGTGTAGTAGTAATTGCTCATGGAGTATAGGGTGATGGTAGTTGGTGTAGTGGTAGGTGCTCATGGAGTGTAGGGTGATGATAGTTGGTGTAGAGGTAAGTGCTCTTGGAGTGTATGGTGATGTTAGTTGGTGTAGTGGTAAGTGCTCATGGAGTGTACGGTGATGTAAGTTGGTGTAGTGGTACGTGCTCATGGAGTGTAGGTTGATGTAAGTTGCTGTAGTGGTAAATGCTCATGGAGTGTAGAGTGATGTTGGTGTAGTGGTAAGTGTTCATGGAGTGTAGGGTGATGTTGGTGTAGTGGTAAGTGTTCATGGAGTGTAGGGTGATGTTGGTGTAGAGGTAAGTGCTCATGGAGTGTAGGGTGATGTTAGTTGGTGTAGTGGTAAGTGCTCATGGAGTGTAAGGTGATGTAAGTTGGTGTAGTGGTAAGTGCTCATGGAGTGTAGGGTGATGTTAGTTGGTGTAGTGGTAAGTGCTCATGGAGTGTAGGGTGATATTGGTAGAGTGGTAAGTGCTCATGGAGTGTAGGGTGATGTTAGTTGGTGTAGTGGTAAGTGCTCATGGAGTGTAAGGTGATGTAAGTTGGTGTCGTGGTAAGGGCTCATGGAGTGTAGGGTGATGTTAGTTGGTGTTGAGGTAAGTGCTCATTGAGTATAGGATGATGTTAGTTCGTCTAGCGGTAAGTGCTAATGGAGTGTAGCGTGATGTTGGTGTAGTGGTAAGTGCTCATGGAGTGTAGGGTGATGTTAGTTGGTGTAGTGGTAAGTGCTCATGGAGTGTAGGGTGATGTTGGTGTAGATGTAAGTGCTCATGGAGTGTAGGATGATGTTAGTTGGGCTAGTGGTAAGTGCCAATGGAGTGTAGGGTGATGTTGATGTAGTGGTAAGTGCTCATGGAGTGCAGGATGATGTTAGCTGGGCTAGTGGTAAGTGCCAATGGAGTGTAGGGTGATGTTGGTGTAGTAGTAATTGCTCATGGAGTATAGGGTGATGGTAGTTGGTGTAGTGGTAGGTGCTCATGGAGTGTAGGGTGATGATAGTTGGTGTAGAGGTAAGTGCTCTTGGAGTGTATGGTGATGTTAGTTGGTGTAGTGGTAAGTGCTCATGGAGTGTACGGTGATGTAAGTTGGTGTAGTGGTACGTGCTCATGGAGTGTAGGTTGATGTAAGTTGCTGTAGTGGTAAATGCTCATGGAGTGTAGAGTGATGTTGGTGTAATGGTAAGTGTTCATGGAGTGTAGGGTGATGTTGGTGTAGTGGTAAGTGTTCATGGAGTGTAGGGTGATGTTGGTGTAGAGGTAAGTGCTCATGGAGTGTAGAGTGATGTTGGTGTAGTGGTAAGTGTTCATGGAGTGTAGGGTGATGTTGGTGTAGTGGTAAGTGTTCATGGAGTGTAGGGTGATGTTGGTGTAGAGGTAAGTGCTCATGGAGTGTAGGGTGATGTTAGTTGGTGTAGTGGTAAATGCTCATGGAGTGTAGAGTGATGTTGGTGTAGTGGTAAGTGCTCATGGAGTGTAGGGTGATGTTGGTGTCGTGGTAAGGGCTCATGGAGTGTAGGGTGATGTTAGTTGGTGTTGAGGTAAGTGCTCATGGAGTGTAGGATGATGTTAGTTGGTCTAGCGGTAAGTGCTCATGGAGTGTAAGGTGATGTAAGTTGGTGTAGTGGTAAGTGCTCATGGAGTGTAAGGTGATGTTACTTGGTGTAGTGGTAAGTGCTCATGGAGTGTAAGGTGATGTAAGTTGGTGTAGTGGTAAGTGCTCATGGAGTGTAGGGTGATGTTAGTTGGTGTAGTGGTAAGTGCTCATGGAGTGTAGGGTGATATTGGTAGAGTGGTAAGTGCTCATGGAGTGTAGGGTGATGTTAGTTGGTTTAGTGGTAAGTGCTCATGGAGTGTAAGGTGATGTAAGTTGGTGTCGTGGTAAGGGCTCATGGAGTGTAGGGTGATGTTAGTTGGTGTTGAGGTAAGTGCTCATGGAGTATAGGATGATGTTAGTTCGTCTAGCGGTAAGTGCTAATGGAGTGTAGCGTGATGTTGGTGTAGTGGTAAGTGCTCATGGAGTGTAGGGTGATGTTAGTTGGTGTAGTGGTAAGTGCTCATGGAGTGTAGGGTGATGTTGGTGTAGATGTAAGTGCTCATGGAGTGTAGGATGATGTTAGTTGGGCTAGTGGTAAGTGCCAATGGAGTGTAGGGTGATGTTGATGTAGTGGTAAGTGCTCATGGAGTGCAGGATGATGTTAGCTGGGCTAGTGGTAAGTGCCAATGGAGTGTAGGGTGATGTTGGTGTAGTAGTAATTGCTCATGGAGTATAGGGTGATGGTAGTTGGTGTAGTGGTAAGTGCTCATGGAGTGTAGGGTGATGTTAGTTGGTGTAGTGGTAAGTGCTCATGGAGAGTAGGGTTATGTTATTTGGTGTAGTGGTAAGTGCTCATGGAGTGTAGGGTGATGATAGTTGGTGTAGAGGTAAGTGCTCTTGGAGTGTATGGTGATGTTAGTTGGTGTAGTGGTAAGTGCTCATGGAGTGTACGGTGATGTAAGTTGGTGTAGTGGTACGTGCTCATGGAGTGTAGGTTGATGTAAGTTGCTGTAGTGGTAAGTGCTCATGGAGTGTAGAGTGATGTTGGTGTAGTGGTAAGTGTTCATGGAGTGTAGGGTGATGTTGGTGTAGTGGTAAGTGTTCATGGAGTGTAGGGTGATGTTGGTGTAGAGGTAAGTGCTCATGGAGTGTAGGGTGATGTTAGTTGGTGTAGTGGTAAATGCTCATGGAGTGTAGAGTGATGTTGGTGTAGTGGTAAGTGCTCATGGAGTGTAGGGTGATGTTGGTGTAGTGGTAAGTGCTCATGGAGTGTAAGGTGATGTAAGTTGCTGTAGTGGTAAGTGCTCATGGAGTGTAGGGTGATGTTAGTTGGTGTAGTGGTAAATGCTCATGGAGTGTAGAGTGATGTTGGTGTAGTGGTAAGTGCTCATGGAGTGTAGGGTGATGTTGGTGTCGTGGTAAGGGCTCATGGAGTGTAGGGTGATGTTAGTTGGTGTTGAGGTAAGTGCTCATGGAGTGTAGGATGATGTTAGTTGGTCTAGCGGTAAGTGCTAAAGGAGTGTAGCGTGATGTTGGTGTAGTGGTAAGTGCTCATGGAGTGCAGGATGATGTTAGTTGGTGTAGTGGTAAGTGCCAATGGAGTGTAGGGTGATGTTGGTGTAGTGGTAAGTGCTCATGGAGTATAGGGTGATTGTAGTTGGTGTAGTGGTAAGTGCTCATGGAGTGTAGGGTGATGTTGATGTAGTGGTAGGTGCTCATGGAGTGTAATGTGATGTTAGTTGGTGTAGTGGTAAGTGCTCATGGAGTGTAATGTGATGTTAGTTGGTGTAGTGGTCAGTGCTCATGGAGTTTAAGGTGATGTAAGTTGGTGTAGTGGGAAGTGCTCATGGAGTGTAGTGTGATGTTAGTTGGTGTAGTGGTAAGTGCCCATGGAGTGAAGGGTGATGTTGGTGTAGTGGTAAGTGCTCATGGAGTGTAAGGTGATGTAAGTTAGTGTAGTGGTAAGTGCTCATGGAGTGTAAGGTGATGTTACTTGTTGTACTCGTAAGTGCTCATGGAGTGTAAGGTGATGTAAGTTGGTGTAGTGGTAAGTGCTCATGTAGTGTAGGGTGATGTTAGTTGGTGTAGAGGTAAGTGCTCATGGAGTGTAGGGTGATGTTAGTTGGTGTAGTGGTAAGTGCTCATGGAGTGTAAGGTGATGTAAGTTGGTGTAGTGGTAAGTGCTCATGGAGTGTAAGGTGATGTTACTTGGTGTAGTGGTAAGTGCTCATGGAGTGTAAGGTGATGTAAGTTGGTGTAGTGGTAAGTGCTCATGGAGTGTAGGGTGATGTTAGTTGGTGTAGAGGTAAGTGCTCATGGAGTGTAGGGTGATGTTAGTTGGTGTAGTGGTAAGTGCTCATGGAGTGTAAGGTGATGTAAGTTGGTGTAGTGGTAAGTGATCATGGAGTGTAAGGTGATGTAAGTTGGTGTAGTGGTAAGTGCTCATGGAGTGTAAGGTGATGTTAGTTGGTGTAGTGGTAAGTGCTCATGGAGTGTATGGTGATGTTAGTTGGTGTTGTTGTAAGTGCTCATGGAGTGTAAGGTGATGTTAGTTGGTGTAGTGGTAAGTGCTCATGGAGTGTAAGGTGATATTGGTAGAGTGGTAAGTGCTCATGGAGTGTAGGGTGATGTTAGTTGGTGTAGTGGTAAGTGCTCATGGAGTGTAAGGTGATGTAAGTTGGTGTCGTGGTAAGGGCTCATGGAGTGCAGGGTGATGTTAGTTGGTGTTGAGGTAAGTGCTCATGGAGTGTATGGTGATGTTAATTGGTGTAGTGGTAAGTGCTCATGGAGAGTAGGGTTATGTTATTTGGTGTAGTGGTAAGTGCTCAAGGAGTGTAGGGTGATGATAGTTGGTGTAGAGGTAAGTGCTCTTGGAGTGTATGGTGATGTTAGTTGGTGTAGTGGTAAGTGCTCATGGAGTGTACGGTGATGTAAGTTGGTGTAGTGGTACGTGCTCATGGAGTGTAGGTTGATGTAAGTTGCTGTAGTGGTAAGTGCTCATGGAGTGTAAGGTGATGTTACTTGGTGTAATGGTAAGTGCTCATGGAGTGTAAGGTGATGTAAGTTGGTGTAGTGGTAAGTGCTCATGGAGTGTAAGGTGATGTTAGTTGGTGTAGTGGTAAGTGCTCATGGAGTGTATGGTGATGTTAGTTGGTGTTGTTGTAAGTGCTCATGGAGTGTAAGGTGATGTTATTTGGTGTAGTGGTAAGTGCTCAAGGAGTGTAGGGTGATGATAGTTGGTGTAGAGGTAAGTGCTCTCGGAGTGTACGGTGATGTAAGTTGGTGTAGAGGTAAGTGCTCATGGAGTGTAGGGTGATGATAGTTGGTGTAATGGTAAGTGCTCATGGAGTGTAAGGTGATGTAAGTTGGTGTAGTGGTAAGTGCTCATGGAGTGTAGGGTGATGTTAGTTGGTGTAGAGGTAAGTGCTCATGGAGTGTAGGGTGATGTTAGTTGGTGTAGTGGTAAGTGCTCATGGAGTGTAAGGTGATGTAAGTTGGTGTAGTGGTAAGTGATCATGGAGTGTAAGGTGATGTAAGTTGGTGTAGTGGTAAGTGCTCATGGAGTGTAAGGTGATGTTAGTTGGTGTAGTGGTAAGTGCTCATGGAGTGTATGGTGATGTTAGTTGGTGTTGTTGTAAGTGCTCATGGAGTGTAAGGTGATGTTATTTGGTGTAGTGGTAAGTGCTCAAGGAGTGTAGGGTGATGATAGTTGGTGTAGAGGTAAGTGCTCTCGGAGTGTATGGTGATGTTAGTTGGTGTAGTGGTAAGTGCTCATGGAGTGTACGGTGATGTAAGTTGGTGTAGTGGTACGTGCTCATGGAGTGTAGGTTGATGTAAGTTGCTGTAGTGGTAAGTGCTCATGGAGTGTAAGGTGATGTTACTTGGTGTAATGGTAAGTGCTCATGGAGTGTAAGGTGATGTAAGTTGGTGTTGTGGTAAGTGCTCATGGAGTGTAGGGTGATGTTAGTTGGTGTAGAGGTAAGTGCTCATGGAGTGTAAGGTGATGTTACTTGGTGTAGTGGTAAGTGCTCATGCAGTGTAAGGTGATGTTAGTTGGTGTAGTGGTAAGTGCTCATGGAGTGTAGGGTGATGTTAGTTGGTGTTGAGGTAAGTGCTCATGGAGTGTAGGGTGATGTTAGTTGGTCTAGCGGTAAGTGCTAAAGGAGTGTAGCGTGATGTTGGTGTAGTGGTAAGTGCTCATGGAGTGCAGGATGATGTTAGTTGGTGTAGTGGTAAGTGCCAATGGAGTGTAGGGTGATGTTGGTGTAGTGGTAAGTGCTCATGGAGTATAGGGTGATTGTAGTTGGTGTAGTGGTAAGTGCTCATGGAGTGTAGGGTGATGTTAGTTGGTGTAGTGGTAAGTGCTCATGGAGTGTAGGATGATGTTAGTTGGGCTAGTCATAAGTGCCAATGCAGTGTAGGGTGATGTTGGTGTAGTGGTAAATGCTCATGGAGTGTAGGGTGATGTTGGTGTAGAGGTAAGTGCTCACGGATTGTAGGATGATGTTAGTTGGGATAGTGGTAAGTGCCAACGGAGTGTAGGGTATTGTTGGTGTAGTGGTAATTGCTCATGGAGTGCAGGATAATGTTAGTTGGGCTAGTGGTAAGTGCCAATGGAGTGTAGGGTGATGTTGGTGTAGTGGTAAGTGCTCATGGAGTATAGGGTGATGGTAGTTGGTGTAGTGGTAAGTGCTCATGGAGTGTAGGGTGATGTTAGTTGGTGTAGTGGTAAGTGCTCATGGAGAGTAGGGTTATGTTATTTGGTGTAGTGGTAAGTGCTCATGGAGTGTAGGGTGATGTTAGTTGGTGTAGTGGTAAGTGCTCATGGAGTGTAGGGTGATGTTAGTTGGTGCAGTGGTAAGTGCTCATGGAGTGTAGGGTGATGTTAGTTGGTGCAGTGGTAAGTGCTCATGGAGTGTAGCGTGATGTTGGTGTAGTGGTAAGTGCTCATGGAGTGTAGGGTGGGTGATGTTAGTTGGTGTAGTGGTAAGTGCTCATGGAGTGTAGGGTGGGTGATGTTAGTTGGTGTAGTGGTAAGTGCTCATGGATTGTAGGGTGATGTTGGTGCAGTGGTAAGTGCTCATGGAGTGTAAGGTGATGTTGGTGTAGTGGTAAGTGCTCATGGAGTGTAGGGTGATGTTAGTTGGTGTAGTAGTAAGTGCTCATGGGGTGTAGGATGATGTTAGTTGGTGTAGTTGTAAGTGCTCATGGAGTGTAGGATTATGTTAGTTGGTGTAGTGGTAAGTGCTCATGGAGTGTAGGGTGATGTTAGTTGGTGTAGTGGTAAGTGCTCATGGAGTGTAGGATGATGTTAGCTGGGCTTGTGGTAAGTGCTCATGGAGTGTATGGTGATGTTGGTGTAGTGGTAAGTGCTCATGGACTGTAGGGTGATGTTAGTTGGTGTAAAGGTAAGTGCTCATGGAGTGTAGGATGATGTTAGTTGGTCTAGCGGTAAGTGCTAATGGAGTGTAGCGTGATGTTGGTGTGTAGTGGTAAGTGCTCATGGAGTGTAGGATGATGTTCTTTGGTGTAGCTGTAAGTGCTAATGGAGTGTAGCGTGATGTTGGTGTAGTGGTACGTGCTCATGGACTGTAGGATGATGTTAGTTGGTCTAGTGGTAAGTGCTCATGGAGTGCAGGATGATGTTAGATGGGCTAGTGGTAAGTGCCAATGGAGTGTAGGGTGGTGTTGGTGTAGTGGTAAGTGCTCATGGAGTGTAAAGTGATGTAAGTTGGTGTAGTGGTAAGTGCTCATGGACTGTAGGATGATGTTAGTTGGTGTAGTGGTAAGTGCTCATGGAGTGTAGGGTGATGTTGGTGTAGTGGTACGTGCTCATGGACTGTAGGATGATGTTAGTTGGTCTAGTGATAAGTGCTCATGGAGTGTAGGGTGATGGTAGTTGGTGTAGTGGTAAGTGCTCATGGAGTGTAGGGTGATGTTGGTGTAGTGGTAAGTGCTCATGGGGTGCATGGTGATGTTGGTGTAGTGGTAAGTGCTCATGGAGTGTAGGGTGATGTTGGTGTAGTGGTACGTGCTCATGGACTGTAGGATGATGTTAGTTGGTCTAGTGGTAAGTGCTCATGGAGTGCAGGATGATGTTAGATGGGCTAGTGGTAAGTGCCAATGGAGTGTAGGGTGGTGTTGGTGTAGTGGTAAGTGCTCATGGAGTGTAGGGTGATGTTGTTGTAGTGGTAAGTGCCCATGGAGTGTATGGTGTTGTAAGTTGGTGTAATGGTAAATGCTCAAGGAGTGTAGGGTGATGGTAGTTGGTGTAGTGGTAAGTGCTCATGGAGTGTAGGGTGATGTTGGTGTAGTGGTAAGTGCTCATGGGGTGCATGGTGATGTTGGTGTAGTGGTAAGTGCTCATGGAGTGTAGGATGATGTTAGTTGGGCTAGTGGTAAGTGCCAATAGAGTGTAGGGTGATGTTGGTGTAGTGGTAAGTGCCCATGGAGTGTATGGGGATGTAAGTTGGTGTAGTGGTAAATGCTCATGGTTTAGGGTGATGGTAGTTGGTGTAGTGGTAAGTGCTCATGGAGTGTAGGGTGATGTTGGTGTAGTGGTAAGTGCTCATGGAGTGCATGGTGATGTTGGTGTAGTGGTAAGTGCTCATGGAGTGTAGGATGATGTTGGTTGGGCTAGTGCTAAGTGCCAATAGAGTGTAGGGTGATGTTGGTGTAGTGGTAAGTGCTCATGGAGTGTAGGGTTATGTTATTTGGTGTAGTGGTAAGTGCTCATGGAGTGTAGGGTGATGTTAGTTGGTGTAGTGGTAAGTGCTCATGGAGTGTAGGGTGATGTTAGTTGGTGCAGTGGTAAGTGCTCATGGAGTGTAGGGTGATGTTAGTTGGTGCAGTGGTAAGTGCTCATGGAGTGTAGGGTTATGTTGGTGTAGTGGTAAGTGCTCATTGAGTGTAGGGTGATGTTGATGTAGTGGTAAGTGCTCATGGATTGTAGGGTGATGTTAGTTGGTGTAGTGGTAAGTGCTCATGGAGTGTAGGGTGATGTTGGTGTAGTGGTAAGTGCTCATGGAGTGTAGGGTGATGTTAGTTGGTGTAGTGGTAAGTGCTCATGGAGAGTAGGGTTATGTTATTTGGTGTAGTGGTAAGTGCTCATGGAGTGTAGGGTGGTTAGTTGGTGTAGTGGTAAGTGCTCATGGAGTGTAAAGTGATGTAAGTTGGTGTAGTGGTAAGTGCTCATGGAGTGTAGGGTGATGTTGGTGTAGTGGTAAGTGCTCATGGACTGTAGGATGATGTTAGTTGGTGTAGTGGTAAGTGCTCATGGAGTGTAGGGTGATGTTGGTGTAGTGGTACGTGCTCATGGACTGTAGGATGATGTTAGTTGGTCTAGTGATAAGTGCTCATGGAGTGTAGGGTGATGGTAGTTGGTGTAGTGGTAAGTGCTCATGGAGTGTAGGGTGATGTTGGTGTAGTGGTAAGTGCTCATGGGGTGCATGGTGATGTTGGTGTAGTGGTAAGTGCTCATGGAGTGTAGGATGATGTTAGTTGGGCTAGTGGTAAGTGCCAATAGAGTGTAAGGTGATGTTGGTGTAGTGGTAAGTGCCCATGGAGTGTATGGGGATGTAAGTTGGTGTAGTGGTAAATGCTCATGGTTGAGGGTGATGGTAGTTGGTGTAGTGGTAAGTGCTCATGGAGTGTAGGGTGATGTTGGTGTAGTGGTAAGTGCTCATGGAGTGCATGGTGATGTTGGTGTAGTGGTAAGTGCTCATGGAGTGTAGGATGATGTTGGTTGGGCTAGTGGTAAGTGCCAATAGAGTGTAGGGTGATGTTGGTGTAGTGGTAAGTGCTCATGGAGTGTAGGGTTATGTTATTTGGTGTAGTGGTAAGTGCTCATGGAGTGTAGGGTGATGTTAGTTGGTGTAGTGGTAAGTGCTCATGGAGTGTAGGGTGATGTTAGTTGGTGCAGTGGTAAGTGCTCATGGAGTGTAGGGTGATGTTAGTTGGTGCAGTGGTAAGTGCTCATGGAGTGTAGGGTTATGTTGGTGTAGTGGTAAGTGCTCATTGAGTGTAGGGTGATGTTGATGTAGTGGTAAGTGCTCATGGATTGTAGGGTGATGTTAGTTGGTGTAGTGGTAAGTGCTCATGGAGTGTAGGGTGATGTTGGTGTAGTGGTAAGTGCTCATGGAGTGTAGGGTGATGTTAGTTGGTGTAGTGGTAAGTGCTCATGGAGAGTAGGGTTATGTTATTTGGTGTAGTGGTAAGTGCTCATGGAGTGTAGGGTGGTTAGTTGGTGTAGTGGTAAGTGCTCATGGAGTGTAAAGTGATGTAAGTTGGTGTAGTGGTAAGTGCTCATGGAGTGTAGGGTGATGTTGGTGTAGTGGTAAGTGCTCATGGACTGTAGGATGATGTTAGTTGGTGTAGTGGTAAGTGCTCATGGAGTGTAGGGTGATGTTGGTGTAGTGGTACGTGCTCATGGACTGTAGGATGATGTTAGTTGGTCTAGTGATAAGTGCTCATGGAGTGTAGGGTGATGGTAGTTGGTGTAGTGGTAAGTGCTCATGGAGTGTAGGGTGATGTTGGTGTAGTGGTAAGTGCTCATGGGGTGCATGGTGATGTTGGTGTAGTGGTAAGTGCTCATGGAGTGTAGGATGATGTTAGTTGGGCTAGTGGTAAGTGCCAATAGAGTGTAAGGTGATGTTGGTGTAGTGGTAAGTGCCCATGGAGTGTATGGGGATGTAAGTTGGTGTAGTGGTAAATGCTCATGGTTGAGGGTGATGGTAGTTGGTGTAGTGGTAAGTGCTCATGGAGTGTAGGGTGATGTTGGTGTAGTGGTAAGTGCTCATGGAGTGCATGGTGATGTTGGTGTAGTGGTAAGTGCTCATGGAGTGTAGGATGATGTTGGTTGGGCTAGTGGTAAGTGCCAATAGAGTGTAGGGTGATGTTGGTGTAGTGGTAAGTGCTCATGGAGTGTAGGGTGATGGTAGTTGGTGTAGTGGTAAGTGCTCATGGAGTGCATGGTGATGTTGGTGTAGTGGTAAGTGCTCATGGATTGTAGGATGATGTTAGTTGGGCTAGTGGTAAGTGCCAGTAGAGTGTAGAGTGATGTTGGTGTAGTGGCAAGTGCTCATGGAGTGTAGGATGATGTTAGTTGGTCTAGCGGTAAGTGCTAATGGAGTGTAGGGTGATGTTGGTTTAGTGGTAAGTGCTCATGGAGGGTAGGGTGATGTTGGTGTAGTTGTAAGTGCTCATGGAGTGTAAGGTGATGTTAGTTGGTGTAGTGGTAAGTGCTCATGGAGTGTAGGGTGATGTTGGTGTAGCCGTAAGTGCTCATGGAGTGCAGGGTGATGTTGGTGTAGTGGTAAGTGCTCATGGAGTGTAGGATGATGTTAGTTGGGCTAGTGGTAAGTGCCAATGGAGTGTAAGGTGATGTTGGTGTAGTGGTAAGTGCTCATGGAGTGTAGGGTGATGTTAGTTGGTGTAGAGGTATGTGCTCATGGAGTGTAGGATGATGTTAGTTGGTCTAGTGGACAGTGCTAATGGAGTGTAGGGTGATGTTGATGTAGTGGTAAGTGCTCGTTGAGAGTATATTAATGTTAGTTAGGATGTGGACAAATATTTTAAGTAATATGAGACTATTACATTGGGTACTAAGAAGCTGTCATGGAGAGCACTGTATGATGGAGTTACTTGTAGCCGGGAAGGCTAGAGTGATGGACAGTAAGGTAATTCTAGTGGTCATGGTGAATCATGCATATGTTAATGTCAGATGGGGTAGTATGGTCATGTTTCTTGGAGAAGTATAGCTATGTTACTTGAGGGGGTAGAGAAGACAGTGTGTCTCGGGTATGTAGAGTGGGGTGAAGAGGACAGTGTGTGGCGGTTATGGAGAGTGGGATGAAGAGGACAGTGTGTGGCGGTTATGTACAGTGTGGCGGAGAGGTCAGTGTGTGCCGGTTATGGAGAGTGGGGTGGAGAGGACAGTGTGTGCTGGTTAAGTGGAGTGTGACGGAGAGGACAGTGTGTGCCGGTTATGGAGAGTGGGGTGGAGAGGACAGTGTGTGCCGGTAATGGAGAGTGGGGTGGAGAAGACAGTGTGTGCCGGTTATGGAGAGTGGGGTGGAGAGGACAGTGAGTGGCGGTTGTGGAGAGGACAGTGTGTGGCGGTTATGGAGAGTGGGGTGGAGAGGACAGTGTGTGCCGGTAATGGAGAGTGGGGTGGAGAGGACAGTGTGTGACGGTTATGGAGAGTGGGGTGGAGAGGACAGTGTGTGGCGGCTATGGAGAGTGGGGTGGAGAGTACAGTGTGTGCCGGTTATGGAGAGTGGGGTGGAGAGGACAGTGTGTGGCTTTTATGTAGAATGGGGTGTAGAGGACAGTGTATGCTAGTTATGGAGAGTGGGGTGGAGAGGAGTGTGTGTGGCTTTTATGTAGAGTGGGGCGGAGAGGACAGTGTGTGGCGGTTATGGAGAGTGGGGCAGAGAGGACAGTGTGTGCTGGTAATGGAGAGTGGGGTGGAGAGGACAGTATATGCCAGTTATGGAGAGTGGGGCGGAGAGGACAGTGTGTGCCGGTTATGGAGAGTGGGGCGGAGAGGACAGTGTGTGCCGGTTATGGAGAGTGGGGCGGAGAGGACAGTGTGTGCCGGTTATGGAAAGTGGGGTGGAGATGACAGTGTGTGCCGGTTATGGAGAGTGTGGCGGAGAGGACAGTGTGTGCCGGTTTTGTAGAGTGGGGTGGAGAGGACAGTGTTTGCCGGTTATGGGGAGTGGGGTGGAGAGGACAGTGTGTGTCGGTTATTTGGAGTGGAGAGGAGAATGGAGTGGAGAGCTTGGCCCGGCCATGTAGAGGCGGTGGAGAGAGAACCTATCGTCATGTGTCACAGGTGGCAGTAATATATGACATCAGGACAGGTGGCAGTAATATATGACATCAGGACAGGTGGCAGTAATATGTGACATCAGGACAGGTGGCAGTAATATGTGACATCAGGACAGGTGGCTGTAATATGTGACATTAGGACAGGTGGCTGTAATATGTGACATTAGGACAGGTGGCAGTAATATGTGACATTAGAACAGGTGGCAGTAATATGTGACATCAGGAGAGGTGGCAGTAATATGTGACATTAGGACAAGTGGCAGTAATATGTGACATTAGGACAGGTGGCAGTAATATGTGACAGGACAGGTGGCAGTAATATGTGACATCATGACAGGTGGCAGTAATATGTGACATCAGGACAGGTGGCAGTAATATGTGACATTAGGACAGGTGGCAGTAATATGTGACATCAGGACAGGTGGCAGTAATATGTGACATCAGGACAGGTGGCAGTAATATGTGACATCAGGACAGGTGGCAGTAATATGTGACCTCAGGACAGATGGCTGTAATATGTGACATCAGGAGAGGTGGCAGTAATATGTGACATTAGGACAGGTGGCAGTAATATGTGACATTAGGACAGGTGGCAGTAATATGTGACATCAGGACAGGTGGAAGTAATATGTGACATCAGGAGAGGTGGAAGTAATATGTGACATTAGGACAGGTGGCAGTAATATGTGACATCAGGACAGGTGGAAGTAATATGTGACATCAGGACATGTGGTATGTAATTGTCCTGGCTGTGTAGTCAGATGATAATTGCCGGTCACAGCTCTGCTTTCTTCTGCAGGAGGCGCTGGTGGGAAGGGTGTTTGGGGGGCTCCAGGACAGGTCTACAGTTATCAGGAGCCTGACGCCCGAGACCCCAATTATGATGAATTTGCCCAGGTAAGGACCGAGCTGTTATTATAAGGGGGAAGCATTAGGCACAGCTGGGTGCTCCTAATAATGTCTGTAGTAAGAATGAGCATTAAGACACGTAGGCATTTTACTGTCGTGAAATTCCATCCGCACTTCTGCATTTCATTTACCTGCTGCCCCACCTTCCAGACCCCAACCCCACATTACAGGGATCATAGGCAAACGCAGGGGGGGGGGGGTTCCGTCTGCCTGGAAACCCCCCTCCCCAGCCCACACCATTACCACAATAGAAATAGTAATATAGTAGAATATTAATAGTGCTGCATGTTCTTGGAATGGTGCACTCATCTAAAATAAAAACATTCAGCTCAGGCAGGATGGACCTACTGCTGCATCTAATGGTTACTGTGATAACTGGTACTGTATATGCTGGAATTATGACACACAATACACTATGTATGACACATTTTAAAGCTGGTTAAGTGCTAATTCTACCCTCTTCATGGACTGGCCACACTCACTGTCAAATCAAGCATTTGGAAACCCCCCTCTAGAAATCCTGCGTTTGCCACTGGGGATTGTACTAACATCGCAGAGGGATGGGGGTCTGTAGCGAGACCAGCTGGTCTTTGCCTCGTGGTGGTGCGTTACTCTAATTCCTTCCCCTGGTACCGCGGTTCGGGATTATGTGCAGAGCGTGACATTGGACTCGGGTATAGTTACTAAAGTGAGAGTTCTTAGAAGTGGAGATGTTGCCCATAGCAACCATTCAGATTCTACTTATCATTTATCTAGCACCTTCTAGAAGATGATAGAACTTGATTGGTTGCTATGGGCAACATCTCCACTTCTAAAATCTCTCACTTTAGTAAATATACCCCACAGTCTCGTGACCTTTCTCACACCCTCCATAAGTCATAGGCTCATGGCTTACGGCCCCCATCCACGGTGAGATTCAAACTTGGTAAGATCAGTTGTACGATTTCCCTTGAAATTCTTCATAAGATGTGGTCACATGGTGTATGATGATAGGATAAGATGTGGTCACATGGTGTACGATGGATCACACATGGTGTACGATAGATCATTAAGATCGTCGGATACGATGTGGTCACATGGTGTACGATGGATCATTAAGATCGTAGGATAAGATGTGGTCACATGGTGTACGATGGATCATTAAGATCGTAGGATAAGATGTGGTCACATGGTGTACGATGGATCATTAAGATCGTAGGATAAGATGTGGTCACATGGTGTACGATGGATCATTAAGATCGTAGGATAAGATGTGGTCACATGGTGTACGATGGATCATTAAGATCGTAGGATAAGATGTGGTCACATGGTGTACGATAGATCAATAAGATCGTAGGATAAGATGTGGTCACATGGTGTACGATAGATCATTAAGATCGTAGGATAAGATGTGGTCACATGGTGTAAGATAGATCATTAAGATCGTAGGATAAGATGTGGTCACATGGTGTACGATAGATCATTAAGATCGTAGGATAAGATGTGGTCACATGGTGTACGATGGATCATTAAGATCGTAGGATAAGATGTGGTCACATGGTGTACGATTGATCATTAAGATCATAGGATAAGATGTGGTCACATGGTATACGATAGATCATTAAGATCATAGGATAAGATGCATAGAAGTGTATCACATCGTACACGATCAGTTGAGATCTCTCTGCAAAACCATCTGATCTGCGATCCAACTAGACGACGTCATGGACGCGCATCGGAGTCACAGAAGACTCAAAATACAACTATTTGCAAACGATTGGTCTGTCCAACCTGTAGAAAATGCCAAAATCGTGTTAACAATCGTCCCGTGTATGGCCAGCATTAGAAAGAGGGACCCACATGTCTGATATATGTGTAAGGGGAGAGAGAGGATGGGGAATTCCTAAGCTATTCACCCCTCAATAACTGACTTCCACGTACAGGTCCCACACCAGCAGACACATATATGTAATAACTGACTTCCATGTACATGTACCACACCAGCAGACACATATATGTAATAACTGACTTCCATGTACAGGTCCCACACCAGCAAACACATATATGTAATAACTGACTTCCATTTACAGGTCCCACACCAGCAGACACGTATATGTAATAACTGACTTCCATGTACAGGTCCCACACCAGCAAACACATATATGTAATAACTGACTGCCATGTACAGGTCACACACCAGCACACACATATATGTAATACCTGACTTCCATATACAGGTCCCACACCAGCACACACATATATGTAATAACTGACTGCCATGTACAGGACTCACACCAGCAAACACATATATGTAATAACTGACTGCCATGTACAGGTAACACACCAGCACACACATATATGTAATAACTGACTTCCATATACAGGTCCCACACCAGCAAAACACATATATGTAATAACTGACTGCCATGTACAGGTAACACACCAGCACACACATATATGTAATAACTGACTTCCATATACAGGTCCCACACCAGCACACACATATATGTAATAACTGACTTCCATGTACAGGTCCCACACCAGCAGACACATATATGTAATAATTGACTTTCTTGTACAGGTCCTACAGGCAGGTAAATGGGATTTGAATCTTCTCTGACCTGTAACATCCTCCCCATCCTCCTACCCCTCTGCCATCACATGATGTGCTGAGAGCCTGTGTCTGGCAGCCAGGGACCATGTGATTTGTATCTTCTCTGACCTATAACATCCTCCCCATCCTCCTACCCCTCTGCCATCACATGATGTGCTGAGAGCCTGTGTCTGGCAGCCAGTGACCATGTGATTTGTATCTTCTCTGACCTATAACAACCTCCTCATCCTCCTACCCCTCTGCCATCACATGATGTGCTGAGAGCCTGTGTCTGGCAGCCAGTGACCATGTGATTTGTATCTTCTCTGACCTATAACAACCTCCTCATCCTCCTACCCCTCTGACATCACATGATGTGCTGAGAGCCTGTGTGTGGCAGCCAGGGACCATGTGATTTGTCTCTTATTTGACCTGTAACATCCTCCTCATCCTCCTACCCCTCTGCCATCACATGATGTGCTGAGAGCCTGTGTCTGGCAGCCAGGGATCATGTGATCTGTCTCTTCTCTGACCTGTAACATCCTCCCCCTCCTACCCCTCTGCCATCACATGATGTGCTGAGAGCCTGTGTCTGGCAGCCAGGGACCATGTGATCTGTCTCTTCTCTGACCTGTAACATCCTCCCCCTCCTCCTACCCCTCTGCCATCACATGATGTGCTGGGAGCCTGTGTCTGGCAGCCAGGGACCATGTGATTTGTATCTTCTCTGACCTGTAACATCCTCCCCCTCCTCCTACCCCTCTGCCATCACATGATGTGCTGAGAGCCTGTGTCTGGCAGCCAGGGACCATGTGATCTGTCTCTTCTCTGACCTGTGACATCCTCCCCCTCCTACCCCTCTGCCATCACATGATGTGCTGAGAACCTGTGTCTGGCGGCCAGAGACCATGTGATTTGTCTCTTCTCTGACCTGTAACATCCTCCCCATCCTCCTACCCCTCTGCCATCACATGATGTGCTGAGAACCTGTGTCTGGCAGCCAGAGACCATGTGATCTGTCTCTTCTCTGACCTGTAACATCCTCCCCATCCTCCTATCCCTCTGCCATCACATGATGTGCTGAGAGACTGTGTCTGGCAGCCAGGGACCAAGTGATTTCTCTCTTCTTTGACCTATAACATCCTCCTCATCCTCCTACCCCTCTGCCATCACATGATGTGCTGAGAGACTGTGTCTGGCAGCCAGGGACCAAGTGATTTGTCTCTTCTTTGACTTATAACATCCTCCCCATCCTCCTACCCCTCTGCCATCACATGATGTGCTGAGAGCCTGTGTCTGGCAGCCAGAGACCATGTGATCTGTCTCTTCTCTGACCTGTAACATCCTCCCCATCCTCCTACCCCTCTGCCATCACACGATGTGCTGAGAGCCTGTGTCTGGCAGCCAGGGACCATGTGATTTGTCTCTTCTCTGACCTGTAACATCCTCCTCATCCTCCTACCCCTCTGCCATCACACGATGTGCTGAGAGCCTGTGTCTGGCAGCCAGTGACCATGTGATTTGTATCTTCTCTGACCTATAACAACCTCCTCATCCTCCTACCCCTCTGCCATCACATGATGTGCTGAGAGCCTGTGTCGGGCAGCCAGGGACCACGTGATCTGTCTCTTCTCTGACCTGTAACATCCTCCCCATCCTCCTACCCCTCTGCCATCACATGATGTGCTGAGAGCCTGTGTCTGGCAGCCAGGGACCATGTATTCTGTCTCTTCTCTGACCTGTAACATCCTCCCCATCCTCCTACCCCTCTGACATCACATGATGTGCTGAGAGCCTGTGTCTGGCAGCCAGGGACCATGTGATTTGTCTCTTCTCTGACCTGTAACATCCTCCCCATCCTCCTACCCCTCTGCCATCACATGATATACTGAGAGACTGTGTCTGGCAGCCAGGGACCATGTGATTTGTCTCTTCTCTGACCTGTAACATCCTCCCCATCCTCCTACCCCTCTGCCATCACATGATGTGCTGAGAGACTGTGTCTGGCAGCCAGGGACCATGTGATCTGTCTCTTCTCTGACCTGTAACATCCTCCCCATCCTCCTATCCCTCTGCCATCACAAGATGTGCTGAGAGACTGTGTCTGGCAGCCAGGGACCAAGTGATTTCTCTCTTCTTTGACCTATAACATCCTCCTCATCCTCCTACCCCTCTGCCATCACATGATGTGCTGAGAGACTGTGTCTGGCAGCCAGGGACCAAGTGATTTGTCTCTTCTTTGACTTATAACATCCTCCCCATCCTCCTACCCCTCTGCCATCACATGATGTGCTGAGAGCCTGTGTCTGGCAGCCAGAGACCATGTGATCTGTCTCTTCTCTGACCTGTAACATCCTCCCCATCCTCCTACCCCTCTGCCATCACACGATGTGCTGAGAGCCTGTGTCTGGCAGCCAGGGACCATGTGATTTGTCTCTTCTCTGACCTGTAACATCCTCCTCATCCTCCTACCCCTCTGCCATCACACGATGTGCTGAGAGCCTGTGTCTGGCAGCCAGTGACCATGTGATTTGTATCTTCTCTGACCTATAACAACCTCCTCATCCTCCTACCCCTCTGCCATCACATGATGTGCTGAGAGCCTGTGTCGGGCAGCCAGGGACCACATGATCTGTCTCTTCTCTGACCTGTAACATCCTCCCCATCCTCCTACCCCTCTGCCATCACATGATGTGCTGAGAGCCTGTGTCTGGCAGCCAGGGACCATATATTCTGTCTCTTCTCTGACCTGTAACATCCTCCCCATCCTCCTACCCCTCTGACATCACATGATGTGCTGAGAGCCTGTGTCTGGCAGCCAGGGACCATGTGATTTGTCTCTTCTCTGACCTGTAACATCCTCCCCATCCTCCTACCCCTCTGCCATCACATGATATACTGAGAGACTGTGTCTGGCAGCCAGGGACCATGTGATTTGTCTCTTCTCTGACCTGTAACATCCTCCCCATCCTCCTACCCCTCTGCCATCACATGATGTGCTGAGAGACTGTGTCTGGCAGCCAGGGACAAAGTGATTTGTCTCTTCTTTGACCTATAAAATCCTCCTCATCCTCCTACCCCTCTGCCATCACATGATGTGCTGAGAGACTGTGTCTGGCAGCCAGGGACCAAGTGATTTGTCTCTTCTTTGACCTATAACATCCTCCCCATCCTCCTACCCCTCTGCCATCACATGATGTGCTGAGAGCCTGTGTCTGGCAGCCAGAGACCATGTGATCTGTCTCTTCTCTGACCTGTAACATCCTCCCCATCCTCCTACCCCTCTGCCATCACACGATGTGCTGAGAGCCTGTGTCTGGCAGCCAGGGACCATGTGATTTGTCTCTTCTCTGACCTGTAACATCCTCCCCATCCTCCTACCCCTCTGCCATCACATGATGTACTGAGAGACTGCCTGGCAGCCAGGGACCATGTGATTTGTCTCTTCTCTGACCTGTAACATCCTCCCCATCCTCCTACCCCTCTGCCATTCCATGATGTGCTGAGAGCCTGTGTCTGGCAGCCAGGGACCATGTGATTTGTCTCTTCTCTGACCTGTAACATCCTCCTACCTCTCTGCCATCACATGATGTGCTGAGCCTGTGTCTGGCAGCCAGGGACCAGGTGATCTGTCTCTTTTCTGACCTGTAACATCCTCCCCATCCTCCTACCCCTCTGCCATCACATGTTGTGCTGAGAACCTGTGTCTGGCAGCCAGGGACCATGTGATTTGTATCTTCTCTGACTTGTAACATCCTCCCCATCCTCCTACCCCTCTGCCATCACATGATGTGCTGAGAGCCTGTGTCTGGCAGCCAGGGACCATGTGATTTGTATCTTCTCTGACCTGTAACATCCTCCCCATCCTCCTACCCCTCTGCCATCACATGATGTGCTGAGAGACTGTGTATGGCAGCCAGTGACCATGTGATTTGTATCTTCTCTAACCTATAACAACCTCCTCATCCTCCTACCCCTCTGCCATCACATGATGTGCTGAGAGACTGTGTCTGGCAGCCAGGGACCATGTGATCTGTCTCTTCTCTGACCTGTAACATCCTCCTCATCCTCCTACCCCTCTGCCATCACATGATGTGCTGAGAGCCTGTGTCTGGCAGCCAGGGACCATGTGATCTGTCTCTTCTCTGACCTGTAACATCCTCCTCATCCTCCTACCCCTCTGACATCACATGATGTGCTGAGAGCCTGTGTCTGGCAGCCAGGGACCATGTGATTTGTCTCTTCTCTGACCTGTAACATCCTCCCCATCCTCTTACCCCTCTGCCATCGCATGATGTGCTGAGAGCCTGTGTCTGGCAGCCGGGGACCATGTGATCTGTCTCTTCTGTGACCTGTAACATCCTCCCCATCCTCCTACCCCTCTGCCATCACATGATGTGCTGAGAGCCTGTGTCTGGCAGCCAGTGACCATGTGATTTGTCTCTTTTCTGACCTGTAACATCCTCCCCATCCTCCTACCCCTCTGCCATCACATGTTGTGCTGAGAGCCTGTGTCTGGCAGCCAGAGACCATGTGATTTGTCTCTTCTCTGACCTGTAACATCCTCCTCATCCTCCTACCCCTCTGCCATCACATGATGTGCTGAGAGCCTGTGTCTGGCAGCCAGGGACCATGTGATCTGTCTCTTCTCTGACCTTTAACATCCTCCCCCTCCTACCCCTCTGCCATCACATGATGTGCTGAGAACCTGTGTCTGGCGGCCAGAGACCATGTGATTTGTCTCTTCTCTGACCTGTAACATCCTCCCCATCCTCCTACCCCTCTGCCATCACATGATGTGCTGAGAACCTGTGTCTGGCAGCCAGGGACCATGTGATTTGTCTCTTCTCTGACCTGTAACATCCTCCCCATCCTCTTACCCCTCTGCCATCGCATGATGTGCTGAGAGCCTGTGTCTGGCAGCCAGGGACCATGTGATTTGTCTCTTCTCTGACCTGTAACATCCTCCCCATCCTCTTACCCCTCTGCCATCGCATGATGTGCTGAGAGCCTGTGTCTGGCAGCCGGGGACCATGTGATCTGTCTCTTCTGTGACCTGTAACATCCTCCCCATCCTCCTACCCCTCTGCCATCACATGATGTGCTGAGAGCCTGTGTCTGGCAGCCAGTGACCATGTGACTTGTCTCTTTTCTGACCTGTAACATCCTCCCCATCCTCCTACCCCTCTGCCATCACATGTTGTGCTGAGAGCCTGTGTCTGGCAGCCAGAGACCATGTGATTTGTCTCTTCTCTGACCTGTAACATCCTCCTCATCCTCCTACCCCTCTGCCATCACATGATGTGCTGAGAGCCTGTGTCTGGCAGCCAGAGACCATGTGATCTGTCTCTTCTCTGACCTGTAACATCCTCCCCATCCTCCTACCCCTCTGCCATCACACGATGTGCTGAGAGCCTGTGTCTGGCAGCCAGGGACCATGTGATTTGTCTCTTCTCTGACCTGTAACATCCTCCTCATCCTCCTACCCCTCTGCCATCACACGATGTGCTGAGAGCCTGTGTCTGGCAGCCAGTGACCATGTGATTTGTATCTTCTCTGACCTATAACAACCTCCTCATCCTCCTACCCCTCTGCCATCACATGATGTGCTGAGAGCCTGTGTCGGGCAGCCAGGGACCACATGATCTGTCTCTTCTCTGACCTGTAACATCCTCCCCATCCTCCTACCCCTCTGCCATCACATGATGTGCTGAGAGCCTGTGTCTGGCAGCCAGGGACCATATATTCTGTCTCTTCTCTGACCTGTAACATCCTCCCCATCCTCCTACCCCTCTGACATCACATGATGTGCTGAGAGCCTGTGTCTGGCAGCCAGGGACCATGTGATTTGTCTCTTCTCTGACCTGTAACATCCTCCCCATCCTCCTACCCCTCTGCCATCACATGATATACTGAGAGACTGTGTCTGGCAGCCAGGGACCATGTGATTTGTCTCTTCTCTGACCTGTAACATCCTCCCCATCCTCCTACCCCTCTGCCATCACATGATGTGCTGAGAGACTGTGTCTGGCAGCCAGGGACAAAGTGATTTGTCTCTTCTTTGACCTATAAAATCCTCCTCATCCTCCTACCCCTCTGCCATCACATGATGTGCTGAGAGACTGTGTCTGGCAGCCAGGGACCAAGTGATTTGTCTCTTCTTTGACCTATAACATCCTCCCCATCCTCCTACCCCTCTGCCATCACATGATGTGCTGAGAGCCTGTGTCTGGCAGCCAGAGACCATGTGATCTGTCTCTTCTCTGACCTGTAACATCCTCCCCATCCTCCTACCCCTCTGCCATCACACGATGTGCTGAGAGCCTGTGTCTGGCAGCCAGGGACCATGTGATTTGTCTCTTCTCTGACCTGTAACATCCTCCCCATCCTCCTACCCCTCTGCCATCACATGATGTACTGAGAGACTGCCTGGCAGCCAGGGACCATGTGATTTGTCTCTTCTCTGACCTGTAACATCCTCCCCATCCTCCTACCCCTCTGCCATTCCATGATGTGCTGAGAGCCTGTGTCTGGCAGCCAGGGACCATGTGATTTGTCTCTTCTCTGACCTGTAACATCCTCCTACCTCTCTGCCATCACATGATGTGCTGAGCCTGTGTCTGGCAGCCAGGGACCAGGTGATCTGTCTCTTTTCTGACCTGTAACATCCTCCCCATCCTCCTACCCCTCTGCCATCACATGTTGTGCTGAGAACCTGTGTCTGGCAGCCAGGGACCATGTGATTTGTATCTTCTCTGACTTGTAACATCCTCCCCATCCTCCTACCCCTCTGCCATCACATGATGTGCTGAGAGCCTGTGTCTGGCAGCCAGGGACCATGTGATTTGTATCTTCTCTGACCTGTAACATCCTCCCCATCCTCCTACCCCTCTGCCATCACATGATGTGCTGAGAGACTGTGTATGGCAGCCAGTGACCATGTGATTTGTATCTTCTCTAACCTATAACAACCTCCTCATCCTCCTACCCCTCTGCCATCACATGATGTGCTGAGAGACTGTGTCTGGCAGCCAGGGACCATGTGATCTGTCTCTTCTCTGACCTGTAACATCCTCCTCATCCTCCTACCCCTCTGCCATCACATGATGTGCTGAGAGCCTGTGTCTGGCAGCCAGGGACCATGTGATCTGTCTCTTCTCTGACCTGTAACATCCTCCTCATCCTCCTACCCCTCTGACATCACATGATGTGCTGAGAGCCTGTGTCTGGCAGCCAGGGACCATGTGATTTGTCTCTTCTCTGACCTGTAACATCCTCCCCATCCTCTTACCCCTCTGCCATCGCATGATGTGCTGAGAGCCTGTGTCTGGCAGCCGGGGACCATGTGATCTGTCTCTTCTGTGACCTGTAACATCCTCCCCATCCTCCTACCCCTCTGCCATCACATGATGTGCTGAGAGCCTGTGTCTGGCAGCCAGTGACCATGTGATTTGTCTCTTTTCTGACCTGTAACATCCTCCCCATCCTCCTACCCCTCTGCCATCACATGTTGTGCTGAGAGCCTGTGTCTGGCAGCCAGAGACCATGTGATTTGTCTCTTCTCTGACCTGTAACATCCTCCTCATCCTCCTACCCCTCTGCCATCACATGATGTGCTGAGAGCCTGTGTCTGGCAGCCAGGGACCATGTGATCTGTCTCTTCTCTGACCTTTAACATCCTCCCCCTCCTACCCCTCTGCCATCACATGATGTGCTGAGAACCTGTGTCTGGCGGCCAGAGACCATGTGATTTGTCTCTTCTCTGACCTGTAACATCCTCCCCATCCTCCTACCCCTCTGCCATCACATGATGTGCTGAGAACCTGTGTCTGGCAGCCAGGGACCATGTGATTTGTCTCTTCTCTGACCTGTAACATCCTCCCCATCCTCTTACCCCTCTGCCATCGCATGATGTGCTGAGAGCCTGTGTCTGGCAGCCAGGGACCATGTGATTTGTCTCTTCTCTGACCTGTAACATCCTCCCCATCCTCTTACCCCTCTGCCATCGCATGATGTGCTGAGAGCCTGTGTCTGGCAGCCGGGGACCATGTGATCTGTCTCTTCTGTGACCTGTAACATCCTCCCCATCCTCCTACCCCTCTGCCATCACATGATGTGCTGAGAGCCTGTGTCTGGCAGCCAGTGACCATGTGACTTGTCTCTTTTCTGACCTGTAACATCCTCCCCATCCTCCTACCCCTCTGCCATCACATGTTGTGCTGAGAGCCTGTGTCTGGCAGCCAGAGACCATGTGATTTGTCTCTTCTCTGACCTGTAACATCCTCCTCATCCTCCTACCCCTCTGCCATCACATGATGTGCTGAGAGCCTGTGTCTGGCAGCCAGGGACCATGTGATCTGTCTCTTCTCTGACCTTTAACATCCTCCCCCTCCTTCACCCCTCTCTTCAGTCACATTACTTACTGAGAGCTGTCACCCTGTGTCTGTCTGATAGCCAGACAATAGGATTTGTGTACTTCCCAGTAAATCCATTTCTTTGAATCTATGGGGGACGCTGGAGCATTAAGCTGGGTTATAGGTAGTGGTGGAGGAGCCTGGCACTTTTAAGTTTTAAAGATGTCTGAACTGGCCCCAGCAGCCTCAGTGAGCCTGTTATTGGTTAGCAAAGCCCGTAAGGAGGCCGGATAGAATAAGGAGAAAGAACCAGAGGGTGTAAACCAGGACAGACAGCCAAACAGAGTGCAGGGAAGGCGTATGGTCCTGCCATGGATTCAGATAAATGGAAAATAAAAATCCTGTTTTCTCCATCTTCCTCTGGGGTACACTGGAGCATTACGCTGGGGATGTCACAGAGCAGTTCTCAAGGGATTGTTGCTCTGTGGTAAATGCACTGAGGGCATATTAGCATCACACCTTTGCTGCCAGAATCATATCCCAAGAGAAACCAAACCGCGGGCAGAAGGGCAGCAGAGAGTCCAGCCACCCAGGCGGAGCTGCTGCAACCCACCCACCGGACATCAGTAAAGTGTACAAGGAACAATAGATGCAACACCTGCAGAACACAACGAAGAAAAGAGACCTCAATCAGCAAGGAACAAGGGCCCTCATTCAGAGCCGTACGCTCTGAGCAGAGCGCACGCTCTGAATGAGGGCCGCCCTCCATAATTATGGAGCGTCCTCATGGACGCTCGTATAGCTGTGGGTCACCACCCACAGCCTATACGAGCATGCAGTTTGATGGCCGCGATGGTCTTTACCATCGCAACCATCGCCACTGCGAGAAGGAGCCTGCGGTTGAGTTTTTCAACCACAAGGCCCGGAGTGATTTTGGCTCTATCAGAGCCAAAATCACTCCCACTGACATCACTAGTGATGTCAGTGGGCCGGCTTCTGACGGTAGGCGTTCCCTTGGGAACGCCCCCGTCAGGGAGGCATGCCCCCGGCACGCCCACCAAAGGGGGCGTGCTGTCAATCAACATCGACAGGACGCCCCCTTTGATCAGACACAACGAGCGAAGGAAAGTCTTTCGCTCGTCGCGCCTGGCGCATGCGCACGACGGAGCTCCCGCCGTCGTGCGCATGCGCAGTGCACAACATCGACCCACTTGCGAGCGGACAGCCGCTTGCGAGTGGGTCTGAATCAGGCCCTAGGTGCCCACAGGCAGAAACACGCTCCAGGGTACGTGGAGCCTGGAACTAGGCGAGCTGCCGTAGCCATGCTTCCGACCATCCCAGAAGAAATCCTCAAAGTAGAAGGCTGGGCTCAGAAAAATCCGGTATGGAGTTGAAAAACCCTGTAGAAGAAAGGGACGAAGGCAGAGACTACAAAACCACTGACTCCATGGGAAGCCGACACTAACACTAAGAACAGGAGTAGGAGACTCAGGGAAATCCCCCAGAAGAACCAACAGGGGAGAAGGGCTGCACTCAGTGGTCCCCAAAGCAGAACCTCTTAAGATCTGATGGAGAGGCTAGAGGAAAATAGTCTGGAAGGAAACACCAACTGGAAACCAGTAGGCTGCCACTTCCGTAGAACCGAACAAAGACATGAAGGCAAGAACCTCAGGAACCTAGAACTAGCGACTCTGCAAATCTTGTAAGAAAAAAGGAGATGGCACAGTAGGGAACATCGAGAAGATCACCGAAATCTGGACATCTGTCCCCCAACGGCGGCAGATTCCAACTGATACTCAGTCACATCACCTTACGCAGGCGGGACGCCACAGGAGTCCCAGGAAAAACAATGGATCGTGCCGGAAAGTATCACGGAATGTCAAAAAAACTTTACTGGGAACTGAACCCCAGCCAAATGGGAGCCACCCTGATGACCTGGGCTTATCCCCGGCTCAAAAATTGAGGCTGGCTGGGGTAATAAGGGGAGAAAAGAAAATGCACGCCATCGCCATGCAGGGAAGAAACGTACTGCAGGGTCAAAATCTTTAATTCAGACCCCACTCCACACAGGTCAGGGCAGCTATGTACCCATCAGAAGTGGTGAGAACTGGACGTAGAATAGAACCAGGATGACCTGCACACTACATCCCGATGGTACAGAGATTATCTGGAACCGTACTGGTTGAACCAACAACTGCACTCCGAAGAGGCCCACCGGACACCTAAGTACCTTTCTGGACTGTGTGTAGTACACCAGCTAGTAATACCAACAAAAGCTAGAAAAATCAATTTAGCCCAAGATCTAAAACCAGGGACCAGATGGGTCCGGCACGCAATGCCACCCTCATCGGAAACTACGACATTCTTTGATAAAAGTAACTAAAGGATACAGTGAGACAAAACTAGACTTACATCACAGAAGTCAACTCCACATGCATCCACCATGAAGATCCCAGTATACCTGTCCGCGGATGGAAGCAAGAAAATTGGTGAGACTCCCCTAAGGACCTAACGTTAACAAAGAAACGGCACAACAGACACCAAAAGCATCAAGTAGGACAAACGAGAGATCTGCGTAATCTCGGAACTGAGGCCCTGATTCAGCTTCAGACGGAATAGCTAAGCTGCTCGCAAGCAGGTTAGCTATTCCATCTGTGCTGATAACGTAATGCAGCAGGTGGCATCACGCCTTCTGTATTATGTGTCGAGTTGCGTTGTCCAACGCAGCATCGGATACTCTGCGCTCCAACTGCCAGCTAAGGTGACCCATGGGGTCACGCAGCTGGCCGTCGCAGCTGCGAGGAAGAGGCCAGGAAATCTCCGTCAACGGCGATGACTCACACCCTTCCGCCCCCAAACGGCAGCAGACTGTCAATCGCTGACAGTCTTATGCCAGTTTACGTGCAAGCTCGCAGACCCATCCTGCACATTCGCAGAATGGGTCTGGCGCCTGCGCATATACTCGATCATCGGGAATCTGCGTTCAGCACTGCACTAATGTGCACTTCTGAATTAGACCCTAAGTCTCTTCCATGAAAGCATAAATAAAATAAAGAAATAAAAACAGGCTGCCCACTCCAACTGGCACTTTACTAAACCTGTCTCGCTAAGGCAGCTGGGGTATGGAAGGGGCGGAGCCAGCTCAGGCTCCTCCACCTCTACCTATACCCCAGTGTAATGCTCCAGTGTCCACCAGTGGATGATGGAGAAAAAGGAGAGTTATGGTAAAACTTACCCTTGTTAACTCTCTTTCTTCGAAGTCCATAGGGTCCACAGGGAGACATTGGGGTGTAGGTGGTACTTGGAGGACCGGACCCCAACAGCAAAGCTCTTTCAATCCCAGGATGCTCCAGTCCTTCCCCCTATACCCCGCACACAGCCTGAGGGCAACTCCATTTTGTTAACAAGCCCAAGGCAGAAGCAGGATAGGAGAGAAGGAAGACTGGTACACTGAAGAATCACACACACACACAGAAAAGGAGACAAGTGACGAGAATAAACCAATAGAAGCCAGGTGTATCAGGATGGGTACTCTGGACTTCGAAGAAAGAGAGTCCAGGAGGGCTCCAAGATGTATCATTCTTTGAAAAGGTGTCAAGGAAGATTTTTTTTCCAGTTGATCAGCCAACTGTGCGTTTGTAGAAAGGCAATAATTACCTGTAGATGATGTCAAGAATTTCTGGGAAGCTGGCCAACAGCAAGAGATCGTCCTAAGTATGGGAGCAGTCTGATCCCTTGACGATGAAGATAGGCCGCCATAACTGCCATGATCTTGATAAAGGCCCGGGGAACTGTTGAAAGGCCAAAAGGCAGAGCCTGAAATTGGTAATGTTGCTGTAGTATAGCAAACCGGAGATATTGTTGATGAGAAGGCACTTATATGTACATGTAGGTAAGCGTCCTGAATGTCCAGAGACACCATAAAGTCCCCAGGTTCCATAGCCAGGATAATAGAGTGGAGGGTTTCCTTACAAAACCTGGGCATCCTGATAAACTTGTTCAGAGACTTGTGGTTGAGGATAGGCCGATGAGACCCATTGGGCTTTTGAACTAAGAAACGGGTAGAATAATAACTCTTCCTTCGCTGTGAGGAGTGGACCGGAATTATTACTCCTGATTTCAATAAGGACTGAATGGCCTTCTGGAGCTTCAGGGCCTTGCTTGGGTCCAATGGAGGTCCTGTGCAAAAGAACTGCTGGGGGGGTCGCCTCAGGAAGGGGAGAGGGCATATCCATTCTCTTACCCAGGCGTCTGACGCCAGCACTGGACGAATTGAAGAAGTCGGCCTCCCACCCTGGGAGCCCCCAGGGAGGGACCCGCCCTGTCAGGCTGGAGGCTTGTCCTCAGATTTGGTAGGTGAACGTCTAGTAACCCAGGTCTATTTGGTCCTAGTCTTTGAGGCCTTAGTTGATGCCTGATGCCTTGGAAAGGACTGACCTTTAGCATGAGGACGAAAGGATGACATATGAAGCTTCGCATTATATGCAGAGGGCAGGAATGCCATCTTGGAAGCTGCCAAAGTAGTCACAATTTTGTCTAATTCTGGGCCAAACAGGATTTCCCCAGGTTAAGGCAGAGACTCCAATGCCTTTTTAGAGTCCGAATCTGCCTTCAATGAGCGGAGCCAAACAATACGGCGGGTTACTACAGAGGTGGCAGATGCCTTGGAAGTTAGGCGAGCCATGTCCAGAGCTGCTTCACCCAAATAGGAGGCTGCATCTCTAATGTGAGATATGTAGGACAGCTGTTCCCTCGAAGCATCAGAGGGAGAAATGTCTCTTCCGTAGCCCTAGCAGGACGAGTAATAGCTCCTGTAAGAGAGTATATAGATTTTGGGCAAGCTTCAATTCTTCTATCTGTAGTCTCCTTTAAGAAGGTTGTAGTATGGATGGGTAAGGTAACGTTCTTAACCAGACATGTCACGTGGGAGTCCACTGCTGGGGGAACTTCCCATTTAGTGCAATCAGTAGCTGGAAGAGGGTAAAAGGAACTTAAACGTTTAGGCAGCTGAAATCTGTTACTGGGCATATTCCATACCTCACTCATATGATCAGATAGCTGGTCAGAGTGAGGGAACTCTGGTAAAACTACCTTTTGTTGTTTAAAGAGGGGCTCCTTTGTCTTAGGAGCGGGTTCTGTCTCTTCTATTTGGAGAATAGATATTACAGCTCTCACAAGTGCAGGTATATTCAATTTAGTGGGAAGGTCCTCGTCTCTTAAGAGTAAGAGAGGTCTGCACTTCTGCCTCCCCAGATGATACATCAGACTCTGATAGCTGGGTGGCCTGGGAAGATAACACAGAAAGCTTAGTAGGTTACTGGGTAAGGGTCTCTCTTTATGCAGCATTTGTAAAGGGATCCTCCAGACTCTGCACTGAGGTAGATAGTACGTCTAACTATGGGAGAGGCAAAGGATTTGCATGGAGTACCTGCTGTGGCCATCCCATAGGGGGAGCTACCACAGGGACCGCTAGGTGGTCCGCAATTTTTGCCAGCACCTGTGAAAAGGCCGCCCAGGGTGGGTCCTGAGGAGAGGACACCGGGGCGGTATAACAAGTTGCACAAAGACCATCCTGAATGAGGTCATCTGAAGCTAAGCCTGCTGAGCAGGACTTACAGGACACCAGAGTGGGGGGAGCAGGCTGCTTCCCTCTGCCAGACATAGCTGCAAGAATAATGTAACACACAATCTGACACAGTGCAGTGAGCAACCCAGATGTATGTGTAAAATGGCACAGTGTAGTGTGCAACAGCGATATATAGTATGTGATAGTCCTCACAAATATAGGGAGATGTTAGGTACAATGAACCCCTATTCCTTAGTATGCCAGGGTTACAGCAGAAGAAAGAGAAAAGTATAAGCTGACAGTAATAGGAAACAGACAGCAGCGCTAGCACAAGTCACATACAATGCAGAGTATACAATATAACTGCAGTGGGCACGAAAATCACAGACCACAGTGGCTGGTAGGATATAGCGCTGTATAAACCTGGCATGTTGGGAGAGGTATGCAGGGAGACTGGACCCAGCGTTCCCAGAGACCTGAATGCAGAAAATGGCTGCCGTGAGTCTCAGAGGGGGCGGAGGGTGAGGGAGGAGCAGCTCAGAGAGCTGCAAGACCGCAGTGGAATGTCGCCCTGAGCTGGGGGAGGAGACGCAGGGAGAGCGCCTTCTCCCCTATGCTGACATTAACCCCCTGGTACCCTTTCTTTAATCGTTGCCCTGCGCCAGTGTTGTAGTGCCCTGGTGGTCTAGTGGAGTCCCGGACACACCAGTGTCCACATCAGCGCCTCCGGTCAGTCTCCTGAGAACGGAGGCAAGAATGCGCATAGACGCGGGTCCCCGACAGCAGGGATCCTCCTTACCTGTCTCCTTGAGTCCCGGATGCAGTCTGGGGTCCGGTGAGCCCTGCTAGCTAGGTCCCTCTTGGAGCCCAGAGTACCTAGCCGAGGCTGGTGTCATGGCGCCGCGGAGGGGTGATGGAGCAGCAGTGCAGATGTCCAAAGGATTGTATCGCGCTGCTGCTTAGTTAGAATAAATGAAAATAAAATTAAATCATAAAAAGAAGCTTTGGCTGCTTGATAGCAGCCCCACTGTTAAAACGGTGATCCAGCTCCTGCCGGACACCAACGCAACTGAGTTGCCCTCTGGCTGTGGGCGGGGTATGGGGTAAAGGACCGGAGCATCATGGGATTATAAAGCTTTGCTGTTGGTGTCTGGTCCTCCAAGTCCCACCTACACCCAATTCTCTACCTTTAGAGCCCTATGGACCCTGAAAAATAAATGTGTTTTTTGCTTGCTCCATGTGTTGTGACATACTCACTCTCCTTTTCCCCCTTCTGCCGTCACATGACATGCTGAGACCTGTGACCCTAGGACTGTCACTGACAGCCAGGCAATGTGATTTGTGTCTATCCCCTGTGCTGTTACATCCTCACCCTCTTTCATCCCTTCTGCCATCACATGACATGCTGGGACCCTGGGACTGTGATTTTTGTCTATCCCCTGTGCTGTTACATCCTCACCATCTTTCATCCCCTTCTGCCGTCACATGACATGCTGGGACCCTGGGACTGTGATTTGGGTCTATCCCCTGTGCTGTTACATCCTCACCTTCTTTCATCCCTTCTGCCATCACATGACATGCTGGGACCCTGGACTGTGATTTGTGTCTATCCCCTGTGCTGTGACATCCTCACCCCCCTTCCATCCCCTTCTGCCGTCATATGACATGCTGATACCTGTAACCCTGGGACTGTGATTTGTATCTATCCCCTGTGCTGTGACATCCTGACCCTCTTCCATCCCCTTCTGCCGTCACATGACATGATGGGACCTATGACCCTGGGACTGTGATTTGTGTCTATCCCCTGTGCTGTGACATCCTCACCCTCTTTCATCCTCTTCTGTCGTCACATAACATGTTGAGACCTGGGACAGTGATTTGTGTCTATCCCCTGTGCTGTGACATCCTCACCCTCTTTCATCCTCTTCTGCCGTCACATGACATGCTGAGACCTGGGACTGTGATTTGTATCTATCCCCTGTGCTGTGGCATTCTGACCTCTACCATCCCCTTCTGCCGTCACATGACATGCTGGGACCTATGACCCTGGGACTGTGATTTGTGTCTATCCCCTGTGCTGTTACATCCTCACCCTCTTTCATCCCTTCTGCCGTCACATGACATGCTGAGACCTGGGACTGTGATTTGTATCTATCCCCTGTGCTGTGGCGTTCGGACCCTCTTCCATCCCCTTCTGCCGTCACATGACATGCTGAGACCTGTAACCCTGGGACTGTGATTTGTGTCTTATCCCCTGTGCTGTGACATCCTCACCCTCTTTCATCCCCTTCTGCCGTCACATGACATGCTGAGACCTGTAACCCTGGGACTGTGATTTGTATCTATCCCCTGTGCTGTGACATCCTCACCCTCTTTCATCCCTTCTGCCATCACATGACATGCTGTGACCCTGGGACTGTGATTTGTGTCTATCCCCTGTGCTGTGGCATTCTGACCCTCTTCCATCCCCTTCTGCTGTCACATGACATGCTGTGACCTGTGACCCTGGGATTGTGATTTGTGACTATCCCCTGTGCTGTGACATCCTCACCCTCTTTCATCCCTTCTGCCGTCACATGACATGCTGTGACCCTGGGACTGTGATTTGTGTCTATCCCCTGTGCTGTGACATCCTCACCCTCCTTCACCCTGTTCTGCCATCACATGACATGCTGAGACCTGGGACTGTGATTTGTGTCTATCCCCTATACTGTTACATACTCACCTTCCTTCACCCTGTTCTGCCATCACATGACATGCTGAAAGCTGAGCTGTGTGTGACTGGCAACCATCCACACTTGTTGCCCATCACAGACAATCTGTAAGCACTTGCTCCTGAGATGGTGCCTCTGTTCCTAATCCAGGGAAATAATGTACCGATCTGTTTATAAACTGGTTATGGTCCCGAAGATCTGCAGAGGGCGTGTGGAAGGTCACATGTCTGAATCCGTTCTGACAGGGCTTAAAGTGGTCCTGGAGAAGTGGTGGAACTCATCTCACCCACTACAATGTTACATCACTTAAAAAGAAAAAAAAATGTTCTATATCATCAGTGTTATTTTCTGCCGCGCATCTGAGTTTTTTTATGGGGTCCCCACAAACCAGTCTATGTCACTTGGATGCCCCATGTTTTATTTGCAGCCCCTATGTATTGCCTGCGCTTGATTCTTTCCTTACCTATATGCTGGTTTCTCTGATGAAATTGAGCCTCCCCAGGCAGAGAGTGAGAGGCTGTGTCTGAGGGACTTCTGTGCAGGGACTTGGTGGAGGTGGAACTAGTTCCAGCTACCATTAGAGGTGACGGAACTCCGCTCGCTCTCAATCAGGGCCGTCCATCTGAATTTAAGAGCTGGCCGCTCGCATAGCTGTGGGTGACCACCCACAGCTATAGCGAGCGGCCAAAATGATGGTCGCGATGGTCAAGACCATCGCGACCATCGGGCTTGCGACGAGACCCTTGTGGTAGGGTCTCGTGGCCGCAAGCCCTGGAGTGCTTTTGGCTCTAACAGAGCCAAAATCACTCCCACTGTCATCACTAGTGATGTCAGTGGGGCCGGACCCAGACGGTAGGCGTTCCCATGGGAACGCCTCCGTCTGGGCAGCCACGCCCCCGGCACGCCCACCAAAGGGGGCGTGCTGTCACTCACCATCGACAGCACGCCCCCTTTGGTGCGAGACCCATAGCGACGGCTTGGCTGTCGTTATTCGGGGCTCGCGCATGACGGAGCCGCCTCCGTCGTGCGCATGCGCACTTGGGCAACATCGACCTGCTTGCGAGCGCTCAGCGCTCGCTAGCGGGTCTGAATTTAGCCCTCAGTTCCACCCCATTCCTGCCCACTTTAACCGCTGCGTCCTGTGGCTGCACACTGCGCATATGCTGGATCTATTCTATGTGATTGATTGAACGCGTGACACTCTGCCATAAATACAGTAAGGAGGCGTACAGCTAAGGTACCTTTACATGTAGGACGGTGACACTTTACTATCAGACGCAGACTGAACCGCAAACTCTGTTACGAAGGAATAAGGCGACTTGGACTCTGTTATCGCAGTAAATAAATAATACAGTATTACGCAGTAATAATCCGTATACGCAGACTGAGCTCTATAACCAAGGTGGGATGTGGTGTCGCTGTCCTTCTGTCTCCTCCATATTGCCGCCATTTCCCTGTCACTCGTACTGTAATAACGTCACTTGGTCACATTCATGGCGGGCAGGACAGTGTGTGTGTGTGTGGGGGGGGGGGAGTTGGGACTTGCTCAGGAACTGTCTCAGGTTCCTCCAGGTATATCCTGTGTCTGCTCAGAAACATGACCCATGGTAACTTATAAGGACTTGTCGTTTCCGCCAGGGGGACACGGTGTATCAGAAGGTGGTCCTGGAGCTGGATGAGGCCGGGCTACAGAAGACCGTGCAGCCGATGGTCCAAGAATATTTTGAACATGGAGAAACGGGAGAGGTTATAGTAAGTACCTAGAGAGGAGAGGTTATAGTAAGTACCTAGAGAGGAGAGGTTATAGTAAGTACCTAGAGAGGAGAGGTTACAGTAAGTACCTAGAGAGGAGAGGTTATAGTAAGTACCTAGAGAGGAGAGGTTACAGTAAGTGCCTAGAGAGGAGAGGTTACAGTAAGTGCCTAGAGAGGAGAGGTTACAGTAAGTGCCTAGAGAGGAGAGGTTACAGTAAGTGCCTAGAGAGGAGAGGTTACAGTAAGTGCCTAGAGAGGAGAGGTTACAGTAAGTACCTAGAGAGGAGAGGTTATAGTAAGTACCTAGAGAGGAGAGGTTACAGTAAGTACCTAGAGAGGAGAGGTTACAGTAAGTACCTAGAGGGGAGAGGTTGCAGTAAGTACCTAGAGGGGAGAGGTTACAGTAAGTGCCTAGAGAGGAGAGGTTACAGTAAGTACCTAGAGAGGAGAGGTTATAGTAAGTACCTAGAGAGGAGAGGTTACAGTAAGTACCTAGAGAGGAGAGGTTACAGTAAGTACCTAGAGAGGAGAGGTTACAGTAAGTACCTAGAGAGGAGAGGTTACAGTAAGTACCTAGAGAGGAGAGGTTACAGTAAGTACCTAGAGGGGAGAGGTTACAGTAAGTGCCTAGAGAGGAGAGGTTACAGTAAGTACCTAGAGAGGAGAGGTTACAGTAAGTACCTAGAGAGGAGAGGTTACAGTAAGTGCCTAGAGAGGAGAGGTTACAGTAAGTGCCTAGAGGGGAGAGGTTACAGTAAGTACCTAGAGAGGAGAGGTTACAGTAAGTGCCTAGAGAGGAGAGGTTACAGTAAGTACCTAGAGAGCAGAGGTTACAGTAAGTACCTAGAGAGGAGAGGTTACAGTAAGTGCCTAGAGAGGAGAGGTTACAGTAAGTACCTAGAGAGGAGCAGTGTGTGTACGGTCTAGTAGTACAGTATATATAACACAGCAGTGTGTGTACGGTCTAGTAGTACAGTATATATAACACAGCAGTGAGTGTAAGGTCTAGTAGTACAGTATATATAATACAGGAGTGAGCGGATGGTCTAGTAGTACAGTATATATAATACAGGAGTGAGGGGATGGTCTAGTAGTACAGTATATATAATACAGGAGTGAGGGGATGGTCTAGTAGTACAGTATAAATAACACAGCAGTGTGTGTACGGTCTAGTAGTACAGTATATATAATACAGGAGTGAGGGGATGGTCTAGTAGTACAGTATATATAACACAGCAGTGTGTGTACGGTCTAGTAGTACAGTATATATAATACAGGAGTGAGCGGATGGTCTAGTAGTACAGTATATATAATACAGGAGTGAGCGGATGGTCTAGTAGTACAGTATATATAATACAGGAGTGAGGGGATGGTCTAGTAGTACAGTATATATAATACAGGAGTGAGGGGATGGTCTAGTAGTACAGTATATATAATACAGGAGTGAGTGTATGGTCTAGTAGTACAGTATATATAATACAGGAGTGAGGGTATGGTCTAGTAGTACAGTATATATAATACAGGAGTGAGGGGATGGTCTAGTAGTACAGTATATATAATACAGGAGTGAGTGTATGGTCTAGTAGTACAGTATATATAATACAGGAGTGAGGGTATGGTCTAGTAGTACAGTATATATAATACAGGAGTGAGGGGATGGTCTAGTAGTACAGTATATATAATACAGGAGTGAGGGGATGGTCTAGTAGTACAGTATATATAATACAGGAGTGAGGGGATGGTCTAGTAGTACAGTATATATAACACAGGAGTGAGTGTACGGTCTAGTAGTACAGTATATATATAATTCAGGAGTGAGTGTACGGTCTAGTAGTACAGTATATATATAATTCAGGAGTGAGTGTATAGTCTAGTAGTACAGTATATATATAATTCAGGAGTGAGTGTATAGTCTAGTAGTACAGTATATATAATACAGGAGTGAGTGTATAGTCTAGTAGTACAGTATATATATAATTCAGGAGTGAGTGTATAGTCTAGTAGTACAGTATATATATAATTCAGGAGTGAGTGTATAGTCTAGTAGTACAGTATATATAATACAGGAGTGAGTGTATAGTCTAGTAGTACAGTATATATAATACAGCAGTGAGTGTATGTTCTAGTAGTGCAGTATATATAACAGCGGTTACAGTACGGTCTAGAGTTAGGTTATTAGGCTTAAGGATAGTGTTATAGTATTCGGTTAGTGATTAGTATTAGGGTTAGGGATAGTGTTAAAGTATTAGGTTAGTGATTAGTACTAGGGTATTAGGGTTAGGGATAGTGTTATAGTGTTAGGTTAGTGATTAGTATTAGGGATAGGGATAGTTTTATAGTATTAGGTTAGTGATTAGTATTAGGGTTAGGGATAGTGTTATAGTATTAGGTTAGTAATTAGTACTAGGGTATTAGGGTTAGGGATAGTGTTATAGTATTAGGTTAGGATTAGTACTCGGGTATTAGGGTTAGGGATAGTGTTATAGTATTAGGTTAGTGATTAGTACTCGGGTATTAGGGTTAGGGATAGTGTTATAGTATTAGGTTAGTGATTAGTACTAGGGTATTAGGGTTAGGGATAGTGTTATAGTATTAGGTTAGTAATTAGTACTAGGGTATTAGGGTTTGGGATAGTGTTATAGTATTAGGTTAGTAATTAGTACTAGGGTATTAGGGTTAGGGATAGTTTTATAGTATTAGGTTAGTGATTAGTATTAGGGATAGTGTTATAGTATTAGGTTATTGATTAGTACTAGGGTATTAGGGTTAGGGATAGTTTTATAGTATTAGGTTAGTGATTAGTATGAGGGTTAGGGATAGTGTTATAGTATTAGGTTAGTGATTAGTACTAGGGTATTAGGGTTAGGGATAGTGTTATAGTATTAGGTTAGTGATTAGTATTAGGGTTAGGGATAGTTTTATAGTATTAGGATAGTGATTAGTATTAGGGTTAGGGATAGTGTTATAGTAGTAGGTTAGTGATTAGTACTAGGGTATTAGGGTTAGGGATAGTTTTATAGTATTAGGTTAGTGATTAGTACTAGGGTATTAGGGTTAGGGATAGTTTTATAGTATTAGGTTAGTGATTAGTATTAGGGTTAGGGATAGTGTTATAGTATTAGGTTAGTGATTAGTACTCGGGTATTAGGGTTAGGGATAGTGTTATAATATTAGGTTAGTAATTAGTACTAGGGTATTAGGGTTTGGGATAGTGTTATAGTGTTAGGTTAGTAATTAGTACTAGGGTATTAGGGTTTGGGATAGTGTTATAGTATTAGGTTAGTGATTAGTATAAGGGTCAGGGATAGTGTTATAGTATTAGGTTAGTTATTAGTACTTGGGTATTAGGGTTAGGGATAGTGTTATAGTATAAGGTTAGTGATTAGTACTAGGGTATTAGGGTTAGGGATAGTGTTATAGTATTAGGTTATTGATTAGTACTAGGGTTTTAGGGTTAGGGATAGTTTTATAGTATTAGGTTAGTGATTAGTATTAGGGATGGTGTTATAGAATTAGGTTATTTTTTAGTACTAGGGTATTAGGGTTAGGGATAGTTTTATAGTATTAGGTTAGTGATTAGTATGAGGGTTAGGGATAGTGTTATAGTATTAGGTTAGTGATTAGTACTAGGGTATTAGGGTTAGGGATAGTGTTATAGTATTAGGTTAGTGATTAGTATTAGGGTTAGGGATAGTTTTATAGTATTAGGTTAGTGATTAGTATTAGGGTTAGGAATAGTGTTATAGTATTAGGTTAGTGATTAGTACTCGGGTATTAGGGTTAGGGATAGTGTTATAGTATTAGGTTAGTGATTAGTATTAGGGTTAGGGATAGTGTTATAGTATTCGGTTAGTGATTAGTATTAGGGTTAGGGATAGTGTTAAAGTATTAGGTTAGTGATTAGTATTAGGGTTAGGGATAGTTTTATAGTATTAGGTTAGTGATTAGTATTAGGGTTAGGGATAGTGTTATAGTATTAGGTTAGTAATTAGTACTAGGGTATTAGGGTTAGGGATAGTGTTATAGTATTAGGTTAGTGATTAGTACTCGGGTATTAGGGTTAGGGATAGTGTTATAGTATTAGGTTAGTGATTAGTACTCGGGTATTAGGGTTAGGGATAGTGTTATAGTATTAGGTTAGTGATTAGTACTAGGGTATTAGGGTTAGGGATAGTGTTATAGTATTAGGTTAGTAATTAGTACTAGGGTATTAGAGTTTGGGATATTGTTATAGTATTAGGTTAGTGATTAGTATAAGGGTTAGGGATAGTGTTATAGTATTAGGTTAGTGATTAGTACTAGGGTATTAGGGTTAGGGATAGTGTTATAGTATTAGGTTAGTGATTAGTACTAGGGTATTAGGGTTAGGGATAGTTTTATAGTATTAGGTTATTGATTAGTATTAGGGATAGTGTTATAGTATTAGGTTATTGATTAGTACTAGGGTATTAGGGTTAGGGATAGTTTTATAGTATTAGGTTAGTGATTAGTATGAGGGTTAGGGATAGTGTTATAGTATTAGGTTAGTGATTAGTACTAGGATATTAGGGTTAGGGATAGTGTTATAGTATTAGGTTAGTGATTAGTATTAGGGTTAGGGATAGTGTTATAGTATTAGGTTAGTGATTAGTATGAGGGTTAGGGATAGTGTTATAGTAGTAGGTTAGTGATTAGTACTAGGGTATTAGGGTTAGGGATAGTTTTATAGTATTAGGTTAGTGATTAGTACTAGGGTATTAGGGTTAGGGATAGTTTTATAGTATTAGGTTAGTGATTAGTATTAGGGTTAGGGATAGTGTTATAGTATTAGGTTAGTGATTAGTACTCGGGTATTAGGGTTAGGGATAGTGTTATAATATTAGGTTAGTGATTAGTACTAGGGTATTAGGGTTAGGGATAGTGTTATAGTATTAGGTTAGTAATTAGTACTAGGGTATTAGGGTTTGGGATAGTGTTATAGTGTTAGGTTAGTAATTAGTACTAGGGTATTAGGGTTTGGGATAGTGTTATAGTATTAGGTTAGTGATTAGTATAAGGGTCAGGGATAGTGTTATAGTATTAGGTTAGTTATTAGTACTTGGGTATTAGGGTTAGGGATAGTGTTATAGTATAAGGTTAGTGATTAGTACTAGGGTATTAGGGTTAGGGATAGTGTTATAGTATTAGGTTATTGATTAGTACTAGGGTTTTAGGGTTAGGGATAGTTTTATAGTATTAGGTTAGTGATTAGTATTAGGGTTAGGGATAGTGTTATAGTATTAGGTTATTTTTTAGTACTGGGTATTAGGGTTAGGGATAGTTTTATAGTATTAGGTTAGTGATTAGTATGAGGGTTAGGGATAGTGTTATAGTATTAGGTTAGTGATTAGTACTAGGGTATTAGGGTTAGGGATAGTGTTATAGTAGTAGGTTAGTGATTAGTACTAGGGTATTAGGGTTAAGGATAGTGTTATATTATTAGGTTAGTGATTAGTATAAGGGTTAGGGATAGTGTTATAGTATTAGGTTAGTGATTAGTACTAGGGTATTAGGGTTAGGGATAGTGTTATAGTATTAGGTTAGTGATTAGTACTAGGGTATTAGGTTTAGGGATAGTTTTATAGTATTAGGTTAGTGATTAGTATAAGGGTTAGGGATAGAGTTATAGTATTAGGTTAGTGATTAGTATAAGGGTTAGGGATAGTGTTATAGTATTAGGTTAGTGATTAGTACTAGGGTATTAGGGTTAGGGATAGTGTTATAGTATTAGGTTAGTGATTAGTACTAGGGTATTAGGGTTAGGGATAGTGTTATAGTATTAGTTTAGTGATTAGTACTAGGGTATTAGGGTTAGGGATATTGTTATTTTATTAGGTTAGTGATTAGTACTAGGGTATTAGGGTTAGGGATATTGTTATAGTATTAGGTTAGTGATTACTACTAGGGTATTATGGTTAGGGATAGTTTTATAGTATTAGGTTAGTGATTAGTATTAGGGTTAGGGATAGTGTTATAGTATTAGGTTAGTGATTAGTATAAGGGTTAGGGATAGTGTTATAATATTAGTTTAGTGATTAGTACTAGGGTATTAGGGTTAGGGATAGTGTTATAGTATTAGGTTAGTGATTAGTACTAGGGTATTAGGGTTAGGGATAGTGTTATAGTATTAGGTTAGTGATTAGTATTAGGGTTAGGGATAGTTTTATAGTGTTAGGTTAGTGATTAGTATTAGGGTTAGGGATAGTGTTATAGTATTAGGTTAGTGATTAGTACTAGGGTATTAGGGTTAGGGATAGGTTTATATTATTAGGTTAGTGATTAGTATAAGGGTTAGGGATAGTGTTATGGTATTAGGTTAGTGATTAGTACTAGGGTATTAGGGTTAGGGATAGTGTTTTAGTATTAGGTTAGTGATTAGTATTAGGGTTAGGTATAGTGTTATAGTATTAGGTTACTGATTAGTGCTAGGTTATTAGGGTTAGGGATAGTGTTATAGTATTAGGTTAGTGATTAGTACTAGCTTATTAGGGTTAGGGATAGTTTTATAGTATTCGGTTAGTGATTAGTATTAGGGTTAGGGATAGTGTTATAGTATTAGGTTAGTGATTAGTACTAGGGTATTAGGGTTAGGGATAGTGTTATAGTATTAGGTTAGTGATAAGTGCTAGGGTATTAGGGTTAGGGATAGTGTTATAGTATTAGGTTAGTGATTAGTACTAGGGTATTAGGGTTAGGGATAGTTTAATAGTATTAGGTTAGTGATTAGTATTAGGGTTAGGGATAGTGTTATAGTATTAGGTTAGTGATTAGTACTAGGGTATTAGGGTTAGGGATAGTGTTATAGTATTAGGTTAGTAATTAGTACTAGGGTATTAGGGTTAGGGATAGTTTTATAGTATTAGGTTAGTGATTAGTACTAGGGTATTAGGGTTAGGGATAGTGTTATAGTATTAGGTTAGTGATTAGTACTAGGGTATTAGGGTTAGGGATAGTGTTATAGTTTTTGGTTAGTGATTAGTACTAGGGTATTAGAGTTAGGGATAGTTTTATAGTATTAGGTTAGTGATTAGTATTAGGGTTAGGGATAGTGTTATAGTATTAGGTTAGCGATTAGTACTAGGGTATTAGGGTTAGGGATAGTATTATAGTATTAGGTTAGTGATTAGTACTAGGGTATTAGGGTTAGGGAAAGTGTTATAGTATTAGGTTAGTGATTAGTATAAGGGTTAGGGATAATTTTATAGTATTAGGTTATTGATTAGTATTAGGGATAGTGTTATAGTATTAGGGTTAGGGATAGTGTTATAGTATTAGGTTAGTGATTAGTATTAGGGTTAGGGATAGTTTTATAGTATTAGGTTAGTGATTAGTGTTAGGGATAGTGTTATAGTATTAGGTTAGTGATTAGTATAAGGGTTAGGGATAGTTTTATAGTATTAGGTTAGTGATTAGTATTAGGGATAGTGTTATAGTATTAGGTTAGTGATTAGTATTAGGGATAGTGTTATAGTATTAGGTTAGTGATTAGTACTAGGGTATTAGTGTTAGGGATAGTTTTATAGTATTAGGTTAGTGATTAGTATTAGGGATAGTGTTATAGTATTAGGTTATTGATTAGTACTAGGGTATTAGTGTTAGGGATAGTTTTATAGTATTAGGTTAGTGATTAGTACTAGGGTATTAGTGTTAGGGATAGTTTTATAGTATTAGGTTAGTGATTAGTACTAGGGTATTAGGGTTAGGGATAGTGTTATAGTATTAGGTTAGTGATTAGTACTAGGGTATTAGTGTTAGGGATAGTTTTATAGTATTAGGTTAGTGATTAGTACTAGGGTATTAGGGTTAGGGATAGTGTTATAGTATTAGGTTAGTGATTAGTATTAGGGTTAGTTTTATAGTATTAGGTTAGTGATTAGTACTAGGGTATTAGTGTTAGGGATAGTTTTATAGTATTAGGTTAGTGATTAGTACTAGGGTATTAGGGTTAGGGATAGTTTTATAGTATTAGGTTAGTGATTAGTATTAGGGTATTAGGGTTAGGGATAGTTTTATAGTATTAGGTTAGTGATTAGTGTTAGGGATAGTGTTATAGTATTAGGTTAGTGATTAGTGTTAGGGATAGTTTTATAGTATTAGGTTAGTGATTAGTGTTAGGGATAGTGTTATAGTATTAGGTTAGTGATTAGTGTTAGGGATAGTTTTATAGTATTAGGTTAGTGATTAGTACTAGGGTATTTGGTTATTGATTAGTATAAGGGTTAGGGTGGGGGTTAGGGTAGGTTGGCAGATACGCATGGCCAGGTCACCGAGGTCCAGTTGGGTAGAGTATCCAGTATAAAGTGCAGGAGGAGCAGTAGGGTGTGTAGTGTTGCTTATGGAGAATGCAGGTGATTGGAGAGAGGTCAGAGTACAGCTTGTAGCAGAGATTTCAGGGTGATTGTTCTTCTCCTGTTTTTCTCCTTTTTATCTCCGGTATAACTCTTTAATTATACTGTAAATGTAATTACACTTAGAATATGAAAAACACAGCAGCCTATTACCGACTGCAGCTCATACACGTATTAATAACTAGTAGTGCATCCCACCCCCAATACCCCCTCCCACTACCAATAAAAGTACACAGTACACAAACCATTCCCACTTATCTAGACATTAATAATAAGCCTGGCCTTAAAACAGACTAGGGATTGTAATTAGTGGAAATTTATCTAAAATAATATTCAGTGCTCCAATAGTATGTGCCTGGTGCAATAGTATCTTACCTCTGCCAGCTGGATACTGTGTACTGTGACAGGAGAGCCACAATCCCTAATACAGAGAAGGCCAGCCTTATACACTAGCCATCTACATCTACATAATCGGGGCAGCTGCTGGATACTCTGTACAAGGCAACTGTGAAATTCTACCTGTGTGTGTATATGTATGTATGTCTTTATATATATATATATATATATATATATATATATATTAACAATACTGAAATTGAACCTCTATATACCCCTGCCTATACCTTCTAAAATCCTACCTATAAACCTCTAAGGATGACGTTTAATTTGCGTACGCAGTCATACATTAAATAGAGACTCCAGACTTAGAACATGTGGTTCCAAAGCACAAAGTATTATTCAAGTAAAAGTACAGTCAGTTACACGCTATTGATCCAGACACAATTCGGCGCAAAGGAATTATACAGACCCAAGTACAGTATACATACGCAGCGCTTTCTGGTCCAGATGTTAGACATCAGCAAGAAACCCCTCGTCCGTCAGCATTCAGCACGAAGACTAAAAACCCAGTGTTTGAGCACACATATTTATACCCCCCCGGAATAGACAGAACAATAGAAGAGTTTGTTGCTTATGCCATTGGTTCCCAGGGGGAAGCATCTGTTACAAAGCGTTTAACAGGCTGGTTCAAATAGACTCATCCCAGCCTCTAACAACTGAGGGTCTCTGCCCTCCCGCCCCCTGCAACATCCTAACAGTTGTTCATATAATGCACATTTTGTTGCTTGAAGTCTCTGCGGTCCATAAGTTGAGAATGCATGATGCGATCTCCCTACCGATGATACCGAAATTCTGTTGAAAGAGTACGCATCAGTACAATACCAAACACGGCTTACTTAGCATGTATAAATCCTTAATGACCAAATAATCTTTATTTCACATCATTTATACTACCTGAGCAAACTTAAATCTTATACTTTAAAGCTTATTAAACCTTGTATGTGGATATGTAATTTGTGAGTATGCGGGGTTTGATATAAGGACGCTAGTTAACTTGGGGCAGATGCGTGCGCATGAAACTAATAAAACAATGGTTTCATACAAAGTCCTATGCCTTCGCTAATATGCGACTAGTTAACAGTGCAATTGTACGTATTAATGTGTGTATGAGAAATGATGAAAGATGCAATCGCATGGTGCTAATAGTAATATCGCCACATGTACTAAAGTGTGAGTTTATCTAAAATGGCGCTTATGCGGCCATTCGCAAAATGTCGTCTTGCGATCTCATTTCCAAGATGGCATCTTGGAAAGATGGCGTTGCTGGGATTCAATTTTAATCTGATCTTGTTTCAGCCAATTATCCAGCTTCGACAATATATATATATATATATATATATATATATATATATATTCCATAGACAAAAAAACCTTACGGTTTCACATGTCCCATTAAGGCTGCTTAGATATGATCTGAAAATTCACAAAACCTATTGATTTTCTGCCACTCAAACGTCAAAAAGCAATGAAATTACGATCCGTAAGGCTGACACCTTAATGGACGTTTTCCTTGCGCAATACAGATATGGTATGCCATCACACCCTGTGGTAAACTGCAGATTCAGCACTCTCACAGAATGAGATTGATGTCACTCACAAAATGGTGGAGCTGCTAATTCACAGAATTGTGTGCTCATTGGAATACACACATGCAGTCTATGCAACTGATGTCAAAGCAGAGAATAGAGCTGTGCAAATGGGATATAAGTGGTGTGGAATGGGGGAGGAGACACAGCAGCGTGGATAGGTGAGACACAAAGGCGTGTAGAGGAGAGAAGGTTATGCACCCGTAATGGGACATATGAAACCGTAAGGTTTTTTGTCTATGGAATTTCATAGCTTTTTTAAAATGTATTAACTATCAGGGTTTGGATGAGCAAACCGGGCCACCTGCAGGGGAGAAGGGCAACAATATGGTACACTAATGCAGGTAGAAGAGGGGACAGCACACAGGCGGTAGGTTTGGGAGGTGCAGAGTGCGTGACGGCTGTAGGCGTGCGGGGTAGTAGCAGCAGCGGTGGTGCAGAGCAGTGGCAGCGGTGCAGTGAAAGGGGGCATCAGTGGGTGACAGAGGGCATATTGGTAGTGGGTATGCACCTGAGAAAATCAAATCAATAAGTCACAGATGGACGAATGCAGCAGTGAGATCCATCTACACATCTGTTATAAATTGAATGTGTTAAAAAAACAGGCGTAGCCCCGCTCCCTAGAAGACAACCAGCACCGGGCTTTGGAGCCCCAGTGCTGGTTGTGCTACATACAGGGGACAAACGACGTAAGGGCTCCCCATATTAAGCACAACCAGCACCAGGCTTTTCAGAACCTGTCCTGGTTGCCAAAATACAGGAGACAAATGACGTTGGGGTCCCCCGTATTAAGCACAACCAGCACCAGGCTTTTCAGAACCTGTCCTGGTTGCCAAAATACAGGGAGACAAATGACGTAGGGGTCCCCCGTATTAAGCACAACCAGCACCAGGCTTTTCAGAACCTGTCCTGGTTGCCAAAATACAGGGGACAAATGACGTAGGGGTCCCCCGTGTTAAGCACAACCAGCACCAGGCTTTTCAGAACCTGTCCTGGTTGCCAAAACATAGGGGACAAATGACGTAGGGGTCCACCGTAGTTAGCGCAACCAGCACTGGGCTCTGAGCCGGTCCTGGTTCTGGAAATACAAGGGGAAAAAATGCATAAGGCCCCCCCCTGTATTTCCCAGAATCAGCACCGGACTCCTTTTATCGGGGGAGAGATGCCACAGCCAGGGGAGCCCTTTCACTGGGCCCCCAAGCCGCAGCATCACCCCTGACCGCTAGTCAGCCCAGGCCAAGGGATCCCTGGGGAGTTGGGGACCCCCCCAATAAAGGGGTTTCCTTCCTCAGGGCACCCCAGGCTGATAGCCCGGGGCTATCCCCAGCACCCCTGGGCGGTGGGTGCTGGGTTGATGTGTGTTGTGTGGTTCATATGTTTATATATATATATATTGTCTTTTCCAGTAGTACTACAGGACCCAGCAGGCATCCCCCGCATACTGGCACTTGGAGAACAACAAGTACCAGCAGGCGGGGCACTATGGACCTACTGGTACCTATAGTACCCCTGCAAAAGAAATATTCAAATAAAACAGACAGTCTTTTAAATCTAACTGGGACCTTCACCTGGAGGGCGACGGCCATTAAATTCTTTTGCACGGCCGTCGCCCATCCAGGGCTTCTGCGGCATCTTCACCTGGAGGGCGCTGGCCATTAAGCTCTTTTGCGCGGCCGTCGTCCATCCAGGGCTTCTGCGGCATCTTCACGCTTCAGCTGGTCTCTCCAGCTGCCCGGCCGTCAACTGAATGGACGGGGCTCACGCTGCTGGCTGTATTTAAGCCAGCCGAGGGGGCGGGGCAATGACGTTGCGAGCCGTGATTGGCTCGCGGCGGCCATCTTTGAATTTCACAAATGGCTCTGAGGCGCCATTTTTGAAAAAGGCACGCTCTGTTCTCACCATTGCATTCAATAGTGAGAACTGCTCATTGGCTGAGAGGCGGAAGGCTCGCCTCGCTCAGCCAATGAGCGCTCAGCACCAGGATATCTGTACTGAAGTCCCGGGGCGGAGCTGTCATTCGGGTAGTAGTGTTCTTATAGAACACTTCTAAAGTTCGTGGGTCTGGATAGCTCGTTTTTTTTATTTTGGCAAGACCCTGGATTGTGTGCAGAGGACCTGATCCACGCATAGGAGGAGGTGAGTATGAATTTTTTTTTTACAGGTAATTCATTGGATAATCTACTGGAGAAGAGGACAGGGATGCTAGGTGAGTATGAGTGTGTGTTTGTGGGAGTACGTGTGTGTTTGTGCATGTATGCTTTAATAAAATTATATTTTTCTATGGTGTGTTGTGTGTTTTTTTTAATATTGCTTTTGCTGTGGAACTAAAAGTACCAGCACGCCCGTAATGCCCTGCATGCTGATACTTTTGGTTCTCCAAGTACCAGCATGCGGGGGAGGCTTTCTGGAAACTGTACTTCCACAGCAAAAGCCAATATTTATATTTTCAAATGCACCACACTTTACATAATCAACCCAGCACCCACCGCCTAGGGGTGCCGGGATAGCTCCGGGATATCAGCCTGGGGTGCCCTGAGGAGGGGGACCCCTTTATTGGGGGGGTCCCCAACTCCCCAGTCTGGGCTGACTAGCTGCAGCTGGGGGGCCCGGTGAAAGAGCTTCCCTGGCTGTGGCATCACCCCCCCCCCCCCCTCACTAGAAGGAGTCCGGTGCTGGTTCTGAGAAATACAGAGGGGCCCTATGCATTTTTCCCCTGTATTTGCAGAACCAGGACTGGCTCAGAGCCCTGTGCTGGTTGCGGCATTTTTGCCTGGTGGACAAAAGAGTTGGCAGGGACATCCGTGTCGCGGGTGTCGTCGGCGGGTTCGGCAGCGGCGGAGGGTCCAGCGGCAGTGAGAGCGTTGATGGCGGGCCTGGATTCAAGAGCCTCCAGTCCCCGCCAGCCATTCTGCCGAATACGGCAGCAGCGCCCATTTCAAAAATGGCGTCTCAGTGCCATTTTTGAAATTCAAAGATGGCCACCACGAGCCAATCATGGGACCGGCGCCGCTGCCGTACTCGGCAGAATGGCTGGTGGGGACTGGATCCTCTTGGATCCAGGCCCGCCGCTGACAACCGAACAGGCGCCGGTCCCACAGCAGCCGGGTGCCGCCGGCGATGACGTCGTGAGCCGTGATTGGCTCGCAACGGCAATCTTTGATTTTCAATATTATTTTGATTTTCAAAGATGGCCGCCTCAAGTAAATCACGACTCGTGACGTCATTAAAGAGGACCAAGAGAACCAAGCATGCCATTTTCAAAAATGGCGCCTCAGCGCCATTTTTGAAATTCAAAGATGGCCGCCATGAGCCAGTAACGGCTTGCGACGTCATCGGCCCGCCCCCTCGGCTGGCTCAAATAGAGCCAGCGCGAGCTCCGTCCATTCAGTCCGTCGGCCGGGGAGCTGGAGAGACCAGCTGAAGCAAGAAAACGCCTGGGAGCCCTGGATGGGCAGCGGCCACGCAAAAGAGCTTAATGGCCGCCGTGCTCCAGGTGAAGACGCCGCAGAAGCCCTGGATGGGCGACGACCATGTAATAGAGTTTAAAGGTCGTCGCCCTCCAGGTGAAGGTGCGGCATAATAAAATATTTGTAAAAACTGTGTCTGTTTGTTTTATTTTAATATTTCTTTTGCAGGGGTACTATAGGTGCCAGCAGGCCCTTAATGCCCCACCTGCTGGTACTTGTGGTTCTCCAAGTACCAGCATGCAGGGGAGGCTTGCTGGGACCTGTAGTACTACTACAAAAGACAATATTTATATTTTCTTATGCACCACACTTTACATAATCAACCCAGCACCCACCGCCCGGGGGTGCTGGGGATAGCCCCGGGCTATCAGCCTGGGCCTGGGGTGCCCTGAGGAGGGGGACCCCCAACTCCCCAGGCCTGGCCTGGGCTGACTAGCGGTCAGGGTTGATGTTGCGGCTGGGGGGACCGGTGAAAGGGCTCCCCTGGCTGTGGCATCACCCCCCCCCCGCTAGAAGGAGTCTGGTGCTGGTTCTGGGAGATACAGGGGAGCCCTATGCATTTTTTCCCCTGTATTTCCAGTATCAGGACCGGGTCTGTGCTGGTTGCACTAAATAGGCAACCAGGACAGGTTCCTGAAAGCCTGGTGCTAGTTGTGCTTAATACAGGGAACCCCTACGTCATTTGTCCCTTGTATTTAACACAACCAGTCCTGGGGCTCCAAAACCCGGTGCTGGTTGTTTTCTTGGGGGGAAGGGTGGGGCTACGCTTTTTCTACTTCAGGGTCCATAGGGTATACACAGGATACCTTGGGGTATAGGTGATGACATCGGGCACCATGTTTAGGACCATGGCCGGATTTAAGGGGGTCAGCAGGTAAGCAGCGGGGTCCCGCGGTGGGTCCCTGCTGATACATGGTCCAGAGTCCTCAGGCAGGGGGCTCCCTGGGGACTGGCTGCAGCGTGGAGCCAGGTACTAACCTGCGCTTCCACTACCCCCCTGGGACAGCAGGACTGCGGCAGAGCGGTAGCGCTGCGGCGTCCCAGGGGTTAAATGCATGCCAGGGGAGCGCGCCTTCCCTGTCTCACAGCCGGCGCCTCCCCCGCTGCACACCGCCCTCTCTGCACACGCCGACTGGCCCTGTAGCAGCGCTCCTCCCCCAGGCCAGCCTCCTCTATGCTCCTCGGTGGCCATCTTTCCCAACGCATGGTGAACGCTGCTGGAAGCCTATGATCGGAGGCATCGTGGTCTGGGTCCCCCCGCATACCTCTCCTCCGCTGTGGTCAGGTCTGTGTATGCAGCGCTGTGTCCTACCAGGCCCTGTGTCTGTGTAGTTGATTTATCAGCGCTGTTAGTGCAGGAATTGATGTTCTTTGCATTGTATGTGACTGTGCTAGCGCTGCTGCCTGTACTTTTACTTTCTAACTGTCAGCTTTATCACTGTCCCTGCTCTTTCTACTAAAGCCCTTGTGGTGCGGTGCTGCAGGGTGGTCTCTCGCTATATAAACGTATTGGTGAGAGGGGTCACATACTTACCATCATGTCTGAGAGTGACTTTCCTCTCCAGCTTCACTACGTGTAAAGTACCTATAGCGGAGGGGGAGGGTAACACGGAGGGCCTATGCCGAAAGTGTTTTTTATTGGCGCGGCCAATTACTGTCACGGCCCCGGTACAGGAGCCGCCCTGGGCTTGTTTCGCTCAGGCGCTTACAACCTTAGTGGGCCAGTTAGCTCCGCAACCCGCGTTCTCACAGATGGGATTGTCCCAGCAGTCAGTGGTGTTGTCACCCATGCAGGGTTTCCCGAGGCAATTGATGGTACCCCGCAGTCTCCCTATTTCCCCGCTCCCGGTTTCTCCGGAGCCGGCGTGGGTTAATTCCCTGACTAGTTCTGTAAAGCAATTGTCGGAGGTGTTACAAGGGGAGTCTGTGTTGCGGCCACGTAAGCGGCCGGTGGCGTCTCTGTCTGCTCCTTATGAGGATGACGACGTGACATCTGATGATGGGGAGATTCTGGATCTTTCCGACCAGGAACCTCTCCGTACTAAAGAGACGGACGCTAGGTCCAAGGTTTATATTCCTGGACTTATTTGTGCAGTCCGCACAGCTTTGGTGATTGAGGACGAAGATCCTCCGGCGTCTAAATCCAAATATGCCTTTTTTAAGGATGTTAAGGGTGACGCCACAGTCTTTCCTCTTTCGGGTCAGTTGGAGGACCATTTAGAGGAGGCGTGGAAACAGCCTGGCAAACGATACCAGCCGCAGAGGCGTTTGGCGGTGGCTTATCCGTTCGCGGATAATTTTTTTTTCAAGTGGGAATCCCCTCCACAGATGGATTCTCATGTGACACGCCTCGTCCGTAGTGCCACATTACCCATGCCATCCATGTCCTCCCTTAAGGATGCTACGGACCGCAAGGTGGAGATCTGCCTAAAGTCTGTTTATTCCCTTGCGGGGGGTGCAGCGTGGCCAGCCATGGCCATTTGCTGGGTTGCCAGAGCTATGGAGTGCTGGGCGGATACGTTGGAGGCGTCCTTCGAATCCGACTGTTCGGCTGAACAGACGGAGTTGATTGGACATCTCCGGGATTCGGCCACTTATCTCAACGAAGCGGCCTTGGATATTAGTACCCTGGCGTCTCGAATTTCTTCGGCAGCTGTAGCTGCTCGTCGCACCTTATGGTTGCGATCTTGGAAGGCGGACGCTGATTCCAAAAAGGGTTTGGAAGCGTTGCCTTTTAACGGAGAAGTTCTCTTTGGTCCGGACCTGGACAAAATTGTAGCCACGCTGGCGGCAGCCAAATCGGCATGTCTCCCGTCCGCTTCAGGTACGTCGGCCTTATAGGGCCCAGGGTAGGCCTAAAGCACAGTCCTTTCCCCGACAGGCTGGCCCCCAAAAATCGGCCAAGCCCCGGAAGCAGGCCTGGAGTACCAGACGTCCGGCCCCTAAGCCTGATGACAAGCCTGCGACCTGACGGTTTGGGCCTCCCTTTGGGGGATCCCAAGGTGGGAGGCCGCCTGCTGCAGTTCGCCCAGTGTTGGTCGGTCACCACGACAGACACTTGGGTTCTCGAGGTGGTTTCTCACGGGTATGCCCTCTCCTTCCGGCACAGACCCCCGTCTCGTTTCTTCACCACGGGTCTGCCATCAGACTGGAACAAAGCCGCGGAGCTGCGGAAGGTTTTGCACACTATGCTCCAGGCTGGAGTTATAGTGCCTGTACCATTCGCCCAGAGGGGCCGGGGTTTCTATTCCAATCTCTTTTTGGTGTAGAAACCCAATGGGTCATTTCGTCCAATACTCAACCTCAAAGCTCTCAACAAGTCTTTGCGGGTACCAAAGTTTCGGATGGAGACCCTACGGTCCATCATTCTGGCGCTGGAACCTGGGGACTACATGGTGTCATTGGACATACAGGACGCTTACCTGCATGTCCCTATTCTTTCACGCCATCAGCAGTTCCTCAGGTTTGCAATCCGCAGCGACCACTTTCAGTTCCGGGCGTTACCTTTTGGCCTGGCGATAGCACCACGTGTTTTCACCAAGGTGATGGCGGTCATGGCGGCCTCCCTGCGGCTGCAGGGAGTCCGCATGTTGCCGTGCTTGGACGACCTGTTATTGGTGGCAGGATCTCCAGAGCTCCTGTTACGCCACTTGGACCTGACCATTGCGGTACTGCAACGGCACGGCTGGTTAATAAACTGGCAGAAGTCCACCCTGATCCCGTCTCAGCGGATTCTGCACCTCGGAGCCTTATTGGACTCCGGACAGCAAAGGATCTTTGTGACGGGGAAAAGATCTCTGCCTTGCAGTTGCGGGTGCGCAGTTGTCTGCAGAGCCGCCGGGTGTCTCTACACTCGGCGATGAGGTTACTGGGTTCCATGGTGTCGGTTTTCGACATGGTGGAATATGCCCAGTTTCACTCCAGACCTCTGCAGCACCTGATCCTGTCCAAATGGAATGGACCGCCTCAGAGTCTCAAGTCCCAGACGATGGTGCTTACTCTGGAGGTTCGCCTGTCTCTTGCCTGGTGGTTGCAGACGACCCATCTCAACAAGGGTCGTCCGTTCTGGGTGGCGAATTGGGTCCTGTTTACAACGGACGCCAGTCTTCGGGGCTGGGGAGCAGTCTCGGGTCCACACTTGTTCCAGGGCAGGTGGACTCCGGCAGAAACAGTGCTTCCAATAAACATCTTGGAACTCCAAGCGGTTTTCAATGCTCTCCAGCAGGCACACTGGGTTCTCCAAGGTCACCCAGTGCAGGTCCAGTCGGACAACGCTACCACCGTGGCCTACATAAATCGGCAAGGAGGAACCCGAAGTCGGACGGCTCTCGTAGAGGTGTCCCGAATCCTGGTATGGGCGGAGCGCAATCTTCCGGCCATATCAGCAGTCTTCATCCCGGGAGTGCTAAACTGGGAGGCGGACTTTCTCAGTCGCCAGGACGTTCATCCGGGGGAATGGTCTCTGCACCCGGACGTTTTTCAACTACTGGTGGACAGGTGGGGTCTTCCAGAGATCGACCTCATGGCGTCCCGGCACAACAACCAGTTGCCGGTGTACGGGTCTCGCACAAGAGACGAAATGGCGTCTCTGGTGGATGCTCTGTACGTCCGGTGGACGTTCCGGTTCGCGTATCTGTTTCCTCCGGTTTCCCTTCCGCGAGTGATCCGGAAATTCAAACAGGAAGGAGGGACGCTCCTGTTGGTAGCTCCCGCATTGTTCAGACGGCACTGGTTCTCAGACCTGCAGGGTCTGTCCGTGGACAGTCCTCTGCGGTTACCGCTACGACCGGACCTTCTGTCACAGGGTCCTTGTCTTCACCCGGACCTGACTCGGCTGTCTTTGACGGCGTGGCTGTTGCGACGGCCATGTTGAGGTCCAGGGGGTTTTCCAGCTCTGTAGTGCAAACCATGCTAAGAGCTCGGAAACCATCTTCCGCGAGAATATACCATCGCGTATGGCATACGTTCTTCCAGTGGTGTTGACCGAGAGGTTATGCACCGCGGGAGTTTCGTCTGTCTAGAGTGCTAGCCTTCCTACAAGCGGGACTAGACCATGGGCTTCGCCTTGCTTCTTTGAAGGTACAGGTTTCGGCCCTATCTGTCTGGTTTCACCGTAGGATTGCTACCTTTATGCAAGGTGTTCTGCGAATTCAGCCGCCATTTGTTCCACCTGTGGCGCCTTGGGACTTGGCTGTGGTCCTGAGGGCTCTCCAGGGACCGCCGTTTGAACCACTGGGCTCAGTGGACCTTAAATGGCTAACAGCTAAGACTGTTTTCCTTCTGGCCATAGCTTCGGCCAGACGTGTTTCTGATTTAGGGGCTCTCTCTTGTAGACCCCCTTTCTTGATTTTTCATGGGAACAGGGCAGTGCTGCGCACTCGTCCTGAATTTCTTCCCAAAGTTGTTTCCCGGTTTCATGTTAACGAGGAAATAGTTGTACCGGCTTTTAACTCACCTGGCCTTTCAGTGGGTGAGGCCACTTTGGATGTTGTGCAGGCCTTAAGGACTTATGTTGACCGCACTTCTTCGTTTAGGAAGTCGGACGCTTTGTTTGTCCTCTAAGGCTTCCGTAAAAAGGGTTGGCCTGCTTCAAAGCAAACTTTGGCATCCTGGATCCGTATGGCAATTTCTGAAGCTTATCTTCATGAAGGCCTGCCGGTTCCTCCTTCTGTGAAGGCTCATTCCACTAGGTCTGTGGGTCCTTCGTGGGCTGCTCGACATGGTGCCTCTGCAGTCGAGATCTGCAAGGCGGCCACGTGGTCCTCGGTCCATACCTTCGTGAGGTATTGCAGGTTTGACACCTTCGCCTCTCAGGATGCTTCCTTCGGGCGGCGGATTCTCCTTTCAGCACAGGAGCGTCCCCACCCTTAAAGGATACTGCTTTGGATATCCCCAAGGTATCCTGTGGATACCCTATGGACCCTGAAGTAGAAAATATGAGATATGGTAAGAACTTACCCTTGTTAACTCTATTTCTAAGAAGTCCATAGGGTTCCACAGGACTCCCGCCCTGTCGCACCTGTGCTGCAGATGGGCTTTACTCTGGTCACCGGTTTTTCCGTCTCCCTCTGGTGAGAATGTGATTCTTGTGTGTGTCCAGATCTTTTTTTTTTTCTCTCTTCCTTCTCCTCCTCCGGCTTGGTACGAAACTGAGATTCCTTGGCTCGGGGGCGGGGTATAGGAGGGGGACCCTAGTGCATCCTGGGAGGCTGAAAACTTAACTCTATGGTACCCGATGCCTGACGTCATCACCTATACCCCAAGGTATCCTGTGGAACCCTATGGACTTCGTAGAAATAGAGATAACAAGGGTAAGTTCTTACCATATCTCATATTTTTTTTTAATTTGTACACATTCAATTTTTAACATAGGTGCGTAGATCTCACTGCTGCATTCGTGCAACTGTGACATTGATTTGATTTTCTCAGGTGCATGCGCACTACCAGTGAGCACACTCTCTCCCCCCCCCCCCAAATATGTGAGTCTATGGTATACCAATGCAGTTTTGTATAGTACAATGTGCTCAGTGTTATATTTATTGTCTGTTTCAGGCTCTTCTAAATGAGCTGAATTTGGGGGGTCAGAAGCCGGGCGTCCCCCGTCTGGCTGTGTCTCTCTCTCTGGAAGGAAAAGCCAGTCACCGAGAGCTAACCTCACGCCTCCTGTGTGACCTGCTGGATAAAGTCTTGTCGGAGGAGGACATTGCACAGGCGTTCAACAGATTGCTGACTGATTTACCTGACCTCATTCTGGACACTCCAGAGGCCCCACAGGTAATGGCAGTACCTGCCCCTCCCACTAGATGACAGGAGACTGTGATACATAATACCTGCCCCTCCCACTAGATGACAGGAGACTGTGATACATAGTAACTGTCCCTCCTATTGCTGGGTGACAGAAGGAGACTGTGATACATAGTAACTGCCCCTCCTATTGCTAGGTGACAGATGGAGACTGTGATACATAGTAACTGCCCTTCCTATTGCTGGGTGACAGAAGGAGACTGTGATACATAGTAACTGCCCTTCCTATTACTGGGTGACAGATGGAGACTGTGATACATAGTAACTGCCCCCCCTACTGCTGGGTGACAGAAGGAGACTGTGATACATAGTAACTGCCCCTCCTATTGCTAGGTGACAGATGGAGACTGTGATACACAGTAACTGCCCTTCCTATTGCTGGGTGACAGATGGAGACTGTGATACACAGTAACTGCCCCTCCTATTGCTGGGTGACAGATGGAGACTGTGATACATAGTAACTGCCCCCCCTACTGCTGGGTGACAGAAGGAGACTGTGATACATAGTAACTGCCCCCCCTACTGCTGGGTGACAGAAGGAGGCTGTGATACATAGTACCTGCCCCTCCTATTGCTGGGTGACAGATGGAGGCTGTGATACACAGTAACTGCCCCTCCTATTGCTGGGTGACAGATGGAGACTGTGATACATAGTAACTGCCCCCCCTACTGCTGGGTGACAGAAGGAGACTGTGATACATAGTAACTGCCCCCCCTACTGATGGGTGACAGAAGGAGGCTGTGATACATAGTACCTGCCCCTCCTATTGCTGGGTGACAGAAGGAGGCTGTGATACATATTACCTGCCCCTCCTATTGCTGGGTGATAGATGGAGACTGTGATACATAGTAACTGCCCCTCCTATTGCTGTGTGACAGAAGGAGGCTGTGATACATAGTACCTGCCCCTCCTATTGCTGGGTGACAGAAGGAGGCTGTGATACATAGTACCTGCCCCTCCTATTGCTGGGTGACAGATGGAGACTGTGATACATAGTAACTGCCCTTCCTATTGCTGGGTGACAGAAGGAGGCTGTGATACATAGTACCTGCCCCTCCTATTGCTGGGTGACAGAAGGAGACTGTGATACATAGTAACTGCCCCCCCTACTGCTGGGTGACAGAAGGAGGCTGTGATACATAGTACCTGCCCCTCCTACTGCTGGGTGACAGAAGGAGGCTGTGATACATAGTAACTGCCCCCCCTACTGCTGGGTGACAGAAGGAGGCTGTGATACATAGTACCTGCCCCTCCTACTGCTGGGTGACAGAAGGAGGCTGTGATACATAGTACCTGTCCCTCCTATTGCTGGGTGATAGATGGAGACTGTGATACATAGTAACTGCCCCTCCTATTGCTGGGTGACAGAAGGAGACTGTGATACATAGTAACTGCCCTTCCTATTGCTGGGTGACAGAAGGAGGCTGTGATACATAGTAACTGCCCCTCCTATTGCTGGGTGACAGATGGAGACTGTGATACATAGTAACTGCCCCTCCTATTGCTGGGTGACAGATGGAGACTGTGATACATAGTAACTGCCTCTCCTATTGCTGGGTGACAGATGGAGACTGTGATACATAGTAACTGCCCTTCCTATTGCTGGGTGACAGAAGGAGGCTGTGATACATAGTAACTGCCCCTCCTATTGCTGGGTGACAGAAGGAGGCTGTGATACATAGTAACTGCCCCTCCTATTGCTGGGTGACAGAAGGAGGCTGTGATACATAGTAACTGCCCCTCCTATTGCTGGGTGACAGAAGGAGGCTGTGATACATAGTACCTGCCCCTCCTATTCCTGGGTGACAGATGGAGGCTGTGATACATAGTACCTGCCCCTCCTATTGCTGGGTGACAGAAGGAGACTGTGATACATAGTAACTGCCCCTCCTATTGCTGGGTGACAGTAGACTGTGATACATAGTACCTGCCCCTCCTATTGCTGGGTGACAGTAGACTGTGATACATAGTAACTGCCCCTCCTATTGCTGGGTGACAGATGGAGACTGTGATACATAGTAACTGCCCCCCCTACTGCTGGGTGACAGAAGGAGACTGTGATACATAGTAACTGCCCCCCCTACTGCTGGGTGACAGAAGGAGGCTGTGATACATAGTACCTGCCCCTCCTATTGCTGGGTGACAGAAGGAGGCTGTGATACATAGTACCTGCCCCTCCTATTGCTGGGTGACAGATGGAAGCTGTGATACATAGTACCTGCCCCTCCTATTGCTGGGTGACAGATGGAGGCTGTGATACACAGTAACTGCCCCTCCTATTGCTGGGTGACAGATGGAGACTGTGATACATAGTAACTGCCCCCCCTACTGCTGGGTGACAGAAGGAGACTGTGATACATAGTAACTGCCCCCCCTACTGATGGGTGACAGAAGGAGGCTGTGATACATAGTACCTGCCCCTCCTATTGCTGGGTGACAGAAGGAGGCTGTGATACATAGTACCTGCCCCTCCTATTGCTGGGTGATAGATGGAGACTGTGATACATAATAACTGCCCCTCCTATTGCTGTGTGACAGAAGGAGGCTGTGATACATAGTACCTGCCCCTCCTATTGCTGGGTGACAGAAGGAGGCTGTGATACATAGTACCTGCCCCTCCTATTGCTGGGTGACAGATGGAGACTGTGATACATAGTAACTGCCCTTCCTATTGCTGGGTGACAGAAGGAGACTGTGATACATAGTAACTGCCCCCCCCTACTGCTGGGTGACAGAAGGAGACTGTGATACATAGTAACTGCCCCCCCTACTGCTGGGTGACAGAAGGAGGCTGTGATACATAGTAACTGCCCCTCCTATTGCTGGGTGACAGAAGGAGGCTGTGATACATAGTACCTGCCCCTCCTACTGCTGGGTGACAGAAGGAGGCTGTGATACATAGTACCTGCCCCTCCTATTGCTGGGTGATAGATGGAGACTGTGATACATAGTAACTGCCCCTCCTATTGCTGTGTGACAGATGGAGACTGTGATACATAGTAACTGCCCTTCCTATTGCTGGGTGACAGAAGGAGGCTGTGATACATAGTAACTGCCCCTCCTATTGCTGGGTGACAGATGGAGACTGTGATACATAGTAACTGCCTCTCCTATTGCTGGGTGACAGATGGAGACTGTGATACATAGTAACTGCCCTTCCTATTGCTGGGTGACAGAAGGAGGCTGTGATACATAGTAACTGCCCCTCCTATTGCTGGGTCACAGATGGAGGCTGTGATACATAGTACCTGCCCCTCCTATTGCTGGGTGACAGAAGGATGCTGTGATACATAGTAACTGCCCCTCCTATTGCTGGGTGACAGAAGGAGGCTGTGATACATAGTAACTGCCCTTCCTAGTGCTGGGTGACAGAAGGAGGCTGTGATACATAGTAACTGCCCCTCCTATTGCTGGGTGACAGAAGGAGGCTGTGATACATAGTAACTGCCCCTCCTATTGCTGGGTGACAGTAGACTGTGATACATAGTAACTGCCCCTCCTATTGCTGGGTGACAGATGGAGACTGTGATACATAGTAACTGCCCCCCCTACTGCTGGGTGACAGAAGGAGACTGTGATACATAGTAACTGCCCCCCCTACTGCTGGGTGACAGAAGGAGGCTGTGATACATAGTACCTGCCCCTCCTATTGCTGGGTGACAGAAGGAGGCTGTGATACATAGTACCTGCCCCTCCTATTGCTGGGTGATAGATGGAGACTGTGATACATAGTAACTGCCCCTCCTATTGCTGTGTGACAGATGGAGACTGTGATACATAGTAACTGCCCTTCCTATTGCTGGGTGACAGAAGGAGGCTGTGATACATAGTACCTGCCCCTCCTATTGCTGGGTGACAGAAGGAGACTGTGATACATAGTAACTGCCCCCCCTACTGCTGGGTGACAGAAGGAGACTGTGATACATAGTAACTGCCCCCCCTACTGCTGAGTGACAGAAGGAGGCTGTGATACATAGTACCTGCCCCTCCTACTGCTGGGTGACAGAAGGAGGCTGTGATACATAGTACCTGCCCCTCCTATTGCTGGGTGATAGATGGAGACTGTGATACATAGTAACTGCCCCTCCTATTGCTGTGTGACAGATGGAGACTGTGATACATAGTAACTGCCCTTCCTATTGCTGGGTGACAGAAGGAGGCTGTGATACATAGTAACTGCCCCTCCTATTGCTGGGTGACAGATGGAGACTGTGATACATAGTAACTGCCTCTCCTATTGCTGGGTGACAGATGGAGACTGTGATACATAGTACCTGCCCCTCCTATTGCTGGGTGACAGAAGGAGGCTGTGATACATAGTAACTGCCCCTCCTATTGCTGGGTAACAGAAGGAGGCTGTGATACATAGTAACTGCCCTTCCTATTGTTGGGTGACAGAAGGAGGCTGTGATACATAGTAACTGCCCCTCCTATTGCTGGGTGACAGAAGGAGGCTGTGATACATAGTAACTGCCCCTCCTATTGCTGGGTGACAGAAGGAGGCTGTGATACATAGTACCTGCCCCTCCTATTGCTGGGTGACAGATGGAGGCTGTGATACATAGTAACTGCCCCTCCTATTGCTGGGTGACAGATGGAGACTGTGATACATAGTAACTGCCCTTCCTATTGCTGGGTGACAGAAGGAGACTGTGATACATAGTAACTGTCCCTCCTATTGCTGGGTGACAGAAGGAGACTGTGATACATAGTAACTGCCCCTCCTATTGCTGGGTGACAGAAGGAGACTGCGATACATAGTACCTGCCCCTCCTATTGCGGGGTGACAGATGGAGACAGTGATACATAGTAACTGCCCCTCCTATTGCTGGGTGACAGATGGAGACTGTGATACATAGTAACTGCCCCTCCTATTGCTGGGTGACAGATTGAGACTCTGATACATAGTACCTGCCTCTCCCACTGCTGGGTGATAGAAGGAGACTGTGATACATAGTAACTGCCCGTCCTATTGCTGGGTGACAGAAGGAGGCTGTGATACATAGTAACTGCCCCTCCTATTGCGGGGTGACAGATGGAGACTGTGATACATAGTAACTGCCCCTCCTATTGCTGGGTGACAGAAGGAGACTGCGATACATAGTACCTGCCCCTCCTATTGCTGGGTGACAGAAGGAGACTGTGATACATAGTACCTGCCCCTCCTATTGCTGGGTGACAGATGGAGACTGGGATACATAGTACCTGCCCCTCCTATTGCTGGGTGACAGAAGGAGACTGTGATACATAGTAACTGCCCCTCCTATTGCTGGGTGACAGATGGAGACTGTGATACATAGTAACTGCCCCTCCTATTGCTGGGTGACAGAAGGAGACTGTGATACATAGTACCTGCCCCTCCTATTGCTGGGTGACAGATGGAGACTGGGATACATAGTACCTGCCCCTCCTATTGCTGGGTGACAGAAGGAGACTGTGATACATAGTAACTGCCCCTCCTATTGCTGGGTGATAGATGGAGACTGTGATACATAGTAACTGTCCCTCCTATTGCTGGGTGACAAAAGGAGACTGTGATACATAGTAACTGCCCCTCCTATTGCTGGGTGACAGATGGAGACTGTGATACATAGTAACTGCCCCTCCTATTGCTGGGTCACAGATGGAGGCTGTTATACACAGTAACTGCCCCTCCTATTGCTGGGTGACAGATGGAGACTGTGATACATAGTACCTGCCCCTCCTATTGCTGGGTGACAGAAGGAGACTGTGATACATTGTAACTGCCCCTCCTATTGCTGGGTGACAGAAGGAGACTGTGATACATAGTAACTGCCCCTCCTATTGCTGGGTGACAGGAGACTGTGATACATAGTAACTGCCCCTCCTATTGCTGGGTGACAGATGGAGGCTGTAATACATAGTAACTGCCCCTCCTATTGCTGGGTGACAGATGGAGACTGTGATACATAGTACCTGCCCCTCCTATTGCTGAGTGACAGATGGAGACTATGATACATAGTAATTGCCCCTCCTATTGCTGGGTGACAGAAGGAGACTGTGATACATAGTAACTGCCCCTCCTATTGCTGGGTGACAGATGGAGACTGTGATACATAGTAACTGCCCCTCCTACTGCTGGGTGACAGATGGAGACTGTGATACATAGTAACTGCCCCTCCTATTGCTGGGTGACAGATGGAGACTGTGATACATAGTACCTGCCCCTCCTATTGCTGGGTGACAGTAGACTGTGATACATAGTAACTGCCCCTCCTATTGCTGGGTGACAGAAGGAGACTGTGATACATAGTAACTGCCCCTCCTATTGCTGGGTGACAGAAGGAGACTGTGATACATAGTACCTGCCCCTCCTATTGCTGGGTGACAGAAGGAGGCTGTGATACATAGTATCTGCCTCTCCTATTGCTGGGTGACAGATGGAGACTGTGATACATAGTAACTGCCCTTCCTATTGCTGGGTGACAGAAGGAGGCTGTGATACATAGTAACTGCCCCTCCTATTGCTGGGTCACAGATGGAGGCTGTGATACATAGTACCTGCCCCTCCTATTGCTGGGTGACAGAAGGATGCTGTGATACATAGTAACTGCCCCTCCTATTGCTGGGTGACAGAAGGAGGCTGTGATACATAGTAACTGCCCTTCCTAGTGCTGGGTGACAGAAGGAGGCTGTGATACATAGTAACTGCCCCTCCTATTGCTGGGTGACAGAAGGAGGCTGTGATACATAGTAACTGCCCCTCCTATTGCTGGGTGACAGTAGACTGTGATACATAGTAACTGCCCCTCCTATTGCTGGGTGACAGATGGAGACTGTGATACATAGTAACTGCCCCCCCTACTGCTGGGTGACAGAAGGAGACTGTGATACATAGTAACTGCCCCCCCTACTGCTGGGTGACAGAAGGAGGCTGTGATACATAGTACCTGCCCCTCCTATTGCTGGGTGACAGAAGGAGGCTGTGATACATAGTACCTGCCCCTCCTATTGCTGGGTGATAGATGGAGACTGTGATACATAGTAACTGCCCCTCCTATTGCTGTGTGACAGATGGAGACTGTGATACATAGTAACTGCCCTTCCTATTGCTGGGTGACAGAAGGAGGCTGTGATACATAGTACCTGCCCCTCCTATTGCTGGGTGACAGAAGGAGACTGTGATACATAGTAACTGCCCCCCCTACTGCTGGGTGACAGAAGGAGACTGTGATACATAGTAACTGCCCCCCCTACTGCTGAGTGACAGAAGGAGGCTGTGATACATAGTACCTGCCCCTCCTACTGCTGGGTGACAGAAGGAGGCTGTGATACATAGTACCTGCCCCTCCTATTGCTGGGTGATAGATGGAGACTGTGATACATAGTAACTGCCCCTCCTATTGCTGTGTGACAGATGGAGACTGTGATACATAGTAACTGCCCTTCCTATTGCTGGGTGACAGAAGGAGGCTGTGATACATAGTAACTGCCCCTCCTATTGCTGGGTGACAGATGGAGACTGTGATACATAGTAACTGCCTCTCCTATTGCTGGGTGACAGATGGAGACTGTGATACATAGTACCTGCCCCTCCTATTGCTGGGTGACAGAAGGAGGCTGTGATACATAGTAACTGCCCCTCCTATTGCTGGGTAACAGAAGGAGGCTGTGATACATAGTAACTGCCCTTCCTATTGTTGGGTGACAGAAGGAGGCTGTGATACATAGTAACTGCCCCTCCTATTGCTGGGTGACAGAAGGAGGCTGTGATACATAGTAACTACCCCTCCTATTGCTGGGTGACAGAAGGAGGCTGTGATACATAGTACCTGCCCCTCCTATTGCTGGGTGACAGATGGAGGCTGTGATACATAGTAACTGCCCCTCCTATTGCTGGGTGACAGATGGAGACTGTGATACATAGTAACTGCCCTTCCTATTGCTGGGTGACAGAAGGAGACTGTGATACATAGTAACTGTCCCTCCTATTGCTGGGTGACAGAAGGAGACTGTGATACATAGTAACTGCCCCTCCTATTGCTGGGTGACAGAAGGAGACTGCGATACATAGTACCTGCCCCTCCTATTGCGGGGTGACAGATGGAGACTGTGATACATAGTAACTGCCCCTCCTATTGCTGGGTGACAGATGGAGACTGTGATACATAGTAACTGCCCCTCCTATTGCTGGGTGACAGATTGAGACTCTGATACATAGTACCTGCCTCTCCCACTGCTGGGTGATAGAAGGAGACTGTGATACATAGTAACTGCCCGTCCTATTGCTGGGTGACAGAAGGAGGCTGTGATACATAGTAACTGCCCCTCCTATTGCGGGGTGACAGATGGAGACTGTGATACATAGTAACTGCCCCTCCTATTGCTGGGTGACAGAAGGAGACTGCGATACATAGTACCTGCCCCTCCTATTGCTGGGTGACAGAAGGAGACTGTGATACATAGTACCTGCCCCTCCTATTGCTGGGTGACAGATGGAGACTGGGATACATAGTACCTGCCCCTCCTATTGCTGGGTGACAGAAGGAGACTGTGATACATAGTAACTGCCCCTCCTATTGCTGGGTGACAGATGGAGACTGTGATACATAGTAACTGCCCCTCCTATTGCTGGGTGACAGAAGGAGACTGTGATACATAGTACCTGCCCCTCCTATTGCTGGGTGACAGATGGAGACTGGGATACATAGTACCTGCCCCTCCTATTGCTGGGTGACAGAAGGAGACTGTGATACATAGTAACTGCCCCTCCTATTGCTGGGTGATAGATGGAGACTGTGATACATAGTAACTGTCCCTCCTATTGCTGGGTGACAAAAGGAGACTGTGATACATAGTAACTGCCCCTCCTATTGCTGGGTGACAGATGGAGACTGTGATACATAGTAACTGCCCCTCCTATTGCTGGGTCACAGATGGAGGCTGTTATACACAGTAACTGCCCCTCCTATTGCTGGGTGACAGATGGAGACTGTGATACATAGTACCTGCCCCTCCTATTGCTGGGTGACAGAAGGAGACTGTGATACATTGTAACTGCCCCTCCTATTGCTGGGTGACAGAAGGAGACTGTGATACATAGTAACTGCCCCTCCTATTGCTGGGTGACAGGAGACTGTGATACATAGTAACTGCCCCTCCTATTGCTGGGTGACAGATGGAGGCTGTAATACATAGTAACTGCCCCTCCTATTGCTGGGTGACAGATGGAGACTGTGATACATAGTACCTGCCCCTCCTATTGCTGAGTGACAGATGGAGACTATGATACATAGTAATTGCCCCTCCTATTGCTGGGTGACAGAAGGAGACTGTGATACATAGTAACTGCCCCTCCTATTGCTGGGTGACAGATGGAGACTGTGATACATAGTAACTGCCCCTCCTATTGCTGGGTGACAGATGGAGACTGTGATACATAGTAACTGCCCCTCCTATTGCTGGGTGACAGATGGAGACTGTGATACATAGTACCTGCCCCTCCTATTGCTGGGTGACAGTAGACTGTGATACATAGTAACTGCCCCTACTATTGCTGGGTGACAGAAGGAGACTGTGATACATAGTAACTGCCCCTCCTATTGCTGGGTGACAGAAGGAGACTGTGATACATAGTACCTGCCCCTCCTATTGCTGGGTGACAGAAGGAGGCTGTGATACATAGTATCTGCCTCTCCTATTGCTGGGTGACAGATGGAGACTGTGATACATAGTACCTGCCCCTCCTATTGCTGGGTGACAGGAGACTGTGATACATAGTAACTGCCCCTCCTATAGCTGGGTAACAGAAGGAGGCTGTGATACATAGTAACTGCCCCTCCTATAGCTGGGTAACAGAAGGAGACTGTGATACATAGTAACTGCCCCTCCTGCTGGGTGACAGATGGAGACTGTGATACATAGTAACTGCCCCTCCTATTGCTGGGTGACAGATGGAGACTGTGATACATAGTACCTGCCCCTCCTATTGCTGGGTGACAGGAGACTGTGATACATAGTAACTGCCCCTCCTATTGCTGGGTGACAGATGGAGGCTGTGATACATAGTAACTGCCCCTCCTATTGCTGGGTGACAGAAGGAGACTGTGATACATAGTAACTGCCCCTTCTATTGCTGGGTGACAGAAGGAGACAGTGATACATAGTACCTGCCCCTCCTATTGCTGAGTGACAGAAGGAGACTGTGATACATAGTAACTGCCCCTCCTATTGCTGGGTGACAGGAGACTGTGATACATAGTAACTGCCCCTCCTATTGCTGGGTGACAGATGGAGGCTGTGATGCATAGTATCTGCCCCTCCTATTGGTGGGTGACAGAAGGAGACTGTGATACATAGTATCTGCCCCTCCTATTGGTGGGTGACAGATGGAGACTGTGATACATAGTAACTGCCCCTCCTATTGCTGGGTGACAGATGGAGGCTGTGATACATAGTAACTGCCCCTCCTATTGCTGGGTGACAGAAGGAGACTGTGATACATAGTAACTGCTCCTCCTATTACTGGGTGACAGATGGAGACTGTGATACATAGTACCTGCCCCTCCTATTGCTGGGTGACAGAAGGAGACTGTGATACATAGTACCTGCCCCTCCTATTGCTGGGTGACAGATGGAGGCTGTGATGCATAGTAACTGCCCCTCCTATTGCTGGGTGACAGAAGGAGACTGTGATACATAGTAACTGCCCCTCCTATTGCTGGGTGCCCCTCCTATTACTGGGTGACAGATGGAGACTGTGATACATAGTACCTGCCCCTCCTATTGCTGGGTGACAGAAGGAGACTGTGATACATAGTAACTGCCCCTCCTATTGCTGGGTGACAGAAGGAGACTGTGATACATAGTAACTGCCCCTCCTATTGCTGGGTGACAGAAAGAGACTGTGATACATAGTAACTGCCCCTCCTATTGCTGGGTGACAGATGGAGACTGTGATATATAGTAACTGCCCCTCCTATTGCTGGGTGACAGAAGGAGACTGTGATACATAGTAACTGCCTCTCCTATTGCTGGGTGACAGATGGAGACTGTGATATATAGTAACTGCCCCTCCTATTGCTGGGTGACAGAAGGAGACTGTGATACATAGTAACTGCCCCTCCTATTGCTGGGTGACAGAAGGAGACTGTGATACATAGTAACTGCCCCTCCTATTGCAGGGTGACAGATGGAGACTGTGATACATAGTAACTGCCCCTCCTATTGCTGGGTGACAGATGGAGACTGTGATACATAGTAACTGCCCCTCCTATTGCTGGGTGACAGAAGGAGACTGTTATGCATAGTAACTGCCCCTCCTATTGCTGGGTGACAGAAGGAGACTGTGATACATAGTAACTGCCCCTCCTATTGCTGGGTGACAGGAGACTGTGATACATAGTAACTGCCCCTCCTATTGCTGGGTGACAGATGGAGACTGTGATACATAGTAACTGCCTCTCCTATTGCTGGGTGACAGAAGGAGACTGTGATACATAGTAACTGCCCCTCCTATTGCTGGGTGACAGATGGAGGCTGTGATACATAGTAACTGCCCCTCCTATTGCTGGGTGACAGATGGAGACTGTGATACATAGTAACTGCCTCTCCTATTGCTGGGTGACAGATGGAGACTGTGATACATAGTAACTGCCCCTCCTATTGATGGGTGACAGATGGAGACTGTGATACATAGTAACTGCCCCTCCTATTGCTGGGTGACAGAAGGAGACCGTGATACATAGTAACTGTCCCTCCTATTGCTGGGTGACAGATGGAGACTGTGATACATAGTACCTGCCCCTCCTATTGCTGGGTGACAGATGGAGACTGTGATACATAGTAACTGCCCCTCCTATTGCTGGGTGACAGGAGACTGTGATACATAGTAACTGCCCCTCCTATTGCTGGGTGACAGAAGGAGGCTGTGATACATAGTATCTGCCTCTCCTATTGCTGGGTGACAGATGGAGACTGTGATACATAGTAACTGCCCCTCCTATTGATGGGTGACAGATGGAGACTGTGATACATAGTAACTGCCCCTCCTATTGCTGGGTGACAGAAGGAGGCTGTGATACATAGTAACTGCCCCTCCTATTGCTTGGTGATAGATGGAGATTGTGATACATAGTAACTGCCCCTCCTATTGCTGGGTGACAGAAGGAGGCTGTGATACATAGTAACTGCCCCTCCTATTGCTGGGTGATAGATGGAGATTGTGATACATAGTAACTGCCCCTCCTATTGCTGGGTGACAGAAGGAGGCTGTGATACATAGTAACTGCCCCTCCTATTGCTGGGTGATAGATGGAGATTGTGATACATAGTAACTGCCCCTCCTATTGCTGGGTGACAGAAGGAGGCTGTGATACATAGTAACTGCCCCTCCTATTGCTGGGTGATAGATGGAGATTGTGATACATAGTAACTGCCCCTCCTATTGCTGGGTGACAGAAGGAGGCTGTGATACATAGTACCTGCCCCTCCTATTGCTGGGTGACAGATGGAGACTGTGATACATAGTAACTGTCCCTCCTATTGCTGAGTGACAGATGGAGACTGTGATACATAGTAACTGTCCCTCCTATTGCTGGGTGACAGATGGAGACTGTGATACATAGTAACTGCCTCTCCTATTGCTGGGTGATAGATGGAGACTGTGATACATAGTAACTGCCCCTCCTATTGCTGGGTGCCAGATGGAGACTGTGATACATAGTAACTGCCCCTCTTATTGCTGGGTGACAGATGGAAGCTGTGATACATAGTACCTGCCCCTCCTATTGCTGGGTGACAGATGGAAGCTGTGATACATAGTAACTGCCCCTCCTATTGCTGGGTGACAGATGGAGACTGTGATACATAGTAACTGCCCCTCCTATTGCTGGGTGACAGAAGGAGACTGTGATACACTGTAACTGCCCCTCCTATTGCTGGGTGACAGAAGGAGACTGTGATACACAGTACCTGCCCCTCCTATTGCTGGGTGACTGAAGGAGACTGTGATACATAGTAACTGCCCCTCCTATTGCTGGGTGACAGAAGGAGACTGTGATACATAGTAACTGCCCCTCCTATTGCTGGGTGACAGAAGGAGACTGTGATACATAGTAACTGCCCCTCCTATTGCTGGGTGACAGAAGGAGACTGTGATACATAGTAACTGCCCCTCCTATTGCTGGGTGACAGATGGAGACTGTGATACATAGTACCTGCCCCTCCTATTGCTGGGTGACAGATGGAGGCTGTGATACATAGTAACTGCCCCTCCTATTGCTGGGTGACAGGAGACTGTGATACATAGTAACTGCCCCTCCTATTGCTGGGTGACAGAAGGAGACTGTGATACATAGTAACTGCCCCTCCTATTGCTGGGTGACAGATGGAGACTGTGATACATAGTAACTGCCCCTCCTATTGCTGGGTAACAGATGGAGGCTGTGATACATAGTAACTGCCCCTCCTATTGCTGGGTGACAGATGGAGACTGTGATACATAGTAACTGCCCCTCCTATTGCTGGGTAACAGATGGAGGCTGTGATACATAGTAACTGCCCCTCCTATTGCTGGGTGACAGATGGAGACTGTGATACATAGTAACTGCCCCTCCTATTGCTGGGTGACAGATGGAGACTGTGATACATAGTAACTGCCCCTCCTATTGCTGGGTGACAGAAGGAGACTGTTATGCATAGTAACTGCCCCTCCTATTGCTGGGTGACAGAAGGAGACTGTGATACATAGTAACTGCCCCTCCTATTGCTGGGTGACAGAAGGAGACTGTGATACATAGTAACTACCCCTCCTATTGCTGGGTGACAGAAGGAGACTGTTATGCATAGTAACTGCCCCTCCTATTGCTGGGTGACAGAAGGAGACTGTGATACATAGTAACTGCCCCTCCTATTGCTGGGTGACAGATGGAGACTGTGATATATAGTAACTGCCCCTCCTATTGCTGGGTGACAGAAGGAGACTGTGATACATAGTAACTGCCTCTCCTATTGCTGGGTGACAGAAGGAGACTGTGATACATAGTAACTGCCCCTCCTATTGCTGGGTGACAGATGGAGGCTGTGATACATAGTAACTGCCCCTCCTATTGCTGGGTGACAGATGGAGACTGTGATACATAGTAACTGCCCCTCCTATTGCTGGGTGACAGATGGAGACTGTGATACATAGTAACTGCCCCTCCTATTGCTGGGTGACAGAAGGAGACCGTGATACATAGTAACTGCCCCTCCTATTGCTGGGTGACAGATGGAGACTGTGATACATAGTACCTGCCCCTCCTATTGCTGGGTCACAGAAGGAGACTGTGATACATAGTAACTGCCCCTCCTATTGCTGGGTGACAGGAGACTGTGATACATAGTATCTGCCTCTCCTATTGCTGGGTGACAGAAGGAGGCTGTGATACATAGTATCTGCCTCTCCTATTGCTGGGTGACAGATGGAGACTGTGATACATAGTAACTGCCCCTCCTATTGATGGGTGACAGATGGAGACTGTGATACATAGTAACTGCCCGTCCTATTGCTGGGTGACAGAAGGAGGCTGTGATACATAGTAACTGCCCCTCCTATTGCTGGGTGATAGATGGAGATTGTGATACATAGTAACTGCCCCTCCTATTGCTGGGTGACAGATGGAGACTGTGATACATAGTACCTGCCCCTCCTATTGCTGGGTGACAGAAGGAGGCTGTGTTACATAGTACCTGCCCCTCCTATTGCTGGGTGACAGATGGAGACTGTGATACATAGTAACTGTCCCTCCTATTGCTGGGTGACAGATGGAGACTGTGATACATAGTAACTGTCCCTCCTATTGCTGGGTGACAGATGGAGACTGTGATACATATTAACTGCCTCTCCTATTGCTGGGTGATAGATGCAGACTGTGATACATAGTAACTGCCCCTCCTATTGCTGGGTGCCAGATGGAGGCTGTGATACATAGTACCTGCCCCTATTATTGCTGGGTGACAGATGGAAGCTGTGATACATAGTACCTGCCCCTCCTATTGCTGGGTGACAGATGGAAGCTGTGATACATAGTAACTGCCCCTCCTATTGCTGGGTGACAGATGTAAGCTGTGATACATAGTACCTGCCCCTCCTATTGCTGGGTGACAGATGGAAGCTGTGATACATAGTAACTGCCCCTCCTATTGCTGGGTGACAGATGGAGACTGTGATACACAGTAACTGCCCCTCCTATTGCTGGGTGACAGAAGGAGACTGTGATACATAGTACCTGCCCCTCCTATTGCTTGGTGACAGAATGAGACTGTGATACATAGTAACTGCCCCTCCTATTGCTGGGTGACAGGAGACTGTGATACATAGTAACTGCCCCTCCTATTGCTGGGTGACAGAAGGAGACTGTGATACATAGTAACTGCCCCTCCTATTGCTGGGTGACAGATGGAGACTGTGATACATAGTATCTGCCCCTCCTATTGCTGGGTGACAGAAGGAGACTGTGATACATAGTAACTGCCCCTCCTATTGCTGGGTAACAGATGGAGGCTGTGATACATAGTAACTGCCCCTCCTATTGCTGGGTGACAGGAGACTGTGATACATAGTAACTGCCCCTCCTATTGCTGGGTGACAGAAGGAGACTGTGATACATAGTACCTGCCCCTCCTATTGCTGGGTGACAGATGGAGGCTGTGATACATAGTACCTGCCCCTCCTATTGCTGGGTGACAGAAGGAGACTGTGATACATAGTACCTGCCCCTCCTATTGCTGGGTGACAGAAGGAGACTGTGATACATAGTACCTGCCCTTCCTATTGCTGGGTGACAGATGGAGACTGTGATAGATAGTACCTGCCCTTCCTATTGCTGGGTGACAGATGGAGACTGTGATACATATTACCTGCCCCTCCTATTGCTGGGTGACAGAAGGATGCTGTGATGCATAGTATCTGCCCCTCCTATTGGTGGGTGACAGAAGGAGACTGTGATACATAGTATCTGCCCCTCCTATTGGTGGGTGACAGATGGAGACTGTGATACATAGTAACTGCCCCTCCTATTGCTGGGTGACAGATGGAGGCTGTGATACATAGTAACTGCCCCTCCTATTGTTGGGTGCCCCTCCTATTACTGGGTGACAGATGGAGACTGTGATACATAGTAACTGCCCCTCCTATTGCTGGGTGACAGATGGAGGCTGTGATACATAGTAACTGCCCCTCCTATTGCTGGGTGACAGAAGGAGACTGTGATACATAGTAACTGCCCCTCCTATTGCTGGGTGCCCCTCCTATTACTGGGTGACAGATGGAGACACTGATACATAGTAACTGCCCCTCCTATTGCTGGGTGACAGAAGGAGACTGTGATACATAGTAACTGCCCCTCCTATTGCTGGGTGACAGATGGAGACTGTGATACATAGTAACTGCCCCTCCTATTGCTGGGTGACAGGAGACTGTGATACATAGTAACTGCCCCTCCTATTGCTGGGTGACAGATGGAGGCTGTTATACATAGTACCTGCCCCTCCTATTGCTGGGTGACAGAAGAGGCTGTGATACATAGTAACTGCCCCTCCTATTGCTGGGTGACAGAAGGAGACTGTGATACATAGTAACTGCCTCTCCTATTGCTGGGTTACAGAAGGAGACTGTGATACATAGTAAATGCCCCTCCTATTGCTGGGTGACAGGAGACTGTGATACATAGTAACTGCCCCTCCTATTGCTGGGTGACAGATGGAGACTGTGATATATAGTAACTGCCCCTCCTATTGCTGGGTGACAGAAGGAGACTGTGATACATAGTAACTGCCTCTCCTATTGCTGGGTGACAGAAGGAGACTGTGATACATAGTAACTGCCCCTCCTATTGCTGGGTGACAGATGGAGGCTGTGATACATAGTAACTGCCCCTCCTATTGCTGGGTGACAGATGGAGACTGTGATACATAGTAACTGCCCCTCCTATTGCTGGGTGACAGATGGAGACTGTGATACATAGTAACTGCCCCTCCTATTGCTGGGTGACAGAAGGAGACCGTGATACATAGTAACTGCCCCTCCTATTGCTGGGTGACAGGAGACTGTGATACATAGTATCTGCCTCTCCTATTGCTGGGTGACAGATGGTGACTGTGATACATAGTAACTGCCCCTCCTATTCCTGGGTGACAGATGGAGGCTGTTATACATAGTAACTGCCCCTCCTATTGCTAGGTGACAGAAGAGGCTGTGATACATAGTAACTGCCCCTCCTATTGCTGGGTGACAGGAGACTGTGATACATAGTAACTGCCCCTCCTATTGCTGGGTGACAGAAGGAGACTGTGATACATAGTAACTGCCCCTCCTATTGCTGGGTGACAGAAGCAGACTGTGATACATAGTAACTGCCTCTCCTATTGCTGGGTGACAGAAGGAGACTGTGATACATAGTAACTGCCCCTCCTATTGCTGGGTGACAGGAGACTGTGATACATAGTAACTGCCCCTCCTATTGCTGGGTGACAGATGGAGGCTGTGATACATAGTAACTGCCCCGCCTATTGCTGGGTGACAGATGGAGGCTGTGATACATAGTAACTGCCCCTCCTATTGCTGGGTGACAGATGGAGACAGTGATACATAGTAACTGCCCCTCCTATTGCTGGGTGATAGATGGAGACTGTGATACATAGTAACTGCCCCTCCTATTGCTGGGTGACAGGAGACTGTGATACATAGTAACTGCCCCTCCTATTGCTGGGTGACAGAAGGAGACTGTGATACATAGTACCTGCCCCTCCTATTGCTGGGTGACAGAAGGAGGCTGTGATACATAGTATCTGCCTCTCCTATTGCTTGGTGACAGATGGAGACTGTGATACATAGTAACTGCCCCTCCTATTGCTGGGTGACAAATGGAGACTGTGATACATAGTAACTGCCCCTCCTATTGCTGGGTGACAGATGGAGACTGTGATAAATAGTAACTGCCCCTCCTATTGCTGGGTGACAGATGGAGACTGTGATACATAGTACCTGCCCCTCCTATTGCTGGGTGACAGGAGACTGTGATACATAGTAACTGCCCCTCCTATTGCTGGGTGACAGATGGAGGCTGTTATACATAGTACCTGCCATTCCTATTGCTGGGTGACAGATGGAGACTATGATACATAGTAACTGCCCCTCCTATTGCTGGGTGACAGAAGGAGACTGTGATACATAGTACCTGCCATTCCTATTGCTGGGTGACAGATGGAGACTGTGATACATAGTAACTGCCCCTCCTATTGCTGGGTGATAGATGGAGACTGTGATACATAGTAACTGCCCCTCCTATTGCTGGGTGACAGATGGAGACTGTGATATATAGTAACTGCCCCTCCTATTGCTGGGTCACAGAAGGAGACCGTGATACATAGTACCTGCCCCTCCTATTGCTGGGTGACAGAAGGAGACTGTGATACATAGTAACTGCCCCTCCTATTGCTGGGTGACAGATGGAGACTGTGATACATAGTAGCTGCCCCTCCTATTGCTGGGTGACAGGAGACTGTGATACATAGTAACTTCCCCTCCTATTGCTGGGTGACAGATGGAGACTGTGATACATAGTAACTGCCCCTCCTATTGCTGGGTTACAGATGGAGACTGTGATAAATAGTAACTGCCCCTCCTATTGCTGGGTGACAGATGGAGACTGTGATACATAGTACCTGCCCCTCCTATTGCTGGGTGACAGGAGACTGTGATACATAGTAACTGCCCCTCCTATTGCTGGGTGACAGATGGAGGCTGTTATACATAGTACCTGCCCCTCCTATTGCTGGGTGACAGAAGAGGCTGTGATACATAGTAACTGCCCCTCCTATTGCTGGGTGACAGGAGACTGTGATACATAGTAACTGCCCCTCCTATTGCTGGGTGACAGAAGGAGACTATGATGCATAGTAACTGCCCCTCCTATTGCTGGGTGACAGAAGGAGACTGTGATACATAGTAACTGCCCCTCCTATTGCTGGGTGACAGAAGGAGACTGTGATACATAGTAACTGCCCCTCCTATTGCTGGGTGACAGGAGACTGTGATACATAGTAACTGCCCCTCCTATTGCTGGGTGACAGATGGAGACTGTGATATATAGTAACTGCCCCTCCTATTGCTGGGTGACAGAAGGAGACTGTGATACATAGTAACTGCCCCTCCTATTGCTGGGTGACAGATGGAGGCTGTGATACATAGTAACTGCCCCTCCTATTGCTGGGTGACAGATGGAGACTGTGATACATAGTACCTGCCCCTCCTATTGCTGGGTGACAGATGGAGACTGTGATACATAGTACCTGCCCCTCCTATTGCTGGGTGACAGATGGAGGCTGTGATACATAGTAACTGCCCCTCCTATTGCTGGGTGACAGATGGAGGCTGTGATACATAGTAACTGCCCCTCCTATTGCTGGGTGACAGATGGAGGCTGTGATACATAGTACCTGCCCCTCCTATTGCTGGGTGACAGAAGGAGACTGTGATTCATAGTAACTGCCCCTCCTATTGCTGGGTGACAGATGGAGGCTGTGATACATAGTAACTGCCCCTCCTATTCCTGGGTGACAGATGGAGACAGTGATACATAGTACCTGCCCCTCCTATTGCTGGGTGACAGATGGAGACTGTGATACATAGTAACTGCCCCTCCTATTCCTGGGTGACAGATGGAGACAGTGATACATAGTACCTGCCCCTCCTATTGCTGGGTGACAGATGGAGACTGTGATACATAGTAACTGCCCCTCCTATTGCTGGGTGACAGGAGACTGTGATACATAGTACCTGCCCCTCCTATTGCTGGGTGACAGAAGGAGACTGTGATACATAGTAACTGCCCCTCCTATTGCTGGGTGACAGATGGAGGCTGTGATACATAGTAACTGCCCCGCCTATTGCTGGGTGACAGATGGAGGCTGTGATACATAGTAACTGCCCCTCCTATTGCTGGGTGACACATGGAGACAGTGATACATAGTAACTGCCCCTCCTATTGCTGGGTGATAGATGGAGACTGTGATACATAGTACCTGCCCCTCCTATTGCTGGGTGACAGATGGAGACTGTGATACATAGTAACTAGTAACTGCCCCTCCTATTGCTGGGTGACAGGAGACTGTGATACATAGTAACTGCCCCTCCTATTGCTGGGTGACAGAAGGAGACTGTGATACATAGTAACTGCCCCTCCTATTGCTGGGTGACAGATGGAGACTGTGATACATAGTAACTGCCCCTCCTATTGCTGTGTGACAGATGGAGACTGTGATACATAGTACCTGCCCCTCCTATTGCTTGGTGACAGAATGAGACTGTGATACATAGTAACTGCCCCTCCTATTGCTGGGTGACAGAAGGAGACTGTGATACATAGTAACTGCCACTCCTATTGCTGGGTGACAGATGGAGGCTGTGATACATAGTAACTGCCCCTCCTATTGCTGGGTGACAGAAGGAGACTGTGATACATAGTACCTGCCCCTCCTATTGCTGGGTGACAGGAGATTGTGATACATAGTAACTGCCCCTCCTATTGCTGGGTGACAGAAGGAGGCTGTGATACATAGTAACTGCCCCTCCTATTGCTGGTTGACAGAAGGAGACTGTGATACATAGTAACTGCCCCTCCTATTGCTGGGTGACAGATGGAGGCTGTGATACATAGTAACTGCCCCTCCTATTGCTGGGTGACAGATGGAGGCTGTGATACATAGTACCTGCCCCTCCTATTGCTGGGTGACAGATGGAGGCTGTGATACATAGTACCTGCCCCTCTCACTGCTGGGTGACAGATGGAGACTGTGATACATAGTAACTGCCCCTCCTATTGCTGGGTGACAGGAGACTGTGATACATAGTAACTGCCCCTCCTATTGCTGGGTGACAGAAGGAGGCTGTGATACATAGTAACTGCCCCTCCTATTGCTGGGTGACAGAAGGAGACTGTGATACATAGTAACTGCTCCTCCTATTGCTGGGTGACAGAAGGAGACTGTGATACATAGTACCTGCCCCTCCTATTGCTGGGTGACAGAAGGAGACTGTGATACATAGTACCTGCCCCTCCTATTGCTGGGTGACAGAAGGAGACTGTGATACATAGTACCTGCCCCTCCTATTGCTGGGTGACAGAAGGAGACTGTGATACATAGTACCTGCCCCTCCTATTGCTGGGTGACAGATGGAGACTGTGATACATAGTACCTGCCCCTCCTATTGCTGGGTGACAGAAGGAGACTGTGATACATAGTAACTGCCCCTCCTATTGCTGGGTGACAGGAGACTGTGATACATAGTAACTGCCCCTCCTATTGCTGGGTGACAGATGGAGACTGTGATAGATAGTACCTGCCCCTCCTATTGCTGTGTGACAGATGGAGACTGTGATACATACTACCTGCCCCTCCTATTGCTGGGAGACAGAAGGATGCTGTGATGCATAGTATCTGCCCCTCCTATTGGTGGGTGACAGAAGGAGACTGTGATACATAGTATCTGCCCCTCCTATTGGTGGGTGACAGATGGAGACTGTGATACATAGTAACTGCCCCTCCTATTGCTGGGTGACAGATGGAGGCTGTGATACATAGTAACTGCCCCTCCTATTGCTGGGTGACAGAAGGAGACTGTGATACATAGTAACTGCCCCTCCTATTGCTGGGTGCCCCTCCTATTACTGGGTGACAGATGGAGACTGTGATACATAGTAACTGCCCCTCCTATTGCTGGGTGACAGATGGAGGCTGTGATACATAGTAACTGCCCCTCCTATTGCTGGGTGACAGAAGGAGACTGTGATACATAGTAACTGCCCCTCCTATTGCTGGGTGACAGATGGAGACTGTGATACATAGTAACTGCCCCTCCTATTGCTGGGTGACAGGAGACTGTGATACATAGTAACTGCCCCTCCTATTGCTGGGTGACAGAAGGAGACTGTGATACATAGTAACTGCCCCTCCTATTGCTGGGTGACAGATGGAGACTGTGATACATAGTAACTGCCCCTCCTATTGCTGTGTGACAGATGGAGACTGTGATACATAGTACCTGCCCCTCCTATTGCTTGGTGACAGAATGAGACTGTGATACATAGTAACTGCCCCTCCTATTGCTGGGTGACAGAAGGAGACTGTGATACATAGTAACTGCCACTCCTATTGCTGGGTGACAGATGGAGGCTGTGATACATAGTAACTGCCCCTCCTATTGCTGGGTGACAGAAGGAGACTGTGATACATAGTACCTGCCCCTCCTATTGCTGGGTGACAGGAGATTGTGATACATAGTAACTGCCCCTCCTATTGCTGGGTGACAGAAGGAGGCTGTGATACATAGTAACTGCCCCTCCTATTGCTGGTTGACAGAAGGAGACTGTGATACATAGTAACTGCCCCTCCTATTGCTGGGTGACAGATGGAGGCTGTGATACATAGTAACTGCCCCTCCTATTGCTGGGTGACAGATGGAGGCTGTGATACATAGTACCTGCCCCTCCTATTGCTGGGTGACAGATGGAGGCTGTGATACATAGTACCTGCCCCTCTCACTGCTGGGTGACAGATGGAGACTGTGATACATAGTAACTGCCCCTCCTATTGCTGGGTGACAGGAGACTGTGATACATAGTAACTGCCCCTCCTATTGCTGGGTGACAGAAGGAGGCTGTGATACATAGTAACTGCCCCTCCTATTGCTGGGTGACAGAAGGAGACTGTGATACATAGTAACTGCTCCTCCTATTGCTGGGTGACAGAAGGAGACTGTGATACATAGTACCTGCCCCTCCTATTGCTGGGTGACAGAAGGAGACTGTGATACATAGTACCTGCCCCTCCTATTGCTGGGTGACAGAAGGAGACTGTGATACATAGTACCTGCCCCTCCTATTGCTGGGTGACAGAAGGAGACTGTGATACATAGTACCTGCCCCTCCTATTGCTGGGTGACAGATGGAGACTGTGATACATAGTACCTGCCCCTCCTATTGCTGGGTGACAGAAGGAGACTGTGATACATAGTAACTGCCCCTCCTATTGCTGGGTGACAGGAGACTGTGATACATAGTAACTGCCCCTCCTATTGCTGGGTGACAGATGGAGACTGTGATAGATAGTACCTGCCCCTCCTATTGCTGTGTGACAGATGGAGACTGTGATACATACTACCTGCCCCTCCTATTGCTGGGAGACAGAAGGATGCTGTGATGCATAGTATCTGCCCCTCCTATTGGTGGGTGACAGAAGGAGACTGTGATACATAGTATCTGCCCCTCCTATTGGTGGGTGACAGATGGAGACTGTGATACATAGTAACTGCCCCTCCTATTGCTGGGTGACAGATGGAGGCTGTGATACATAGTAACTGCCCCTCCTATTGCTGGGTGACAGAAGGAGACTGTGATACATAGTAACTGCCCCTCCTATTGCTGGGTGCCCCTCCTATTACTGGGTGACAGATGGAGACTGTGATACATAGTAACTGCCCCTCCTATTGCTGGGTGACAGATGGAGGCTGTGATACATAGTAACTGCCCCTCCTATTGCTGGGTGACAGAAGGAGACTGTGATACATAGTAACTGCCCCTCCTATTGCTGGGTGACAGATGGAGACTGTGATACATAGTAACTGCCCCTCCTATTGCTGGGTGACAGATGGAGACTGTGATACATAGTAACTGCCCCTCCTATTGCTGGGTGACAGAAGGAGACTGTGATACATAGTAACTGCCCCTCCTATTGCTGGGTGACAGATGGAGACTGTGATACATAGTAACTGCCCCTCCTATTGCTGGGTGACAGATGGAGACTGTGATACATAGTACCTGCCCCTCATATTGCTGGGTGACAGGAGACTGTTATACATAGTAACTGCCCCTCCTATTGCTGGGTGACAGATGGAGACTGTGATATATAGTAACTGCCCCTCCTATTGCTGGGTGACAGATGAAGACTGTGATACATAGTAACTGCCCCTCCTATTGCTGGGTGACAGATGGAGACAGTGATACATAGTACCTGCCCCTCCTATTGCTGGGTGACAGATGGAGACTGTGATACATAGTAACTGCCCCTCCTATTGCTGGGTGACAGATGGAGACTGTGATACATAGTAACTGCCTCTCCTATTGCTGGGTGACAGAAGGAGACTGTGATACATAGTAACTGCCCCTCCTATTGCTGGGTGACAGATGGAGACTGTGATATATAGTAACTGCCCCTCCTATTGCTGGGTGACAGAAGGAGACTGTGATACATAGTAACTGCCCCTCCTATTGCTGGGTGACAGATGGAGACAGTGATACATAGTACCTGCCCCTCCTATTGCTGGGTGACAGATGGAGACTGTGATACATAGTAACTGCCTCTCCTATTGCTGGGTGACAGAAGGAGACTGTGATACATAGTAACTGCCCCTCCTATTGCTGGGTGACAGATGGAGGCTGTGATACATAGTAACTGCCCCTCCTATTGCTGGGTGATAGATGGAGACTGTGATACATAGTAACTGCCCCTCCTATTGCTGGGTGACAGATGGAGACTGTGATACATAGTAACTGCCCCTCCTATTGCTGGGTGACAGATGGAGACTGTGATACATAGTAACTGCCCCTCCTATTGCTGGGTGACAGAAGGAGACCGTGATACATAGTAACTGCCCCTCCTATTGCTGGGTGACAGGAGACTGTGATACTTAGTAACTGCCCCTCCTATTGCTGGGTGACAGATGGAGACTGTGATACATAGTATCTGCCCCTCCTATTGCTGGGTGACAGAAGGAGGATGTGATACATAGTATCTGCCCCTCCTATTGCTGGGTGACAGATGGAGGCTGTGATACATAGTAACTGCCCCTCCTATTGCTGGGTGACAGATGGAGACTGTGATACATAGTACCTGCCCCTCCTATTGCTGGGTGACAGGAGACTGTGATACATAGTACCTGCCCCTCCTATTGCTGGGTGACAGAAGGAGACTGTGATACATAGTAACTGCCCCTCCTATTGCTGGGTGACAGAAGGAGACCGTGATACATAGTACCTGCCCCTCCTATTGCTGGGTGACAGAAGGAGACTGTGATACATAGTAACTGCCCCTCCTATTGCTGGGTGACAGATGGAGACTGTGATACATAGTACCTGCCCCTCCTATTGCTGGGTGACAGGAGACTGTGATACATAGTAACTGCCCCTCCTATTGCTGGGTGACAGATGGAGACTGTGATACATAGTAACTGCCCCTCCTATTGCTGGGTGACAGATGGAGACTGTGATAAATAGTAACTGCCCCTCCTATTGCTGGGTGACAGATGGAGACTGTGATACATAGTAACTGCCCCTCCTATTGCTGGGTGACAGGAGACTGTGATACATAGTAACTGCCCCTCCTATTGCTGGGTGACAGATGGAGGCTGTTATACATAGTACCTGCCCCTCCTATTGCTGGGTGACAGAAGAGGCTGTGATGCATAGTAACTGCCCCTCCTATTGCTGGGTGACAGGAGACTGTGATACATAGTAACTGCCCCTCTTATTGCTGGGTGACAGAAGTAGACTGTGATGCATAGTAACTGCCCCTCCTATTGCTGGGTGACAGATGGAGACTGTGATACATAGTAACTGCCCCTCCTATTGCTGGGTGACAGAAGGAGACTGTGATACATAGTAACTGCCCCTCCTAATGCTGGGTGACAGGAGACTGTGATACATAGTAACTGCCCCTCCTATTGCTGGGTGACAGATGGAGACTGTGATATATAGTAACTGCCCCTCCTATTGCTGGGTGACAGAAGGAGACTGTGATACATAGTAACTGCCCCTCCTATTGCTGGGTGACAGATGGAGGCTGTGATACATAGTAACTGCCCCTCCTATTGCTGGGTGACAGATGGAGACTGTGATACATAGTAACTGCCCCTCCTATTGCTGGGTGACAGAAGGATGCTGTGATACATAGTAACTGCCCCTCCTATTGCTGGGTGACAGATGGAGGCTGTGATACATAGTGCCTGCCCCTCCTATTGCTGGGTGACAGAAGGAGACTGTGATTCATAGTAACTGCCCCTCCTATTGCTGGGTGACAGATGGAGACTGTGATACATAGTACCTGCCCCTCCTATTGCTGGGTGACAGATGGAGGCTGTGATACATAGTACCTGCCCCTCCTATTGCTGGGTGACAGATGGAGACTGTGATACATAGTACCTGCCCCTCCTATTGCTGGGTGACAGATGGAGACTGTGATACATAGTATCTGCCCCTCCTATTGCTGGGTGACAGAAGGATGCTGTGATACATAGTAACTGCCCCTCCTATTGCTGGGTGACAGATGGAGGCTGTGATACATAGTACCTGCCCCTCCTATTGCTGGGTGACAGAAGGAGACTGTGATTCATAGTAACTGCCCCTCCTATTGCTGGGTGACAGATGGAGACTGTGATACATAGTACCTGCCCCTCCTATTGCTGGGTGACAGATGGAGGCTGTGATACATAGTAACTGCCCCTACTATTCCTGGGTGACAGATGGAGACAGTGATACATAGTACCTGCCCCTCCTATTGCTGGGTGACAGATGGAGACTGTGATACATAGTAACTGCCCCTCCTATTGCTGGGTGACAGGAGACTGTGATACATAGTACCTGCCCCTCCTATTGCTGGGTGACAGAAGGAGACTGTGATACATAGTAACTGCCCCTCCTATTGCTGGGTAACAGATGGAGGCTGTGATACATAGTAACTGCCCCGCCTATTGCTGGGTGACAGATGGAGGCTGTGATACATAGTAACTGCCCCTCCTATTGCTGGGTGACACATGGAGACAGTGATACATAGTAACTGCCCCTCCTATTGCTGGGTGATAGATGGAGACTGTGATACATAGTACCTGCCCCTCCTATTGCTGGGTGACAGATGGAGACTGTGATACATAGTAACTAGTAACTGCCCCTCCTATTGCTGGGTGACAGGAGACTGTGATACATAGTAACTGCCCCTCCTATTGCTGGGTGACAGAAGGAGTCTGTGATACACAGTACCTGCCCCTCCTATTGCTGGGTGACAGAAGGAGACTGTGATACATAGTAACTGCCCCTCCTATTGCTGGGTGACAGATGGAGACTGTGATACATTGTAACTGCCCCTCCTATTGCTGGGTGACAGAAGGAGACTGTGATACATAGTAACTGCCCCTCCTATTGCTGGGTGACAGAAGGAGACTGTGATACATAGTAACTGCCCCTCCTATTGCTGGGTGACAGATGGAGGCTGTGATACATAGTAACTGCCCCTCCTATTGCTGGGTGACAGAAGGAGACTGTGATACATAGTACCTGCCCCTCCTATTGCTGGGTGACAGGAGATTGTGATACATAGTAACTGCCCCTCCTATTGCTGGGTGACAGAAGGAGGCTGTGATACATAGTAACTGCCCCTCCTATTGCTGGGTGACAGAAGGAGACTGTGATACATAGTAACTGCCCCTCCTATTGCTGGGTGACAGAAGGAGACTGTGATACATAGTACCTGCCCCTCCTATTGCTGGGTGACAGAAGGAGACTGTGATACATAGTAACTGCCCCTCCTATTGCTGGGTGACAGATGGAGGCTGTGATACATAGTAACTGCCCCTCCTATTGCTGGGTGACAGAAGGAGACTGTGATACATAGTACCTGCCCCTCCTATTGCTGTGTGACAGAAGGAGACTGTGATACATAGTACCTGCCCCTCCTATTGCTGGGTGACAGATGGAGACTGTGATACATAGTACCTACCCCTCCTATTGCTGGGTGACGGAAGGAGACTGTGATACATAGTAACTGCCCCTCCTATTGCTGGGTGACAGGAGACTGTGATACATAGTAACTGCCCCTCCTATTGCTGGGTGACAGATGGAGACTGTGATAGATAGTACCTGCCCCTCCTATTGCTGTGTGACAGATGGAGACTGTGATACATACTACCTGCCCCTCCTATTGCTGGGAGACAGAAGGATGCTGTGATGCATAGTATCTGCCCCTCCTATTGGTGGGTGACAGAAGGAGACTGTGATACATAGTAACTGCCCCTCCTATTGGTGGGTGACAGATGGAGACTGTGATACATAGTAACTGCCCCTCCTATTGCTGGGTGACAGATGGAGGCTGTGATATATAGTAACTGCCCCTCCTATTGCTGGGTGACAGAAGGAGACTGTGATACATAGTAACTGCCCCTCCTATTGCTGGGTGCCCCTCCTATTACTGGGTGACAGATGGAGACTGTGATACATAGTAACTGCCCCTCCTATTGCTGGGTGACAGATGGAGGCTGTGATACATAGTAACTGCCCCTCCTATTGCTGGGTGACAGAAGGAGACTGTGATACATAGTTAGTAACTGCCCCTCCTATTGCTGGGTGCCCCTCCTATTACTGGGTGACAGATGGAGACTGTGATACATAGTAACTGCCCCTCCTATTGCTGGGTGACAGAAGGAGACTGTGATACATAGTAACTGCCCCTCCTATTGCTGGGTGACAGATGGAGACTGTGATACATAGTAACTGCCCCTCCTATTGCTGGGTGACAGATGGAGACTGTGATACATAGTAACTGCCCCTCCTATTGCTGGGTGACAGATGGAGACTGTGATACATAGTACCTGCCCCTCCTATTGCTGGGTGACAGGAGACTGTGATACATAGTAACTGCCCCTCCTATTGCTGGGTGACAGATGGAGGCTGTTATACATAGTACCTGCCCCTCCTATTGCTGGGTGACAGGAGACTGTGATACATAGTAACTGCCCCTCCTATTGCTGGGTGACAGAAGAGGCTGTGATACATAGTAACTGCTCCTCCTATTGCTGGGTGACAGAAGGAGACTGTGATACATAGTAACTGCCCCTCCTATTGCTTGGTGACAGAAGGAGACTGTGATACATAGTAACTGCCCCTCCTATTGCTGGGTGACAGGAGACTGTGATACATAGTAACTGCCCCTCCTATTGCTGGGTGACAGATGGAGACTGTGATATATAGTAACTGCCCCTCCTATTGCTGGGTGACAGAAGGAGACTGTGATACATAGTAACTGCCCCTCCTATTGCTGGGTGACAGATGGAGACTGTGATACATAGTAACTGCCCCTCCTATTGCTGGGTGACAGATGGAGACTGTGATATATAGTAACTGCCCCTCCTATTGCTGGGTGACAGAAGGAGACTGTGATACATAGTAACTGCCCCTCCTATTGCTGGGTGACAGATGGAGACTGTGATACATAGTACCTGCCCCTCCTATTGCTGGGTGACAGAAGGATGCTGTGATACATAGTAACTGCCCCTCCTATTGCTTGGTGACAGATGGAGACTGTGATACATAGTAACTGCCCCTCCTATTGCTGGGTGACAGAAGGAGACCGTGATACATTGTAACTGCCCCTCCTATTGCTGGGTGACTGGAGACTGTGATACATAGTAACTGCCCCTCCTATTGCTGGGTGACAGATGGAGACTGTGATACATAGTATCTGCCCCTCCTATTGCTGGGTGACAGAAGGAGGATGTGATACATGGTACCTGCCCCTCCTATTGCTGGGTGACAGATGGAGGCTGTGATACATAGTAACTGCCCCTCCTATTGCTGGGTGACAGATGGAGACTGTGATACATAGTACCTGCCCCTCCTATTGCTGGGTGACAGGAGACTGTGATACATAGTACCTGCCCCTCCTATTGCTGGGTGACAGAAGGAGACTGTGATACATAGTAACTGCCCCTCCTATTGATGGGTGACAGATGGAGACTGTGATACATAGTACCTGCCCCTCCTATTGCTGGGTGACAGGAGACTGTGATACATAGTAACTGCCCCTCCTATTGCTGGGTGACAGATGGAGGCTGTTATACATAGTACCTGCCCCTCCTATTGCTGGGTGACAGTAGAGGCTGTGATACATAGTAACTGCCCCTCCTATTGCTGGGTGACAGGAGACTGTGATACATAGTAACTGCCCCTCCTATTGCTGGGTGACAGATGGAGACTGTGATATATAGTAACTGCCCCTCCTATTGCTGGGTGACAGATGGAGACTGTGATACATAGTACCTGCCCCTCCTATTGCTGGGTGACAGGAGACTGTGATACATAGTAACTGCCCCTCCTATTGCTGGGTGACAGATGGAGACTGTGATACATAGTAACTGCCCCTCCTATTGCTGGGTGACAGATGGAGACTGTGATAAATAGTAACTGCCCCTCCTATTGCTGGGTGACAGATGGAGACTGTGATACATAGTACCTGCCCCTCCTATAGCTGGGTGACAGGAGACTGTGATACATAGTAACTGCCCCTCCTATTGCTGGGTGACAGATGGAGGCTGTTATACATAGTAACTGCCCCTCCTATTGCTGGGTGACAGAAGAGGCTGTGATACCTAGTAACTGCCCCTCCTATTGCTGGGTGACAGGAGACTGTGATACATAGTAACTGCCCCTCCTATTGCTGGGTGACAGAAGGAGACTGTGATACATAGTAACTGCCCCTCCTATTGCTGGGTGACAGAAGCAGACTGTGATACATAGTAACTGCCCCTCCTATTGCTGGGTGACAGGAGACTGTGATATATAGTAACTGCCCCTCCTATTACTGGGTGACAGAAGGAGACTGTGATACATAGTAACTGCCCCTCCTATTGCTGGGTGACAGAAGGAGACTGTGATACATTGTAACTGCCCCTCCTATTGCTGGGTGACAGGAGACTGTGATACATAGTAACTGCCCCTCCTATTGCTGGGTGACAGATGGAGACTGTGATATATAGTAACTGCCTCTCCTATTGCTGGGTGACAGAAGGAGACTGTGATACATAGTAACTGCCCCTCCTATTGCTGGGTGACGGATGGAGGCTGTGATACATAGTAACTGCCCCTCCTATTGCTGGGTGACAGATGGAGACTGTGATGCATAGTACCTGCCCCTCCTATTGCTGGGTGACAGATGGAGACTGTGATACATAGTATCTGCCCCTCCTATTGCTGGGTGACAGAAGGAGGATGTGATACATAGTACCTGCCCCTCCTATTGCTGGGTGACAGAAGGATGCTGTGATACATAGTAACTGCCCCTCCTATTGCTGGGTGACAGATGGAGGCTGTGATACATAGTACCTGCCCCTCCTATTGCTGGGTGACAGAAGGAGACTGTGATTCATAGTATCTGCCCCTCCTATTGCTGGGTGACAGAAGGAGGATGTGATACATAGTACCTGCCCCTCCTATTGCTGGGTGACAGAAGGATGCTGTGATACATAGGAACTGCCATTTCCTATTGCTGGGTGACAGGAGACTGTGATACACAGTACCTGCCCCTCCTATTGCTGGGTGACAGAAGGAGACTGTGATACATAGTAACTGCCCCTCCTATTGCTGGGTGACAGATGGAGACTGTGATACATTGTAACTGCCCCTCCTATTGTTGGGTGACAGATGGAGACTGTGATACATAGTAACTGCCCCTCGTATTGCTGTGTGACAGATGGAGACTGTGATACATAGTAACTGCCCCTCCTATTGCTGGGTGACAGAAGGAGACTGTGATACATAGTACCTGCCCCTCCTATTGCTGGGTGACAGGAGATTGTGATACATAGTAACTGCCCCTCCTATTGCTGGGTGACAGAAGGAGGCTGTGATACATAGTAACTGCCCCTCCTATTGCTGGTTGACAGAAGGAGACTGTGATACATAGTAACTGCCCCTCCTATTGCTGGGTGACAGATGGAGGCTGTGATACATAGTACCTGCCCCTCCTATTGCTGGGTGACAGAAGGAGACTGTGATACATAGTAACTGCCCCTCCTATTGCTGGGTGACAGAAGGAGACTGTGATACATAGTACCTGCCCCTCCTATTGCTGGGTGACAGAAGGAGACTGTGATACACAGTACCTGCCCCTCCTATTGCTGGGTGACAGAAGGAGACTGTGATACATAGTACCTGCCCCTCCTATTGCTGTGTGACAGAAGGAGACTGTGATACATAGTACCTGCCCCTCCTATTGCTGGGTGACAGATGGAGACTGTGATACATAGTACCTGCCCCTCCTATTGCTGGGTGACAGAAGGAGACTGTGATACATAGTAACTGCCCCTCCTATTGCTGGGTGACAGAAGGAGACTGTGATACATAGTAACTGCCCCTCCTATTGCTGGGTGACAGATGGAGACTGTGATAGATAGTACCTGCCCCTCCTATTGCTGTGTGACAGATGGAGACTGTGATAGATAGTACCTGCCCCTCCTATTGCTGGGAGACAGAAGGATGCTGTGATGCATAGTATCTGCCCCTCCTATTGGTGGGTGACAGAAGGAGACTGTGATACATAGTATCTGCCCCTCCTATTGGTGGGTGACAGATGGAGACTGTGATACATAGTAACTGCCCCTCCTATTGCTGGGTGACAGATGGAGGCTGTGATACATAGTAACTGCCCCTCCTATTGCTGGGTGACAGAAGAAGACTGTGATACATAGTAACTGCCCCTCCTATTGCTGGGTGCCCCTCCTATTACTGGGTGACAGATTTAGACTGTGATACATAGTAACTGCCCCTCCTATTGCTGGGTGACAGATGGAGGCTGTGATACATAGTAACTGCCCCTCCTATTGCTGGGTGACAGAAGGAGACTGTGATACATAGTTAGTAACTGCCCCTCCTATTGCTGGGTGCCCCTCCTATTACTGGGTGACAGATGGAGACTTTGATACATAGTAACTGCCCCTCCTATTGCTGGGTGACAGAAGGAGACTGTGATACATAGTAACTGCCCCTCCTATTGCTGGGTGACAGATGGAGACTGTGATACATAGTAACTGCCCCTCCTATTGCTGGGTGACAGATGGAGACTGTGATACATAGTAACTGCCCCTCCTATTGCTGGGTGACAGATGGAGACTGTGATACATAGTACCTGCCCCTCCTATTGCTGGGTGACAGGAAACTGTGATACATAGTAACTGCCCCTCCTATTGCTGGGTGACAGAAGAGGCTGTGATACATAGTAACTGCTCCTACTATTGCTGGGTGACAGAAGGAGACTGTGATACATAGTAACTGCCCCTCCTATTGCTGGGTGACAGGAGACTGTGATACATAGTAACTGCCCCTCCTATTGCTGGGTGAAAGATGGAGACTGTGATATATAGTAACTGCCCCTCCTATTGCTGGGTGACAGAAGGAGACTGTGATACATAGTAACTGCCCCTCCTATTGCTGGGTGACAGGAGACTGTGATACATAGTAACTGCCCCTCCTATTGCTGGGTGACAGAAGGAGACTGTGATACATAGTAACTGCCCCTCCTATTGCTGGGTGACAGATGGAGACTGTGATATATAGTAACTGCCCCTCCTATTGCTGGGTGACAGAAGGAGACTGTGATACATAGTAACTGCCTCTCCTATTGCTGGGTGACAGAAGGGGACTGTGATACATAGTAACTGCCCCTCCTATTGCTGGGTGACAGATGGAGGCTGTGATACATAGTAACTGCCCCTCCTATTGCTGGGTGACAGATGGAGACTGTGATACATAGTAACTGCCCCTCCTATTGCTGGGTGACAGATGGAGACTATGATACATAGTAACTGCCCCTCCTATTGCTGGGTGACAGAAGGAGACCGTGATACATAGTAACTGCCCCTCCTATTGCTGGGTGACAGGAGACTGTGATACTTAGTAACTGCCCCTCCTATTGCTGGGTGACAGATGGAGACTGTGATACATAGTAACTGGCCCTCCTATTGCTGGGTGACAGAAGGATGCTGTGATACATACTAACTGCCCCTCCTATTGCTTGGTGACAGATGGAGGCTGTGATACATAGTCACTGCCCCTCCTATTGCTGGGTGACAGAAGGAGACCGTGATACATAGTAACTGCCCCTCCTATTGCTGGGTGACTGGAAACTGTGATACATAGTAACTGCCCCTCCTATTGCTGGGTGACAGATGGAGACTGTGATACATAGTATCTGCCCCTCCTATTGCTGGGTGACAGAAGGAGGATGTGATACATGGTACCTGCCCCTCCTATTGCTGGGTGACAGATGGAGGCTGTGATACATAGTAACTGCCCCTCCTATTGCTGGGTGACAGATAAAGACTGTGATACATAGTACCTGCCCCTCCTATTGCTGGGTGACAGGAGACTGTGATACATAGTACCTGCCCCTCCTATTGCTGGGTGACAGAAGGAGACTGTGATACATAGTAACTGCCCCACCTATTGCTGGGTGACAGATGGAGACTGTGATACATAGTACCTGCCCCTCCTATTGCTGGGTGACAGGAGACTGTGATACATAGTAACTGCCCCTCCTATTGCTGGGTGACAGATGGAGGCTGTTATACATAGTACCTGCCCCTCCTATTGCTGGGTGACAGTAGAGGCTGTGATACATAGTAACTGCCCCTCCTATTGCTGGGTGACAGGAGACTGTGATACATAGTAACTGCCCCTCCTATTGCTGGGTGACAGATGGAGACTGTGATATATAGTAACTGCCCCTCCTATTGCTGGGTGACAGATGGAGACTGTGATACATAGTACCTGCCCCTCCTATTGCTGGGTGACAGGAGACTGTGATACATAGTAACTGCCCCTCCTATTGCTGGGTGACAGATGGAGACTGTGATACATAGTAACTGCCCCTCCTATTGCTGGGTGACAGATGGAGACTGTGATAAATAGTAACTGCCCCTCCTATTGCTGGGTGACAGATGGAGACTGTGATACATAGTACCTGCCCCTCCTATTGCTGGGTGACAGGAGACTGTGATACATAGTAACTGCCCCTCCTATTGCTGGGTGACAGATGGAGGCTGTTATACATAGTAACTGCCCCTCCTATTGCTGGGTGACAGAAGAGGCTGTGATACATAGTAACTGCCCCTCCTATTGCTGGGTGACAGGAGACTGTGATACATAGTAACTGCCCCTCCTATTGCTGGGTGACAGAAGGAGACTGTGATACATAGTAACTGCCCCTCCTATTGCTGGGTGACAGAAGCAGACTGTGATACATAGTAACTGCCCCTCCTATTGCTGGGTGACAGGAGACTGTGATATATAGTAACTGCCCCTCCTATTGCTGGGTGACAGAAGGAGACTGTGATACATAGTAACTGCCCCTCCTATTGCTGGGTGACAGGAGACTGTGATACATAGTAACTGCCCCTCCTATTGCTGGGTGACAGAAGGAGACTGTGATACATAGTACCTGCCCCTCCTATTGCTGGGTGACAGAAGGATGCTGTGATACATAGTAACTGCCCCTCCTATTGCTGGGTGACAGATGGAGGCTGTGATACATAGTACCTGCCCCTCCTATTGCTGGGTGACAGAAGGAGACTGTGATTCATAGTAACTGCCCCTCCTATTGCTGGGTGACAGATGGAGGCTGTGATACATAGTAACTGCCCCTCCTATTCCTGGGTGACAGATGGAGACAGTGATACATAGTAACTGCCCCTCCTATTGCTGGGTGATAGATGGAGACTGTGATACATAGTACCTGCCCCTCCTATTGCTGGGTGACAGATGGAGACTGTGATACATAGTAACTGCCCCTCCTATTGCTGGGTGACAGGAGACAGTGATACATAGTAACTGCCCCTCCTATTGCTGGGTGACAGATGGAGGCTGTGATACATAGTAACTGCCCCGCCTATTGCTGGGTGACAGATGGAGGCTGTGATACATAGTAACTGCCCCTCCTATTGCTGGGTGACAGATGGAGACAGTGATACATAGTAACTGCCCCTCCTATTGCTGGGTGACAGATGGAGACTGTGATACATAGTACCTGCCCCTCCTATTGCTGGGTGACAGAAGGAGGCTGTGATACATAGTATCTGCCTCTCCTATTGCTGGGTGACAGATGGAGGCTGTGATACATAGTAACTGCCCCTCCTATTGCTGGGTGACAGGAGACTGTGATACATAGTAACTGCCCCTCCTATTGCTGGGTGACAGATGGAGACTGTTATACATAGTACCTGCCCCTCCTATTGCTGGGTGACAGGAGACAGTGATACATAGTACCTGCCCCTCCTATTGCTGGGTGACAGAAGAGGCTGTGATACATAGTAACTGCCCCTCCTATTGCTGGGTGACAGATGGAGACTGTGATACATAGTACCTGCCCCTCCTATTGCTGGGTGACAGGAGACTGTGATGCATAGTAACTGCCCCTCCTATTGCTGGGTGACAGAAGGAGACTGTGATACATAGTAACTGCCCCTCCTATTGCTGGGTGACAGGAGACTGTGATACATAGTAACTGCCCCTCCTATTGCTGGGTGACAGATGGAGACTGTGATATATAGTAACTGCCCCTCCTATTGTTGGGTGACAGAAGGAGACTGTGATACATAGTAACTGCCCCTCCTATTGCTGGGTGACAGATGGAGGCTGTGATACATAGTAACTACCCCTTCTATTGCTGGGTGACAGATGGAGACTGTGATACATAGTACCTGCCCCTCCTATTGCTGGGTGACAGATGGAGACTGTGATACATAGTATCTGCCCCTCCTATTGCTGGGTGACAGAAGGATGCTGTGATAAATAGTAACTGCCCCTCCTATTGCTGGGTGACAGATGGAGGCTGTGATACATAGTAACTGCCTCTCCTATTGCTGGGTGACAGAAGGAGACTGTGATACATAGTACCTGCCCCTCCTATTGCTGGGTGACAGAAGGAGACTGTGATTCATAGTAACTGCCCCTCCTATTGCTGGGTGACAGATGGAGACTGTGATACATAGTACCTGCCCCTCCTATTGCTGGGTGACAGATGGAGGCTGTGATACATAGTAACTGCCCCTCCTATTCCTGGGTGACAGATGGAGACAGTGATACATAGTAACAGCCCCTCCTATTGCTGGGTGATAGATGGAGACTGTGATACATAGTACCTGCCCCTCCTATTGCTGGGTGACAGAAGGATGCTGTGATAAATAGTAACTGCCCCTCCTATTGCTGGGTGACAGATGGAGGCTGTGATACATAGTAACTGCCTCTCCTATTGCTGGGTGACAGAAGGAGACTGTGATACATAGTACCTGCCCCTCCTATTGCTGGGTGACAGAAGGAGACTGTGATTCATAGTAACTGCCCCTCCTATTGCTGGGTGACAGATGGAGACTGTGATACATAGTACCTGCCCCTTCTATTGCTGGGTGACAGATGGAGGCTGTGATACATAGTAACTGCCCCTCCTATTCCTGGGTGACAGATGGAGACAGTGATACATAGTAACAGCCCCTCCTATTGCTGGGTGATAGATGGAGACTGTGATACATAGTACCTGCCCCTCCTATTGCTGGGTGACAGATGGAGACTGTGATACATAGTAACTGCCCCTCCTATTGCTGGGTGACAGGAGACTGTGATACATAGTAACTGCCCTTCCTATTGCTGGGTGACAGAAGGAGACTGTGATACATAGTACCTGCCCCTCCTATTGCTGGATGACAGATGGAGGCTGTGATACATAGTAACTGCCCCGCCTATTGCTGGGTGACAGATGGAGGCTGTGATACATAGTAACTGCCCCTCCTATTGCTGGGTGACAGATGGAGACAGTGATACATAGTAACTGCCCCTCCTATTGCTGGGTGACAGATGGAGGCTGTGATACATAGTAACTGCCCCTCCTATTGTTGGGTGACAGATGGAGACTGTGATACATAGTAACTGCCCCTCCTATTGCTGGGTGACAGATGGAGACTGTGATACATAGTACCTGCCCCTCCTATTGCTGGGTGACAGAAGGAGACTGTGATACATAGTAACTGCCCCTCCTATTGCTGGGTGACAGAAGGAGACTGTGATACATAGTACCTGCCCCTCCTATTGCTGGGTGACAGAAGGAGACTGTGATACATAGTAACTGCCCCTCCTATTGCTGGGTGACAGATGGAGACTGTGATATATAGTAACTGCCCCTCCTATTGTTGGGTGACAGAAGGAGACTGTGATACATAGTAACTGCCCCTCCTATTGCTGGGTGACAGATGGAGGCTGTGATACATAGTAACTGCCCCTCCTATTGCTGGGTGACAGATGGAGACTGTGATACATAGTACCTGCCCCTCCTATTGCTGGGTGACAGATGGAGACTGTGATACATAGTATCTGCCCCTCCTATTGCTGGGTGACAGAAGGATGCTGTGATACATAGTAACTGCCCCTCCTATTGCTGGGTGACAGATGGAGGCTGTGATACATAGTACCTGCCCCTCCTATTGCTGGGTGACAGAAGGAGACTGTGATTCATAGTAACTGCCCCTCCTATTGCTGGGTGACAGATGGAGACTGTGATACATAGTACCTGCCCCTCCTATTGCTGGGTGACAGATGGAGGCTGTGATACATAGTAACTGCCCCTCCTATTCCTGGGTGACAGATGGAGACAGTGATACATAGTAACTGCCCCTCCTATTGCTGGGTGATAGATGGGGACTGTGATACATAGTACCTGCCCCTCCTATTGCTGGGTGACAGATGGAGACTGTGATACATAGTAACTGCCCCTCCTATTGCTGGGTGACAGGAGACTGTGATACATAGTACCTGCCCCTCCTATTGCTGGGTGACAGAAGGAGACTGTGATACATAGTACCTGCCCCTCCTATTGCTGGATGACAGTTGGAGGCTGTGATACATAGTAACTGCCCCGCCTATTGCTGGGTGACAGATGGAGGCTGTGATACATAGTAACTGCCCCTCCTATTGCTGGGTGACAGATGGAGACAGTGATACATAGTAACTGCCCCTCCTATTGCTGGGTGATAGATGGAGACTGTGATACATAGTACCTGCCCCTCCTATTGCTGGGTGACAGATGGAGACTGTGATACATAGTAACTGCCCCTCCTATTGCTGGGTGACAGAAGGAGACTGTGATACATAGTAACTGCCCCTCCTATTGCTGGGTGACAGATGGAGGCTGTGATATATAGTAACTGCCCCTCCTATTGCTGGGTGACAGATGGAGGCTGTGATACATAGTACCTGCCCCTCCTATTGCTGGGTGACAGAAGGAGACTGTGATACATAGTAACTGCCCCTCCTATTGCTGGGTGACAGAAGGAGACTGTGATACATAGTACCTGCCCCTCCTATTGCTGGGTGACAGAAGGAGACTGTGATACACAGTACCTGCCCCTCCTATTGCTGGGTGACAGATGGAGACTGTGATACATAGTAACTGCCCCTCCTATTGCTGGGTGACAGGAGACTGTGATACATAGTACCTGCCCCTCCTATTGCTGGGTGACAGAAGGAGACTGTGATACACAGTACCTGCCCCTCCTATTGCTGGGTGACAGAAGGAGACTGTGATACATAGTAACTGCCCCTCCTATTGCTGGGTGACAGATGGAGACTGTGATACATAGTAACTGCCCCTCCTATTGCTGGGTGACAGATGGAGACTGTGATATATAGTAACTGCCCCTCCTATTGTTGGGTGACAGAAGGAGACTGTGATACATAGTAACTGCCCCTCCTATTGCTGGGTGACAGATGGAGGCTGTGATACATAGTAACTACCCCTTCTATTGCTGGGTGACAGATGGAGACTGTGATACATAGTACCTGCCCCTCCTATTGCTGGGTGACAGATGGAGACTGTGATACATAGTATCTGCCCCTCCTATTGCTGGGTGACAGAAGGATGCTGTGATAAATAGTAACTGCCCCTCCTATTGCTGGGTGACAGATGGAGGCTGTGATACATAGTAACTGCCTCTCCTATTGCTGGGTGACAGAAGGAGACTGTGATACATAGTACCTGCCCCTCCTATTGCTGGGTGACAGAAGGAGACTGTGATTCATAGTAACTGCCCCTCCTATTGCTGGGTGACAGATGGAGACTGTGATACATAGTACCTGCCCCTCCTATTGCTGGGTGACAGATGGAGGCTGTGATACATAGTAACTGCCCCTCCTATTCCTGGGTGACAGATGGAGACAGTGATACATAGTAACAGCCCCTCCTATTGCTGGGTGATAGATGGAGACTGTGATACATAGTACCTGCCCCTCCTATTGCTGGGTGACAGAAGGATGCTGTGATAAATAGTAACTGCCCCTCCTATTGCTGGGTGACAGATGGAGGCTGTGATACATAGTAACTGCCTCTCCTATTGCTGGGTGACAGAAGGAGACTGTGATACATAGTACCTGCCCCTCCTATTGCTGGGTGACAGAAGGAGACTGTGATTCATAGTAACTGCCCCTCCTATTGCTGGGTGACAGATGGAGACTGTGATACATAGTACCTGCCCCTTCTATTGCTGGGTGACAGATGGAGGCTGTGATACATAGTAACTGCCCCTCCTATTCCTGGGTGACAGATGGAGACAGTGATACATAGTAACAGCCCCTCCTATTGCTGGGTGATAGATGGAGACTGTGATACATAGTACCTGCCCCTCCTATTGCTGGGTGACAGATGGAGACTGTGATACATAGTAACTGCCCCTCCTATTGCTGGGTGACAGGAGACTGTGATACATAGTAACTGCCCTTCCTATTGCTGGGTGACAGAAGGAGACTGTGATACATAGTACCTGCCCCTCCTATTGCTGGATGACAGATGGAGGCTGTGATACATAGTAACTGCCCCGCCTATTGCTGGGTGACAGATGGAGGCTGTGATACATAGTAACTGCCCCTCCTATTGCTGGGTGACAGATGGAGACAGTGATACATAGTAACTGCCCCTCCTATTGCTGGGTGACAGATGGAGGCTGTGATACATAGTAACTGCCCCTCCTATTGTTGGGTGACAGATGGAGACTGTGATACATAGTAACTGCCCCTCCTATTGCTGGGTGACAGATGGAGACTGTGATACATAGTACCTGCCCCTCCTATTGCTGGGTGACAGAAGGAGACTGTGATACATAGTAACTGCCCCTCCTATTGCTGGGTGACAGAAGGAGACTGTGATACATAGTACCTGCCCCTCCTATTGCTGGGTGACAGAAGGAGACTGTGATACACAGTACCTGCCCCTCCTATTGCTGGGTGACAGATGGAGACTGTGATACATAGTAACTGCCCCTCCTATTGCTGGGTGACAGATGGAGACTGTGATATATAGTAACTGCCCCTCCTATTGTTGGGTGACAGAAGGAGACTGTGATACATAGTAACTGCCCCTCCTATTGCTGGGTGACAGATGGAGGCTGTGATACATAGTAACTGCCCCTCCTATTGCTGGGTGACAGATGGAGACTGTGATACATAGTACCTGCCCCTCCTATTGCTGGGTGACAGATGGAGACTGTGATACATAGTATCTGCCCCTCCTATTGCTGGGTGACAGAAGGATGCTGTGATACATAGTAACTGCCCCTCCTATTGCTGGGTGACAGATGGAGGCTGTGATACATAGTACCTGCCCCTCCTATTGCTGGGTGACAGAAGGAGACTGTGATTCATAGTAACTGCCCCTCCTATTGCTGGGTGACAGATGGAGACTGTGATACATAGTACCTGCCCCTCCTATTGCTGGGTGACAGATGGAGGCTGTGATACATAGTAACTGCCCCTCCTATTCCTGGGTGACAGATGGAGACAGTGATACATAGTAACTGCCCCTCCTATTGCTGGGTGATAGATGGGGACTGTGATACATAGTACCTGCCCCTCCTATTGCTGGGTGACAGATGGAGACTGTGATACATAGTAACTGCCCCTCCTATTGCTGGGTGACAGGAGACTGTGATACATAGTACCTGCCCCTCCTATTGCTGGGTGACAGAAGGAGACTGTGATACATAGTACCTGCCCCTCCTATTGCTGGATGACAGATGGAGGCTGTGATACATAGTAACTGCCCCGCCTATTGCTGGGTGACAGATGGAGGCTGTGATACATAGTAACTGCCCCTCCTATTGCTGGGTGACAGATGGAGACAGTGATACATAGTAACTGCCCCTCCTATTGCTGGGTGATAGATGGAGACTGTGATACATAGTACCTGCCCCTCCTATTGCTGGGTGACAGATGGAGACTGTGATACATAGTAACTGCCCCTCCTATTGCTGGGTGACAGAAGGAGACTGTGATACATAGTAACTGCCCCTCCTATTGCTGGGTGACAGATGGAGGCTGTGATATATAGTAACTGCCCCTCCTATTGCTGGGTGACAGATGGAGGCTGTGATACATAGTACCTGCCCCTCCTATTGCTGGGTGACAGAAGGAGACTGTGATACATAGTAACTGCCCCTCCTATTGCTGGGTGACAGAAGGAGACTGTGATACATAGTACCTGCCCCTCCTATTGCTGGGTGACAGAAGGAGACTGTGATACACAGTACCTGCCCCTCCTATTGCTGGGTGACAGATGGAGACTGTGATACATAGTAACTGCCCCTCCTATTGCTGGGTGACAGGAGACTGTGATACATAGTACCTGCCCCTCCTATTGCTGGGTGACAGAAGGAGACTGTGATACACAGTACCTGCCCCTCCTATTGCTGGGTGACAGAAGGAGACTGTGATACATAGTAACTGCCCCTCCTATTGCTGGGTGACAGATGGAGACTGTGATACATAGTAACTGCCCCTCCTATTGGTGGCTGACAGAAGGAGACTGTGATACATAGTATCTGCCCCTCCTATTGCTGGGTGACAGATGGAGGCTGTGATACATAGTAACTGCCCCTCCTATTGCTGGGTGACAGATGGAGGCTGTGATACATAGTAACTGCCCCTCCTATTGCTGGGTGACAGATGGAGACTGTGATACATAGTAACTGCCCCTCCTATTGCTGGGTGACAGATGGAGACTGTGATACATAGTAACTGCCCCTCCTATTGCTGGGTGACAGATGGAGACTGTGATACATAGTAACTGCCCCTCCTATTGCTGGGTGACAGATGGAGGCTGTGATACATAGTAACTGCCCCTCCTATTGCTGGGTGACAGAAGGAGACTGTGATACATAGTAACTGCCCCTCCTATTGCTGGGTGCCCCTCCTATTACTGGGTGACAGATGGAGACTGTGATACATAGTAACTGCCCCTCCTATTGCTGGGTGATAGATGGAGGCTGTGATACATAGTAACTGCCCCTCCTATTGCTGGGTGACAGAAGGAGACTGTGATACATAGTAACTGCCCCTCCTATTGCTGGGTGCCCCTCCTATTACTGGGTGACAGATGGAGACTGTGATACATAGTAACTGCCCCTCCTATTGCTGGGTGACAGAAGGAGACTGTGATACATAGTAACTGCCCCTCCTATTGCTGGGTGACAGATGGAGACTGTGATACATAGTAACTGCCCCTCCTATTGCTGGGTGACAGATGGAGACTGTGATACATAGTAACTGCCCCTCCTATTGCTGGGTGACAGATGGAGACTGTGATACATAGTACCTGCCCCTCCTATTGCTGGGTGACAGGAGACTGTGATACATAGTAACTGCCCCTCCTATTGCTGGGTGACAGAAGGAGACTGTGATACACAGTACCTGCCCCTCCTATTGCTGGGTGACAGATGGAGACTGTGATACATAGTAACTGCCCCTCCTATTGCTGGGTGACAGGAGACTGTGATACATAGTAACTGCCCCTCCTATTGCTGGGTGACAGATGGAGACTGTGATAGATAGTACCTGCCCCTCCTATTGCTGTGTGACAGATGGAGACTGTGATACATACTACCTGCCCCTCCTATTGCTGGGAGACAGAAGGATGCTGTGATGCATAGTATCTGCCCCTCCTATTGGTGGCTGACAGAAGGAGACTGTGATACATAGTATCTGCCCCTCCTATTGCTGGGTGACAGATGGAGGCTGTGATACATAGTAACTGCCCCTCCTATTGCTGGGTGACAGATGGAGGCTGTGATACATAGTAACTGCCCCTCCTATTGCTGGGTGACAGAAGGAGACTGTGATACATAGTAACTGCCCCTCCTATTGCTGGGTGCCCCTCCTATTACTGGGTGACAGATGGAGACTGTGATACATAGTAACTGCCCCTCCTATTGCTGGGTGACAGATGGAGGCTGTGATACATAGTAACTGCCCCTCCTATTGCTGGGTGACAGAAGGAGACTGTGATACATAGTAACTGCCCCTCCTATTGCTGGGTGCCCCTCCTATTACTGGGTGACAGATGGAGACTGTGATACATAGTAACTTCCCCTCCTATTGCTGGGTGTCAGAAGGAGACTGTGATACATAGTAACTGCCCCTCCTATTGCTGGGTGACAGATGGAGACTGTGATACATAGTAACTGCCCCTCCTATTGCTGGGTGACAGATGGAGACTGTGATACATAGTAACTGCCCCTCCTATTGCTGGGTGACAGATGGAGACTGTGATACATAGTACCTGCCCCTCCTATTGCTGGGTGACAGGAGACTGTGATACATAGTAACTGCCCCTCCTATTGCTGGGTGACAGATGGAGGCTGTTATACATAGTACCTGCCCCTCCTATTGCTGGGTGACAGAAGAGGCTGTGATACATAGTAACTGCTCCTCCTATTGCTGGGTGACAGAAGGAGACTGTGATACATAGTAACTGCCTCTCCTATTGCTGGGTGACAGAAGGAGACTGTGATACATAGTAACTGCCCCTCCTATTGCTGGGTGACAGGAGACTGTGATACATAGTAACTGCCCCTCCTATTGCTGGGTGACAGATGGAGACTGTGATATATAGTAACTGCCCCTCCTATTGCTGGGTGACAGATGGAGACTGTGATACATAGTACCTGCCCCTCCTATTGCTGGGTGACAGGAGACTGTGATACATAGTAACTGCCCCTCCTATTGCTGGGTGACAGATGGAGACTGTGATACATAGTAACTGCCCCTCCTATTGCTGGGTGACAGATGGAGACTGTGATAAATAGTAACTGCCCCTCCTATTGCTGGGTGACAGATGGAGACTGTGATACATAGTACCTGCCCCTCCTATTGCTGGGTGACAGGAGACTGTGATACATAGTAACTGCCCCTCCTATTGCTGGGTGACAGATGGAGGCTGTTATACATAGTAACTGCCCCTCCTATTGCTGGGTGACAGAAGAGGCTGTGATACATAGTAACTGCCCCTCCTATTGCTGGGTGACAGGAGACTGTGTTACATAGTAACTGCCCCTCCTATTGCTGGGTGACAGAAGCAGACTGTGATACATAGTAACTGCCCCTCCTATTGCTGGGTGACAGAAGGAGACTGTGATATATAGTAACTGCCCCTCCTATTGCTGGGTGACAGAAGGAGACTGTGATACATAGTAACTGCCCCTCCTATTGCTGGGTGACAGGAGACTGTGATACATAGTAACTGCCCCTCCTATTGCTGGGTGACAGAAGGAGACTGTGATACATTGTAACTGCCCTTTCTATTGCTGGGTGACAGGAGACTGTGATACATAGTAACTGCTCCTCCTATTGCTGGGTGACAGATGGAGACTGTGATATATAGTAACTGCCTCTCCTATTGCTGGGTGACAGAAGGAGACTGTGATACATAGTAACTGCCCCTCCTATTGCTGGGTGACAGATGGAGGCTGTGATACATAGTAACTGCCCCTCCTATTGCTGGGTGACAGATGGAGACTGTGATACATAGTACCTGCCCCTCCTATTGCTGGGTGACAGATGGAGACTGTGATACATAGTATCTGCCCCTCCTATTGCTGGGTGACAGAAGGAGGATGTGATACATAGTACCTGCCCCTCCTATTGCTGGGTGACAGAAGGATGCTGTGATACATAGTAACTGCCCCTCCTATTTCTGGGTGACAGATGGAGGCTGTGATACATAGTACCTGCCCCTCCTATTGCTGGGTGACAGAAGGAGACTGTGATTCATAGTAACTGCCCCTCCAATTGCTGGGTGACAGATGGAGGCTGTGATACATAGTAACTGCCCCTCCTATTCCTGGGTGACAGATGGAGACAGTGATACATAGTAACTGCCCCTCCTATTGCTGGGTGATAGATGGAGACTGTGATACATAGTACCTGCCCCTCCTATTGCTGGGTGACAGATGGAGACTGTGATACATAGTAACTGCCCCTTCTATTGCTGGGTGACAGGAGACAGTGATACATAGTAACTGCCCCTCCTATTGCTGGGTGATAGATGGAGACTGTGATACATAGTACCTGCCCCTCCTATTGCTGGGTGACAGATGGAGACAGTGATACATAGTAACTGCCCCTCCTATTGCTGGGTGATAGATGGAGACTGTGATACATAGTACCTGCCCCTCCTATTGCTGGGTGACAGAAGGAGGCTGTGATACATAGTACCTGCCCCTCCTATTGCTGGGTGACAGAAGGAGGCTGTGATACATAGTACCTGCCCCTCCTATTGCTGGGTGACAGATGGAGACTGTGATATATAGTAACTGCCCCTCCTATTGCTGGGTGACAGAAGGAGACTGTGATACATAGTAACTGCCCCTCCTATTGCTGGGTGACAGATGGAGACTGTGATACATAGTACCTGCCCCTCCTATTGCTGGGTGACAGGAGACTGTGATACATAGTAACTGCCCCTCCTATTGCTGGGTGACAGATGGAGACTGTGATACATAGTAACTGCCCCTTCTATTGCTGGGTGACAGATGGAGACTGTGATAAATAGTAACTGCCCCTCCTATTGCTGGGTGACAGATGGAGACTGTGATACATAGTACCTGCCCCTCCTATTGCTGGGTGACAGGAGACTGTGATACATAGTAACTGCCCCTCCTATTGCTGGGTGACAGATGGAGGCTGTTATACATAGTACCTGCCCCTCCTATTGCTGGGTGACAGAAGAGGCTGTGATACATAGTAACTGCCCCTCCTATTGCTGGGTGACAGGAGACTGTGATACATAGTAACTGCCCCTCCTATTGCTGGGTGACAGAAGGAGACTGTGATGCATAGTAACTGCCCCTCCTATTGCTGGGTGACAGAAGGAGACTGTGATACATAGTAACTGCCCCTCCTATTGCTGGGTGACAGGAGACTGTGATACATAGTAACTGCCCCTCCTATTGCTGGGTGACAGATGGAGACTGTGATACATAGTAACTGCCCCTCCTATTGTTGGGTGACAGAAGGAGACTGTGATACATAGTAACTGCCCCTCCTATTGCTGGGTGACAGATGGAGGCTGTGATACATAGTAACTGCCCCTCCTATTGCTGGGTGACAGATGGAGACTGTGATACATAGTACCTGCCCCTCCTATTGCTGGGTGACAAATGGAGACTGTGATACATAGTATCTGCCCCTCCTATTGCTGGGTGACAGAAGGATGCTGTGATACATAGTAACTGCCCCTCCTATTGCTGGGTGACAGATGGAGGCTGTGATACATAGTACCTGCCCCTCCTATTGCTGGGTGACAGAAGGAGACTGTGATACATAGTAACTGCCCCTCCTATTGCTGGGTGACAGATGGAGACTGTGATACATAGTACCTGCCCCTCCTATTGCTGGGTGACAGATGGAGGCTGTGATACATAGTAATTGCCCCGCCTATTGCTGGGTGACAGATGGAGGCTGTGATACATAGTAACTGCCCCTCCTATTGCTGGGTGACAGATGGAGACAGTGATACATAGTAACTGCCCCTCCTATTGCTGGGTGATAGATGGAGACTGTGATACATAGTACCTGCCCCTCCTATTGCTGGGTGACAGATGGAGACTGTGATACATAGTAACTGCCCCTCCTATTGCTGGGTGACAGATGGAGACTGTGATACATAGTACCTGCCCCTCCTATTGCTGGGTGACAGAAGGAGACTGTGATACATAGTAACTGCCCCTCCTATTGCTGGGTGACAGAAGGAGACTGTGATACATAGTACCTGCCCCTCCTATTGCTGGGTGACAGAAGGAGACTGTGATACACAGTACCTGCCCCTCCTATTGCTGGGTGACAGATGGAGACTTTGATACATAGTACCTGCCCCTCCTATTGCTGGGTGACAGGAGACTGTGATACATAGTAACTGCCCCTCCTATTGCTGGGTGACAGATGGAGACTGTGATATATAGTAACTGCCCCTCCTATTGTTGGGTGACAGAAGGAGACTGTGATACATAGTAACTGCCCCTCCTATTGCTGGGTGACAGATGGAGGCTGTGATACATAGTAACTGCCCCTCCTATTGCTGGGTGACAGATGGAGACTGTGATACATAGTACCTGCCCCTCCTATTGCTGGGTGACAGATGGAGACTGTGATACATAGTATCTGCCCCTCCTATTGCTGGGTGACAGAAGGATGCTGTGATACATAGTAACTGCCCCTCCTATTGCTGGGTGACAGATGGAGGCTGTGATACATAGTACCTGCCCCTCCTATTGCTGGATGACAGAAGGAGACTGTGATTCATAGTAACTGCCCCTCCTATTGCTGGGTGACAGATGGAGACTGTGATACATAGTACCTGCCCCTCCTATTGCTGGGTGACAGATGGAGGCTGTGATACATAGTAACTGCCCCTCCTATTCCTGGGTGACAGATGGAGACAGTGATACATAGTAACTGCCCCTCCTATTGCTGGGTGATAGATGGAGACTGTGATACATAGTACCTGCCCCTCCTATTGCTGGGTGACAGATGGAGACTGTGATACATAGTAACTGCCCCTCCTATTGCTGGGTGACAGGAGACTGTGATACATAGTACCTGCCCCTCCTATTGCTGGGTGACAGAAGGAGACTGTGATACATAGTACCTGCCCCTCCTATTGCTGGATGACAGATGGAGGCTGTGATACATAGTAACTGCCCCGCCTATTGCTGGGTGACAGATGGAGGCTGTGATACATAGTAACTGCCCCTCCTATTGCTGGGTGACAGATGGAGACTGTGATACATAGTACCTGCCCCTCCTATTGCTGGGTGACAGATGGAGACTGTGATACATAGTAACTGCCCCTCCTATTGCTGGGTGACAGATGGAGGCTGTGATACATAGTACCTGCCCCTCCTATTGCTGGGTGACAGAAGGAGACTGTGATACATAGTAACTGCCCCTCCTATTGCTGGGTGACAGAAGGAGACTGTGATACATAGTACCTGCCCCTCCTATTGCTGGGTGACAGAAGGAGACTGTGATACACAGTACCTGCCCCTCCTATTGCTGGGTGACAGATGGAGACTGTGATACATAGTAACTGCCCCTCCTATTGCTGGGTGACAGGAGACTGTGATACATAGTACCTGCCCCTCCTATTGCTGTGTGACAGAAGGAGACTGTGATACATAGTACCTGCCCCTCCTATTGCTGGGTGACAGATGGAGACTGTGATACATAGTACCTGCCCCTCCTATTGCTGGGTGACAGGAGACTGTGATACATAGTACCTGCCCCTCCTATTGCTGGGTGACAGAAGGAGACTGTGATACATAGTAACTGCCCCTCCTATTGCTGGGTGACAGGAGACTGTGATACATAGTAACTGCCCCTCCTATTGCTGGGTGACAGATGGAGACTGTGATAGATAGTACCTGCCCCTCCTATTGCTGTGTGACAGATGGAGACTGTGATACATACTACCTGCCCCTCCTATTGGTGGCTGACAGAAGGAGACTGTGATACATAGTATCTGCCCCTCCTATTGCTGGGTGACAGATGGAGGCTGTGATACATAGTAACTGCCCCTCCTATTGCTGGGTGACAGATGGAGGCTGTGATACATAGTAACTGCCCCTCCTATTGCTGGGTGACAGATGGAGACTGTGATACATAGTATCTGCCCCTCCTATTGCTGGGTGACAGATGGAGGCTGTGATACATAGTACCTGCCCCTCCTATTGCTGGGTGACAGAAGGAGACTGTGATACACAGTACCTGCCCCTCCTATTGCTGGGTGACAGATGGAGACTGTGATACATAGTAACTGCCCCTCCTATTGCTGGGTGACAGGAGACTGTGATACATAGTACCTGCCCCTCCTATTGCTGTGTGACAGAAGGAGACTGTGATACATAGTACCTGCCCCTCCTATTGCTGGGTGACAGATGGAGACTGTGATACATAGTACCTGCCCTTCCTATTGCTGGGTGACAGAAGGAGACTGTGATACATAGTATCTGCCCCTCCTATTGCTGGGTGCCCCTCCTATTACTGGGTGACAGATGGAGACTGTGATACATAGTAACTGCCCCTCCTATTGCTGGGTGACAGAAGGAGACTGTGATACATAGTAACTGCCCCTCCTATTGCTGGGTGACAGGAGACTGTGATACATAGTAACTGCCCCTCCTATTGCTGGGTGACAGATGGAGACTGTGATAGATAGTACCTGCCCCTCCTATTGCTGTGTGACAGATGGAGACTGTGATACATACTACCTGCCCCTCCTATTGCTGGGAGACAGATGGAGGCTGTGATACATAGTAACTGCCCCTCCTATTGCTGGGTGACAGATGGAGGCTGTGATACATAGTAACTGCCCCTCCTATTGCTGGGTGACAGAAGGAGACTGTGATACATAGTAACTGCCCCTCCTATTGCTGGGTGCCCCTCCTATTACTGGGTGACAGATGGAGACTGTGATACATAGTAACTGCCCCTCCTATTGCTGGGTGACAGATGGAGGCTGTGATACATAGTAACTGCCCCTCCTATTGCTGGGTGACAGAAGGAGACTGTGATACATAGTAACTGCCCCTCCTATTGCTGGGTGCCCCTCCTATTACTGGGTGACAGATGGAGACTGTGATACATAGTAACTGCCCCTCCTATTGCTGGGTGACAGAAGGAGACTGTGATACATAGTAACTGCCCCTCCTATTGCTGGGTGACAGATGGAGACTGTGATACATAGTAACTGCCCCTCCTATTGCTGGGTGACAGATGGAGACTGTGATACATAGTAACTGCCCCTCCTATTGCTGGGTGACAGATGGAGACTGTGATACATAGTACCTGCCCCTCCTATTGCTGGGTGACAGGAGACTGTGATACATAGTAACTGCCCCTCCTATTGCTGGGTGACAGATGGAGGCTGTTATACATAGTACCTGCCCCTCCTATTGCTGGGTGACAGAAGGAGACTGTGATACATAGTAACTGCCTCTCCTATTGCTGGGTGACAGAAGGAGACTGTGATACATAGTAGCTGCCCCTCCTATTGCTGGGTGACAGGAGACTGTGATACATAGTAACTGCCCCTCCTATTGCTGGGTGACAGATGGAGACTGTGATATATAGTAACTGCCCCTCCTATTGCTGGGTGACAGAAGGAGACTGTGATACATAGTAACTGCCTCTCCTATTGCTGGGTGACAGAAGGGGACTGTGATACATAGTAACTGCCCCTCCTATTGCTGGGTGACAGATGGAGACTGTGATACATAGTAACTGCCCCTCCTATTGCTGGGTGACAGAAGGAGACTGTGATACATAGTAACTGCCCCTCCTATTGCTGGGTGACAGATGGAGACTGTGATACATAGTAACTGGACCTCCTATTGCTGGGTGACAGAAGGAGGATGTGATACATAGTACCTGCCCCTCCTATTGCTGGGTGACAGAAGGATGCTGTGATACATAGTAACTGCCCCTCCTATTGCTTGGTGACAGATGGAGGCTGTGATACATAGTAACTGCCCCTCCTATTGCTGGGTGACAGAAGGAGACCGTGATACATAGTAACTGCCCCTCCTATTGCTGGGTGACTGGAGACTGTGATACATAGTAACTGCCCCTCCTATTGCTGGGTGACAGATGGAGACTGTGATACATAGTATCTGCCCCTCCTATTGCTGGGTGACAGAAGGAGGATGTGATACATGGTACCTGCCCCTCCTATTGCTGGGTGACAGATGGAGGCTGTGATACATAGTAACTGCCCCTCCTATTGCTGGGTGACAGATGGAGACTGTGATACATAGTACCTGCCCCTCCTATTGCTGGGTGACAGGAGACTGTGATACATAGTACCTGCCCCTCCTATTGCTGGGTGACAGAAGGAGACTGTGATACATAGTAACTGCCCCTCCTATTGCTGGGTGACAGATGGAGACTGTGATACATAGTACCTGCCCCTCCTATTGCTGGGTGACAGGAGACTGTGATACATAGTAACTGCCCCTCCTATTGCTGGGTGACAGATGGAGGCTGTTATACATAGTACCTGCCCCTCCTATTGCTGGGTGACAGTAGAGGCTGTGATACATAGTAACTGCCCCTCCTATTGCTGGGTGACAGGAGACTGTGATACATAGTAACTGCCCCTCCTATTGCTGGGTGACAGATGGAGACTGTGATATATAGTAACTGCCCCTCCTATTGCTGGGTGACAGATGGAGACTGTGATACATAGTACCTGCCCCTCCTATTGCTGGGTGACAGTAGACTGTGATACATAGTAACTGCCCCTCCTATTGCTGGGTGACAGATGGAGACTGTGATACATAGTAACTGCCCCTCCTATTGCTGGGTGACAGATGGAGACTGTGATAAATAGTAACTGCCCCTCCTATTGCTGGGTGACAGATGGAGACTGTGATACATAGTAACTGCCCCTCCTATTGCTGGGTGACAGAAGCAGACTGTGATACATAGTAACTGCCCCTCCTATTGCTGGGTGACAGAAGGAGACTGTGATACATAGTAACTGCCCCTCCTATTGCTGGGTGACAGGAGACTGTGATACATAGTAACTGCCCCTCCTATTGCTGGGTGACAGAAGGAGACTGTGATACATTGTAACTGCCCCTCCTATTGCTGGGTGACAGGAGACTGTGATACATAGTAACTGCCCCTCCTATTGCTGGGTGACAGATGGAGACTGTGATATATAGTAACTGCCTCTCCTATTGCTGGGTGACAGAAGGAGACTGTGATACATAGTAACTGCCCCTCCTATTGCTGGGTGACAGATGGAGGCTGTGATACATAGTAACTGCCCCTCCTATTGCTGGGTGACAGATGGAGACTGTGATACATAGTACCTGCCCCTCCTATTGCTGGGTGACAGATGGAGACTGTGATACATAGTATCTGCCCCTCCTATTGCTGGGTGACAGAAGGAGGATGTGATACATAGTACCTGCCCCTCCTATTGCTGGGTGACAGAAGGATGCTGTGATACATAGTAACTGCCCCTCCTATTGCTGGGTGACAGATGGAGGCTGTGATACATAGTACCTGCCCCTCCTATTGCTGGGTGACAGAAGGAGACTGTGATTCATAGTAACTGCCCCTCCTATTGCTGGGTGACAGATGGAGACTGTGATACATAGTAACTGCCCCTCCTATTGCTGGGTGACAGATGGAGGCTGTTATACATAGTACCTGCCCCTCCTATTGCTGGGTGACAGAAGAGGCTGTGATACATAGTAACTGCCCCTCCTATTGCTGGGTGACAGGAGACTGTGATACATAGTAACTGCCCCTCCTATTGCTGGGTGACAGAAGGAGACTGTGATGCATAGTAACTGCCCCTCCTATTGCTGGGTGACAGAAGGAGACTGTGATACATAGTAACTGCCCCTCCTATTGCTGGGTGACAGGAGACTGTGATACATAGTAACTGCCCCTCCTATTGCTGGGTGACAGATGGAGACTGTGATATATAGTAACTGCCCCTCCTATTGCTGGGTGACAGAAGGAGACTGTGATACATAGTAACTGCCCCTCCTATTGCTGGGTGACAGATGGAGGCTGTGATACATAGTAACTGCCCCTCCTATTGCTGGGTGACAGATGGAGACTGTGATACATAGTACCTGCCCCTCCTATTGCTGGGTGACAGATGGAGACTGTGATACATAGTACCTGCCCCTCCTATTGCTGGGTGACAGATGGAGGCTGTGATACATAGTAACTGCCCCTCCTATTCCTGGGTGACAGATGGAGACAGTGATACATAGTAACTGCCCCTCCTATTGCTGGGTGATAGATGGAGACTGTGATACATAGTACCTGCCCCTCCTATTGCTGGGTGACAGATGGAGACTGTGATACATAGTAACTGCCCCTCCTATTGCTGGGTGACAGCAGACTGTGATATATAGTACCTGCCCCTCCTATTGCTGGGTGACAGAAGGAGACTGTGATACATAGTACCTGCCCCTCCTATTGCTGGATGACAGATGGAGGCTGTGATACATAGTAACTGCCCCGCCTATTGCTGGGTGACAGATGGAGACAGTGATACATAGTAACTGCCCCTCCTATTGCTGGGTGATAGATGGAGACTGTGATACATAGTACCTGCCCCTCCTATTGCTGGGTGACAGATGGAGACTGTGATACATAGTAACTGCCCCTCCTATTGCTGGGTGACAGATGGAGACTGTGATACATAGTACCTGCCCCTCCTATTGCTGGGTGACAGGAGACTGTGATACATAGTAACTGCCCCTCCTATTGCTGGGTGACAGATGGAGGCTGTTATACATAGTACCTGCCCCTCCTATTGCTGGGTGACAGAAGGAGACTGTGATACATAGTAACTGCCTCTCCTATTGCTGGGTGACAGAAGGAGACTGTGATACATAGTAGCTGCCCCTCCTATTGCTGGGTGACAGGAGACTGTGATACATAGTAACTGCCCCTCCTATTGCTGGGTGACAGATGGAGACTGTGATATATAGTAACTGCCCCTCCTATTGCTGGGTGACAGAAGGAGACTGTGATACATAGTAACTGCCTCTCCTATTGCTGGGTGACAGAAGGGGACTGTGATACATAGTAACTGCCCCTCCTATTGCTGGGTGACAGATGGAGACTGTGATACATAGTAACTGCCCCTCCTATTGCTGGGTGACAGAAGGAGACTGTGATACATAGTAACTGCCCCTCCTATTGCTGGGTGACAGATGGAGACTGTGATACATAGTAACTGGACCTCCTATTGCTGGGTGACAGAAGGAGGATGTGATACATAGTACCTGCCCCTCCTATTGCTGGGTGACAGAAGGATGCTGTGATACATAGTAACTGCCCCTCCTATTGCTTGGTGACAGATGGAGGCTGTGATACATAGTAACTGCCCCTCCTATTGCTGGGTGACAGAAGGAGACCGTGATACATAGTAACTGCCCCTCCTATTGCTGGGTGACTGGAGACTGTGATACATAGTAACTGCCCCTCCTATTGCTGGGTGACAGATGGAGACTGTGATACATAGTATCTGCCCCTCCTATTGCTGGGTGACAGAAGGAGGATGTGATACATGGTACCTGCCCCTCCTATTGCTGGGTGACAGATGGAGGCTGTGATACATAGTAACTGCCCCTCCTATTGCTGGGTGACAGATGGAGACTGTGATACATAGTACCTGCCCCTCCTATTGCTGGGTGACAGGAGACTGTGATACATAGTACCTGCCCCTCCTATTGCTGGGTGACAGAAGGAGACTGTGATACATAGTAACTGCCCCTCCTATTGCTGGGTGACAGATGGAGACTGTGATACATAGTACCTGCCCCTCCTATTGCTGGGTGACAGGAGACTGTGATACATAGTTACTGCCCCTCCTATTGCTGGGTGACAGATGGAGGCTGTTATACATAGTACCTGCCCCTCCTATTGCTGGGTGACAGTAGAGGCTGTGATACATAGTAACTGCCCCTCCTATTGCTGGGTGACAGGAGACTGTGATACATAGTAACTGCCCCTCCTATTGCTGGGTGACAGATGGAGACTGTGATATATAGTAACTGCCCCTCCTATTGCTGGGTGACAGATGGAGACTGTGATACATAGTACCTGCCCCTCCTATTGCTGGGTGACAGTAGACTGTGATACATAGTAACTGCCCCTCCTATTGCTGGGTGACAGATGGAGACTGTGATACATAGTAACTGCCCCTCCTATTGCTGGGTGACAGATGGAGACTGTGATAAATAGTAACTGCCCCTCCTATTGCTGGGTGACAGATGGAGACTGTGATACATAGTAACTGCCCCTCCTATTGCTGGGTGACAGAAGCAGACTGTGATACATAGTAACTGCCCCTCCTATTGCTGGGTGACAGGAGACTGTGATATATAGTAACTGCCCCTCCTATTGCTGGGTGACAGAAGGAGACTGTGATACATAGTAACTGCCCCTCCTATTGCTGGGTGACAGGAGACTGTGATACATAGTAACTGCCCCTCCTATTGCTGGGTGACAGAAGGAGACTGTGATACATTGTAACTGCCCCTCCTATTGCTGGGTGACAGGAGACTGTGATACATAGTAACTGCCCCTCCTATTGCTGGGTGACAGATGGAGACTGTGATATATAGTAACTGCCTCTCCTATTGCTGGGTGACAGAAGGAGACTGTGATACATAGTAACTGCCCCTCCTATTGCTGGGTGACAGATGGAGGCTGTGATACATAGTAACTGCCCCTCCTATTGCTGGGTGACAGATGGAGACTGTGATACATAGTACCTGCCCCTCCTATTGCTGGGTGACAGATGGAGACTGTGATACATAGTATCTGCCCCTCCTATTGCTGGGTGACAGAAGGAGGATGTGATACATAGTACCTGCCCCTCCTATTGCTGGGTGACAGAAGGATGCTGTGATACATAGTAACTGCCCCTCCTATTGCTGGGTGACAGATGGAGGCTGTGATACATAGTACCTGCCCCTCCTATTGCTGGGTGACAGAAGGAGACTGTGATTCATAGTAACTGCCCCTCCTATTGCTGGGTGACAGATGGAGGCTGTGATACATAGTAACTGCCCCTCCTATTCCTGGGTGACAGATGGAGACAGTGATACATAGTAACTGCCCCTCCTATTGCTGGGTGATAGATGGAGACTGTGATACATAGTACCTGCCCCTCCTATTGCTGGGTGACAGATGGAGACTGTGATACATAGTAACTGCCCCTCCTATTGCTGGGTGACAGGAGACAGTGATACATAGTACCTGCCCCTCCTATTGCTGGGTGACAGAAGGAGACTGTGATACATAGTAACTGCCCCTCCTATTGCTGGGTGACAGATGGAGGCTGTGATACATAGTAACTGCCCCGCCTATTGCTGGGTGACAGATGGAGGCTGTGATACATAGTAACTGCCCCTCCTATTGCTGGGTGACAGATGGAGACAGTGATACATAGTAACTGCCCCTCCTATTGCTGGGTGATAGATGGAGACTGTGATACATAGTACCTGCCCCTCCTATTGCTGGGTGACAGAAGGAGGCTGTGATACATAGTATCTGCCTCTCCTATTGCTGGGTGACAGATGGAGACTGTGATACATAGTAACTGCCCCTCGTATTGCTGGGTGACAGATGGAGACTGTGATACATAGTAACTGCCCCTCCTATTGCTGGGTGACAGATGGATACTGTGATAAATAGTAACTGCCCCTCCTATTGCTGGGTGACAGATGGAGACTGTGATACATAGTACCTGCCCCTCCTATTGCTGGGTGACAGGAGACTGTGATACATAGTAACTGCCCCTCCTATTGCTGGGTGACAGATGGAGGCTGTTATACATAGTACCTGCCCCTCCTATTGCTGGGTGACAGAAGAGGCTGTGATACATAGTAACTGCCCCTCCTATTGCTGGGTGACAGATGGAGACTGTGATACATAGTAACTGCCCCTCCTATTGCTGGGTGATAGATGGAGACTGTGATACATAGTAACTGCCCCTCCTATTGCTGGGTGACAGATGGAGACTGTGATATATAGTAACTGCCCCTCCTATTGCTGGGTCACAGAAGGAGACCGTGATAAATAGTACCTGCCCCTCCTATTGCTGGGTGACAGAAGGAGACTGTGATACATAGTAACTGCCCCTCCTATTGCTGGGTGACAGATGGAGACTGTGATAAATAGTAACTGCCCCTCCTATTGCTGGGTGACAGATGGAGACTGTGATACATAGTACCTGCCCCTCCTATTGCTGGGTGACAGATGGAGACTGTGATACATAGTAACTGCCCCTCCTATTGCTGGGTGACAGATGGAGGCTGTTATACATAGTACCTGCCCCTCCTATTGCTGGGTGACAGAAGAGGCTGTGATACATAGTAACTGCCCCTCCTATTGCTGGGTGACAGGAGACTGTGATACATAGTAACTGCCCCTCCTATTGCTGGGTGACAGAAGGAGACTGTGATGCATAGTAACTGCCCCTCCTATTGCTGGGTGACAGAAGGAGACTGTGATACATAGTAACTGCCCCTCCTATTGCTGGGTGACAGATGGAGGCTGTGATACATAGTAACTGCCCCTCCTATTGCTGGGTGACAGATGGAGACTGTGATACATAGTACCTGCCCCTCCTATTGCTGGGTGACAGATGGAGACTGTGATACATAGTACCTGCCCCTCCTATTGCTGGGTGACAGATGGAGGCTGTGATACATAGTAACTGCCCCTCCTATTCCTGGGTGACAGATGGAGACAGTGATACATAGTAACTGCCCCTCCTATTGCTGGGTGATAGATGGAGACTGTGATACATAGTACCTGCCCCTCCTATTGCTGGGTGACAGATGGAGACTGTGATACATAGTAACTGCCCCTCCTATTGCTGGGTGACAGCAGACTGTGATATATAGTACCTGCCCCTCCTATTGCTGGGTGACAGAAGGAGACTGTGATACATAGTACCTGCCCCTCCTATTGCTGGATGACAGATGGAGGCTGTGATACATAGTAACTGCCCCGCCTATTGCTGGGTGACAGATGGAGACAGTGATACATAGTAACTGCCCCTCCTATTGCTGGGTGATAGATGGAGACTGTGATACATAGTACCTGCCCCTCCTATTGCTGGGTGACAGATGGAGACTGTGATACATAGTAACTAGTAACTGCCCCTCCTATTGCTGGGTGACATGAGACTGTGATACATAGTAACTGCCCCTCCTATTGCTGGGTGACATGAGACTGTGATACATAGTAACTGCCCCTCCTATTGCTGGGTGACAGAAGGAGACTGTGATACATAGTACCTGCCCCTCCTATTGCTGGGTGACAGAAGGAGACTGTGATACATAGTAACTGCCCCTCCTATTGCTGGGTGACAGATGGAGACTGTGATACATAGTAACTGCCCCTCCTATTGCTGGGTGACAGATGGAGACTGTGATACATAGTACCTGCCCCTCCTATTGCTGGGTGACAGAAGGAGACTGTGATACATAGTAACTGCCCCTCCTATTGCTGGGTGACAGATGGAGACTGTGATACATAGTAACTGCCCCTCCTTTTGCTGGGTGACAGATGGAGACTGTGATACATAGTAACTGCCCCTTCTATTGCTGGGTGACAGATGGAGACTGTGATAAATAGTAACTGCCCCTCCTATTGCTGGGTGACAGATGGAGACAGTGATACATAGTAACTGCCCCTCCTATTGCTGGGTGACAGATGGAGGCTGTTATACATAGTACCTGCCCCTCCTATTGCTGGGTGACAGAAGAGGCTGTGATACATAGTAACTGCCCCTCCTATTGCTGGGTGACAGGAGACTGTGATACATAGTAACTGCCCCTCCTATTGCTGGGTGACAGAAGGAGACTGTGATGCATAGTAACTGCCCCTCCTATTGCTGGGTGACAGAAGGAGACTGTGATACATAGTAACTGCCCCTCCTATTGCTGGGTGACAGGAGACTGTGATACATAGTAACTGCCCCTCCTATTGCTGGGTGACAGATGGAGACTGTGATATATAGTAACTGCCCCTCCTATTGCTGGGTGACAGAAGGAGACTGTGATACATAGTAACTGCCCCTCCTATTGCTGGGTGACAGATGGAGGCTGTGATACATAGTAACTGCCCCTCCTATTGCTGGGTGACAGATGGAGACTGTGATACATAGTAACTGCCCCTCCTATTGCTGGGTGACAGATGGAGACTGTGATACATAGTACCTGCCCCTCCTATTGCTGGGTGACAGATGGAGACTGTGATACATAGTATCTGCCCCTCCTATTGCTGGGTGACAGAAGGATGCTGTGATACATAGTAACTGCCCCTCCTATTGCTGGGTGACAGATGGAGGCTGTGATACATAGTACCTGCCCCTCCTATTGCTGGGTGACAGAAGGAGACTGTGATTCATAGTAACTGCCCCTCCTATTGCTGGGTGACAGATGGAGACTGTGATACATAGTACCTGCCCCTCCGATTGCTGGGTGACAGATGGAGGCTGTGATACATAGTAACTGCCCCTCCTATTCCTGGGTGACAGATGGAGACAGTGATACATAGTAACTGCCCCTCCTATTGCTGGGTGATAGATGGAGACTGTGATACATAGTACCTGCCCCTCCTATTGCTGGGTGACAGATGGAGACTGTGATACATAGTAACTGCCCCTCCTATTGCTGGGTGACAGGAGACTGTGATACATAGTACCTGCCCCTCCTATTGCTGGGTGACAGATGGAGACTGTGATACATAGTATCTGCCCCTCCTATTGCTGGGTGACAGAAGGATGCTGTGATACATAGTAACTGCCCCTCCTATTGCTGGGTGACAGAAGGAGACTGTGATTCATAGTAACTGCCCCTCCTATTGCTGGGTGACAGATGGAGACAGTGATACATAGTAACTGCCCCTCCTATTGCTGGGTGATAGATGGAGACTGTGATACATAGTAACTGCCCCTCCTATTGCTGGGTGACAGATGGAGACTGTGATACATAGTAACTGCCCCTCCTATTGCTGGGTGACAGGAGACTGTGATACATAGTACCTGCCCCTCCTATTGCTGGGTGACAGATGGAGACTGTGATACATAGTATCTGCCCCTCCTATTGCTGGGTGACAGAAGGATGCTGTGATACATAGTAACTGCCCCTCCTATTGCTGGGTGACAGAAGGAGACTGTGATTCATAGTAACTGCCCCTCCTATTGCTGGGTGACAGATGGAGACAGTGATACATAGTAACTGCCCCTCCTATTGCTGGGTGATAGATGGAGACTGTGATACATAGTACCTGCCCCTCCTATTGCTGGGTGACAGATGGAGACTGTGATACATAGTAACTGCCCCTCCTATTGCTGGGTGACAGGAGACTGTGATACATAGTACCTGCCCCTCCTATTGCTGGGTGACAGAAGGAGACTGTGATACATAGTACTTGCCCCTCCTATTGCTGGATGACAGATGGAGGCTGTGATACATAGTAACTACCCCGCCTATTGCTGGGTGACAGATGGAGGCTGTGATACATAGTAACTGCCCCTCCTATTGCTGGGTGACAGATGGAGACAGTGATACATAGTAACTGCCCCTCCTATTGCTGGGTGATAGATGGAGACTGTGATACATAGTACCTACCCCTCCTATTGCTGGGTGACAGATGGAGACTGTGATACATAGTAACTGCCCCTCCTATTGCTGGGTGACAGATGGAGGCTGTGATACATAGTACCTGCCCCTCCTATTGCTGGGTGACAGAAGGAGACTGTGATACATAGTAACTGCCCCTCCTATTGCTGGGTGACAGAAGGAGACTGTGATACATAGTACCTGCCCCTCCTATTGCTTTGTGACAGAAGGAGACTGTGATACACAGTACCTGCCCCTCCTATTGCTGGGTGACAGATGGAGACTGTGATACATAGTAACTGCCCCTCCTATTGCTGGGTGACAGGAGACTGTGATACATAGTACCTGCCCCTCCTATTGCTGTGTGACAGAAGGAGATTGTGATACATAGTACCTGCCCCTCCTATTGCTGGGTGACAGATGGAGACTGTGATACATAGTACCTGCCCCTCCTATTGCTGGGTGACAGAAGGAGACTGTGATACATAGTAACTGCCCCTCCTATTGCTGGGTGACAGGAGACTGTGATACATAGTAACTGCCCCTCCTATTGCTGGGTGACAGATGGAGACTGTGATAGATAGTACCTGCCCCTCCTATTGCTGTGTGACAGATGGAGACTGTGATACATACTACCTGCCCCTCCTATTGCTGGGAGACAGAAGGATGCTGTGATGCATAGTATCTGCCCCTCCTATTGGTGGCTGACAGAAGGAGACTGTGATACATAGTATCTGCCCCTCCTATTGCTGGGTGACAGATGGAGGCTGTGATACATAGTAACTGCCCCTCCTATTGCTGGGTGACAGATGGAGGCTGTGATACATAGTAACTGCCCCTCCTATTGCTGGGTGACAGATGGAGACTGTGATACATAGTACCTGCCCCTCCTATTGCTGGGTGACAGATGGAGGCTGTGATACATAGTACCTGCCCCTCCTATTGCTGGGTGACAGATGGAGACTGTGATACATAGTAACTGCCCCTCCTATTGCTGGGTGACAGGAGACTGTGATACATAGTACCTGCCCCTCCTATTGCTGTGTGACAGAAGGAGACTGTGATACATAGTACCTGCCCCTCCTATTGCTGGGTGACAGATGGAGACTGTGATACATAGTACCTGCCCCTCCTATTGCTGGGTGACAGAAGGAGACTGTGATACATAGTAACTGCCCCTCCTATTGCTGGGTGACAGGAGACTGTGATACATAGTAACTGCCCCTCTTATTGCTGGGTGACAGATGGAGACTGTGATAGATAGTACCTGCCCCTCCTATTGCTGTGTGACAGATGGAGACTGTGATACATACTACCTGCCCCTCCTATTGCTGGGAGACAGAAGGATGCTGTGATGCATAGTATCTGCCCCTCCTATTGGTGGCTGACAGAAGGAGACTGTGATACATAGTATCTGCCCCTCCTATTGCTGGGTGACAGATGGAGGCTGTGATACATAGTAACTGCCCCTCCTATTGCTGGGTGACAGATGGAGGCTGTGATACATAGTAACTGCCCCTCCTATTGCTGGGTGACAGAAGGAGACTGTGATACATAGTAACTGCCCCTCCTATTGCTGGGTGACAGAAGGAGACTGTGATACATAGTAACTGCCCCTCCTATTGCTGGGTGCCCCTCCTATTACTGGGTGACAGATGGAGACTGTGATACATAGTAACTGCCCCTCCTATTGCTGGGTGACAGATGGAGGCTGTGATACATAGTAACTGCCCCTCCTATTGCTGGGTGACAGAAGGAGACTGTGATACATAGTAACTGCCCCTCCTATTGCTGGGTGCCCCTCCTATTACTGGGTGACAGATGGAGACTGTGATACATAGTAACTGCCCCTCCTATTGCTGGGTGACAGAAGGAGACTGTGATACATAGTAACTGCCCCTCCTATTGCTGGGTGACAGATGGAGACTGTGATACATAGTAACTGCCCCTCCTATTGCTGGGTGACAGATGGAGACTGTGATACATAGTAACTGCCCCTCCTATTGCTGGGTGACAGATGGAGACTGTGATACATAGTACCTGCCCCTCCTATTGCTGGGTGACAGGAGACTGTGATACATAGTAACTGCCCCTCCTATTGCTGGGTGACAGATGGAGGCTGTTATACATAGTACCTGCCCCTCCTATTGCTGGGTGACAGAAGGAGACTGTGATACATAGTAACTGCCTCTCCTATTGCTGGGTGACAGAAGGAGACTGTGATACATAGTAACTGCCCCTCCTATTGCTGGGTGACAGGAGACTGTGATACATAGTAACTGCCCCTCCTATTGCTGGGTGACAGGAGACTGTGATACATAGTAACTGCCCCTCCTATTGCTGGGTGACAGATGGAGACTGTGATATATAGTAACTGCCCCTCCTATTGCTGGGTGACAGATGGAGACTGTGATACATAGTATCTGCCCCTCCTATTGCTGGGTGACAGAAGGAGGATGTGATACATAGTACCTGCCCCTCCTATTGCTGGGTGACAGAAGGATGCTGTGATACATAGTAACTGCCCCTCCTATTGCTGGGTGACAGATGGAGGCTGTGATACATAGTACCTGCCCCTCCTATTGCTGGGTGACAGAAGGAGACTGTGATTCATAGTAACTGCCCCTCCTATTGCTGGGTGATAGATGGAGACTGTGATACATAGTACCTGCCCCTCCTATTGCTGGGTGACAGATGGAGACTGTGATACATAGTAACTGCCCCTCCTATTGCTGGGTGACAGGAGACAGTGATACATAGTACCTGCCCCTCCTATTGCTGGGTGACAGAAGGAGACTGTGATACATAGTAACTGCCCCTCCTATTGCTGGGTGACAGATGGAGGCTGTGATACATAGTAACTGCCCCGCCTATTGCTGGGTGACAGATGGAGGCTGTGATACATAGTAACTGCCCCTCCTATTGCTGGATGACAGATGGAGAGAGTGATACATAGTAACTGCCCCTCCTATTGCTGGGTGATAGATGGAGACTGTGATACATAGTACCTGCCCCTCCTATTGCTGGGTGACAGAAGGAGGCTGTGATACATAGTATCTGCCTCTCCTATTGCTGGGTGACAGATGGAGACTGTGATACATAGTAACTGCCCCTCGTATTGCTGGGTGACAGATGGAGACTGTGATACATAGTAACTGCCCCTCCTATTGCTGGGTGACAGATGGATACTGTGATAAATAGTAACTGCCCCTCCTATTGCTGGGTGACAGATGGAGACTGTGATACATAGTACCTGCCCCTCCTATTGCTGGGTGACAGGAGACTGTGATACATAGTAACTGCCCCTCCTATTGCTGGGTGACAGATGGAGGCTGTTATACATAGTACCTGCCCCTCCTATTGCTGGGTGACAGAAGAGGCTGTGATACATAGTAACTGCCCCTCCTATTGCTGGGTGACAGATGGAGACTGTGATACATAGTAACTGCCCCTCCTATTTCTGGGTGATAGATGGAGACTGTGATACATAGTAACTGCCCCTCCTATTGCTGGGTGACAGATGGAGACTGTGATATATAGTAACTGCCCCTCCTATTGCTGGGTCACAGAAGGAGACCGTGATAAATAGTACCTGCCCCTCCTATTGCTGGGTGACAGAAGGAGACTGTGATACATAGTAACTGCCCCTCCTATTGCTGGGTGACAGATGGAGGCTGTGATACATAGTAACTGCCCCTCCTATTGCTGGGTGACAGATGGAGACAGTGATACATAGTAACTGCCCCTCCTATTGCTGGGTGATAGATGGAGACTGTGATACATAGTACCTGCCCCTCCTATTGCTGGGTGACAGATGGAGACTGTGATACATAGTAACTAGTAACTGCCCCTCCTATTGCTGGGTGACATGAGACTGTGATACATAGTAACTGCCCCTCCTATTGCTGGGTGACATGAGACTGTGATACATAGTAACTGCCCCTCCTATTGCTGGGTGACAGAAGGAGACTGTGATACATAGTACCTTCCCCTCCTATTGCTGGGTGACAGAAGGAGACTGTGATACATAGTAACTGCCCCTCCTATTGCTGGGTGACAGATGGAGACTGTGATACATAGTAACTGCCCCTCCTATTGCTGGGTGACAGATGGAGACTGTGATACATAGTACCTGCCCCTCCTATTGCTGGGTGACAGGAGACTGTGATACATAGTAACTGCCCCTCCTATTGCTGGGTGACAGATGGAGACTGTGATACATAGTAACTGCCCCTTCTATTGCTGGGTGACAGATGGAGACTGTGATAAATAGTAACTGCCCCTCCTATTGCTGGGTGACAGATGGAGACTGTGATACATAGTACCTGCCCCTCCTATTGCTGGGTGACAGGAGACTGTGATACATAGTAACTGCCCCTCCTATTGCTGGGTGACAGATGGAGGCTGTTATACATAGTACCTGCCCCTCCTATTGCTGGGTGACAGAAGAGGCTGTGATACATAGTAACTGCCCCTCCTATTGCTGGGTGACAGGAGACTGTGATACATAGTAACTGCCCCTCCTATTGCTGGGTGACAGAAGGAGACTGTGATGCATAGTAACTGCCCCTCCTATTGCTGGGTGACAGATGGAGGCTGTGATACATAGTAACTGCCCCTCCTATTGCTGGGTGACAGGAGACTGTGATACATAGTAACTGCCCCTCCTATTGCTGGGTGACAGATGGAGACTGTGATATATAGTAACTGCCCCTCCTATTGCTGGGTGACAGAAGGAGACTGTGATACATAGTAACTGCCCCTCCTATTGCTGGGTGACAGATGGAGGCTGTGATACATAGTAACTGCCCCTCCTATTGCTGGGTGACAGATGGAGACTGTGATACATAGTAACTGCCCCTCCTATTGCTGGGTGACAGATGGAGACTGTGATACATAGTACCTGCCCCTCCTATTGCTGGGTGACAGATGGAGACTGTGATACATAGTATCTGCCCCTCCTATTGCTGGGTGACAGAAGGATGCTGTGATACATAGTAACTGCCCCTCCTATTGCTGGGTGACAGATGGAGGCTGTGATACATAGTACCTGCCCCTCCTATTGCTGGGTGACAGAAGGAGACTGTGATTCATAGTAACTGCCCCTCCTATTGCTGGGTGACAGATGGAGACTGTGATACATAGTACCTGCCCCTCCTATTGCTGGGTGACAGATGGAGGCTGTGATACATAGTAACTGCCCCTCCTATTCCTGGGTGACAGATGGAGACAGTGATACATAGTAACTGCCCCTCCTATTGCTGGGTGATAGATGGAGACTGTGATACATAGTACCTGCCCCTCCTATTGCTGGGTGACAGATGGAGACTGTGATACATAGTAACTGCCCCTCCTATTGCTGGGTGACAGGAGACTGTGATACATAGTACCTGCCCCTCCTATTGCTGGGTGACAGAAGGAGACTGTGATACATAGTACCTGCCCCTCCTATTGCTGGATGACAGATGGAGGCTGTGATACATAGTAACTGCCCCGCCTATTGCTGGGTGACAGATGGAGGCTGTGATACATAGTAACTGCCCCTCCTATTGCTGGGTGACAGATGGAGACAGTGATACATAGTAACTGCCCCTCCTATTGCTGGGTGATAGATGGAGACTGTGATACATAGTACCTGCCCCTCCTATTGCTGGGTGACAGATGGAGGCTGTGATACATAGTAACTAGTAACTGCCCCTCCTATTGCTGGGTGACATGAGACTGTGATACATAGTAACTGCCCCTCCTATTGCTGGGTGACATGAGACTGTGATACATAGTAACTGCCCCTCCTATTGCTGGGTGACAGAAGGAGACTGTGATACATAGTACCTGCCCCTCCTATTGCTGGGTGACAGAAGGAGACTGTGATACATAGTAACTGCCCCTCCTATTGCTGGGTGACAGATGGAGACTGTGATACATAGTAACTGCCCCTCCTATTGCTGTGTGACAGATGGAGACTGTGATACATAGTACCTGCCCCTCCTATTGCTGGGTGACAGAATGAGACTGTGATACATAGTACCTGCCCCTCCTATTGCTGGGTGACAGATGGAGACTGTGATACATAGTAACTGCCCCTCCTATTGCTGGGTGACAGATGGAGGCTGTGATACATAGTAACTGCCCCTCCTATTGCTGGGTGACAGATGGAGACTGTGATACATAGTAACTGCCCCTCCTATTGCTGGGTCACAGATGGAGACTGTGATACATAGTAACTGCCCCTCCTATTGCTGGGTCACAGAAGGAGACTGTGATACATAGTAACTGCCCCTCCTATTGCTGGGTGACAGAAGGAGACTGTGATACAAAGTACCTGCCCCTCCTATTCCTGGGTGACAGCAGGAGACTGTGATACATAGTAACTGCCCCTCCTATTGCTGGGTGACAGGAGACTGTGATACATAGTACCTGCCCCTCCTATTGCTGGGTGACAGAAGGAGACTGTGATACATAGTAACTGCCCCTCCTATTGCTGGGTGACAGATGGAGGCTGTGATACATAGTAACTGCCCCTCCTATTGCTGGGTGACAGAAGGATACTGTGATACATAGTAACTGCCCCTCCTATTGCTGGGTGACAGAAGGAGATTGTGATACATAGTAACTGCCCCTCCTATTGCTGGGTGACAGAAGGAGACTGTGATACATAGTAACTGCCCCTCCTATTCCTGGGTGACAGAAGGAGACTGTGATACATAGTAACTGCCCCTCCTATTGCTGGGTGACAGGAGACTGTGATACATAGTACCTGTCCCTCCTATTGCTGGGTGACAGATGGAGACTGTGATACATAGTAACTGCCCCTCCTATTGCTGGGTGACAGAAGGAGACTGTGATATATAGTAACTGCCTCTCCTATTCCTGGGTGACAGAAGGAGACTGTGATACATAGTAACTGCCCCTCCTATTGCTGGGTGACAGGAGACTGTGATACATAGTACCTGTCCCTCCTATTGCTGGGTGACAGATGGAGACTGTGATACATAGTAACTGCCCCTCCTATTGCTGGGTGACAGATGGAGACTGTGATACATAGTAACTGCCCCTCCTATTGCTGGGTGACAGAAGGAGACTGTGATATATAGTAACTGCCTCTCCTATTGCTGGGTGACAGAAGGAGACTGTGATACATAGTACCTGCCCCTCCTATTGCTGGGTGACAGAAGGAGACTGTGATATATAGTAACTGCCTCTCCTATTGCTGGGTGACAGAAGGAGGCTGTGATACATAGTAACTGCCCCTCCTATTGCTGGGTGACAGATGGAGACTGTGATACATAGTACCTGCCCCTCCTATTGCTGGGTGACAGATGGAGACTGTGATACATAGTATCTGCCCCTCCTATTGCTGGGTGACAGAAGGAGGATGTGATACATAGTACCTGCCCCTCCTATTGCTGGGTGACAGAAGGATGCTGTGATACATAGTAACTGCCCCTCCTATTGCTGGGTGACAGATGGAGTCTGTGATACATAGTACCTGCCCCTCCTATTGGTGGGTGACAGAAGGAGACTGTGATTCATAGTAACTGCCCCTCCTATTGCTGGGTGACAGATGGAGGCTGTGATACATAGTAACTGCCCCTCCTATTCCTGGGTGACAGATGGAGACAGTGATACATAGTAACTGCCCCTCCTATTGCTGGGTGATAGATGGAGACTGTGATACATAGTATCTGCCCCTCCTATTGCTGGGTGACAGATGGAGACTGTGATATATAGTAACTGCCCCTCCTATTGCTGGGTCACAGAAGGAGACCGTGATAAATAGTACCTGCCCCTCGTATTGCTGGGTGACAGAAGGAGACTGTGATACATAGTAACTGCCCCTCCTATTGCTGGGTGACAGATGGAGACTGTGATACATAGTACCTGCCCCTCCTATTGCTGGGTGACAGAAGGAGACTGTGATATATAGTAACTGCCCCTCCTATTGCTGGGTGACAGGAGACTGTGATACATAGTAACTGCCCCTCCTATTGCTTGGTGAAAGATGGAGACTGTGATACATAGTAACTGCCCCTTCTATTGCTGGGTGACAGATGGAGACTGTGATAAATAGTAACTGCCCCTCCTATTGCTGGGTGACAGATGGAGACTGTGATACATAGTACCTGCCCCTCCTATTGCTGGGTGACAGGAGACTGTGATACATAGTAACTGCCCCTCCTATTGCTGGGTGACAGATGGAGGCTGTTATACATAGTACCTGCCCCTCCTATTGCTGGGTGACAGAAGAGGCTGTGATACATAGTAACTGCCCCTCCTATTGCTGGGTGACAGGAGACTGTGATACATAGTAACTGCCCCTCCTATTGCTGGGTGACAGAAGGAGACTGTGATACATAGTAACTGCCCCTCCTATTGCTGGGTGACAGGAGACTGTGATACATAGTAACTGCCCCTCCTATTGCTGGGTGACAGATGGAGACTGTGATATATAGTAACTGCCCCTCCTATTGCTGGGTGACAGAAGGAGACTGTGATACATAGTAACTGCCCCTCCTATTGCTGGGTGACAGATGGAGGCTGTGATACATAGTAACTGCCCCTCCTATTGCTGGGTGACAGAAGGAGACTGTGATACATAGTACCTGCCCCTCCTATTGCTGGGTGACAGATGGAGACTGTGATACATAGTATCTGCCCCTCCTATTGCTGGGTGACAGAAGGATGCTGTGATACATAGTAACTGCCCCTCCTATTGCTGGGTGACAGATGGAGGCTGTGATACATAGTACCTGCCCCTCCTATTGCTGGGTGACAGAAGGAGACTGTGATTCATAGTAACTGCCCCTCCTATTGCTGGGTGACAGATGGAGACTGTGATACATAGTACCTGCCCCTCCTATTGCTGGGTGACAGATGGAGGCTGTGATACATAGTAACTGCCCCTCCTATTCCTGGGTGACAGATGGAGACAGTGATACATAGTAACTGCCCCTCCTATTGCTGGGTGATAGATGGAGACTGTGATACATAGTACCTGCACCTCCTATTGCTGGGTGACAGATGGAGACTGTGATACATAGTAACTGCCCCTCCTATTGCTGGGTGACAGGAGACTGTGATACATAGTACCTGCCCCTCCTATTGCTGGGTGACAGAAGGAGACTGTGATACATAGTACCTGCCCCTCCTATTGCTGGATGACAGATGGAGGCTGTGATACATAGTAACTGCCCCGCCTATTGCTGGGTGACAGATGGAGGCTGTGATACATAGTAACTGCCCCTCCTATTGCTGGGTGACAGATGGAGACAGTGATACATAGTAACTGCCCCTCCTATTGCTGGGTGATAGATGGAGACTGTGATACATAGTACCTGCCCCTCCTATTGCTGGGTGACAGATGGAGACTGTGATACATAGTAACTAGTAACTGCCCCTCCTATTGCTGGGTGACATGAGACTGTGATACATAGTAACTGCCCCTCCTATTGCTGGGTGACAGATGGAGACTGTGATACATAGTAACTGCCCCTCCTATTGCTGGGTGACAGAAGGAGACTGTGATACATAGTACCTGCCCCTCCTATTGCTGGGTGACAGAAGGAGACTGTGATACATAGTAACTGCCCCTCCTATTGCTGGGTGACAGATGGAGACTGTGATACATAGTAACTGCCCCTCCTATTGCTGTGTGACAGATGGAGACTGTGATACATAGTACCTGCCCCTCCTATTGCTTGGTGACAGAATGAGACTGTGATACATAGTACCTGCCCCTCCTATTGCTGGGTGACAGATGGATGCTGTGATACATAGTACCTGCCCCTCCTATTGCTGGGTGACAGATGGAGACTGTGATACATAGTAACTGCCCCTCCTATTGCTGGGTGACAGATGGAGGCTGTGATACATAGTAACTGCCCCTCCTATTGCTGGGTGACAGATGGAGACTGTGATACATAGTAACTGCCCCTCCTATTGCTGGGTCACTGATGGAGACTGTGATACATAGTAACTGCCCCTCCTATTGCTGGGTCACAGAAGGAGACTGTGATACATAGTAACTGCCCCTCCTATTGCTGGGTGACAGAAGGAGACTGTGATACATAGTAACTGCCCCTCCTATTCCTGGGTGACAGCAGGAGACTGTGATACATAGTAACTGCCCCTCCTATTGCTGGGTGACAGGAGACTGTGATACATAGTACCTGCCCCTCCTATTGCTGGGTGACAGATGGAGACTGTGATACATAGTAACTGCCCCTCCTATTGCTGGGTGACAGATGGAGGCTGTGATACATAGTAACTGCCCCTCCTATTGCTGGGTGACAGATGGAGACAGTGATACATAGTAACTGCCCCTCCTATTGCTGGGTCACAGATGGAGACTGTGATACATAGTAATTGCCCCTCCTATTGCTGGGTCACAGAAGGAGACTGTGATACATAGTAACTGCCCCTCCTATTGCTGGGTGACAGAAGGAGACTGTGATACATAGTAACTGCCCCTCCTATTGCTGGGTGACAGATGGAGGCTGTGATACATGGTAACTGCCCCTCCTATTGCTGGGTGACAGAAGGAGACTGTGATACAAAGTACCTGCCCCTCCTATTCCTGGGTGACAGCAGGAGGCTGTTATACATAGTAACTGCCCCTCCTATTGCTGGGTGACAGATGGAGACTGTGATACATAGTAACTGCCCCTCCTATTGCTGGGTCACAGATGGAGACTGTGATTCATAGTAACTGCCCCTCCTATTGCTGGGTGACAGAAGGAGACTGTGATACATAGTAACTGTCCCTCCTATTGCTGGGTGACAGATGGAGGCTGTGATACATAGTAACTGCCCCTCCTATTGCTGGGTGACAGAAGGATACTGTGATACATAGTAACTGCCCCTCCTATTGCTGGGTGACAGAAGGAGACTGTTATACATAGTAACTGCCCCTCCTATTGCTGGGTGACAGAAGGAGACTGTGATACATAGTAACTGCCCCTCCTATTCCTGGGTGACAGAAGGAGACTGTGATACATAGTAACTGCCCCTCCTATTGCTGGGTGACAGGAGACTGTGATACATAGTACCTGTCCCTCCTATTGCTGGGTGACAGATGGAGACTGTGATACATAGTAACTGCCCCTCCTATTGCTGGGTGACAGAAGGAGACTGTGATACATAGTACCTGCCCCTCCTATTGCTGGATGACAGATGGAGGCTGTGATACATAGTAACTGCCCCGCCTATTGCTGGGTGACAGATGGAGGCTGTGATACATAGTAACTGCCCCTCCTATTGCTGGGTGACAGATGGAGACAGTGATACATAGTAACTGCCCCTCCTATTGCTGGGTGATAGATGGAGACTGTGATACATAGTACCTGCCCCTCCTATTGCTGGGTGACAGATGGAGACTGTGATACATAGTAACTAGTAACTGCCCCTCCTATTGCTGGGTGACATGAGACTGTGATACATAGTAACTGCCCCTCCTATTGCTGGGTGACAGATGGAGACTGTGATACATAGTAACTGCCCCTCCTATTGCTGGGTGACAGAAGGAGACTGTGATACATAGTACCTGCCCCTCCTATTGCTGGGTGACAGAAGGAGACTGTGATACATAGTAACTGCCCCTCCTATTGCTGGGTGACAGATGGAGACTGTGATACATAGTAACTGCCCCTCCTATTGCTGTGTGACAGATGGAGACTGTGATACATAGTACCTGCCCCTCCTATTGCTTGGTGACAGAATGAGACTGTGATACATAGTACCTGCCCCTCCTATTGCTGGGTGACAGATGGATGCTGTGATACATAGTACCTGCCCCTCCTATTGCTGGGTGACAGATGGAGACTGTGATACATAGTAACTGCCCCTCCTATTGCTGGGTGACAGATGGAGGCTGTGATACATAGTAACTGCCCCTCCTATTGCTGGGTGACAGATGGAGACTGTGATACATAGTAACTGCCCCTCCTATTGCTGGGTCACTGATGGAGACTGTGATACATAGTAACTGCCCCTCCTATTGCTGGGTCACAGAAGGAGACTGTGATACATAGTAACTGCCCCTCCTATTGCTGGGTGACAGAAGGAGACTGTGATACATAGTAACTGCCCCTCCTATTCCTGGGTGACAGCAGGAGACTGTGATACATAGTAACTGCCCCTCCTATTGCTGGGTGACAGGAGACTGTGATACATAGTACCTGCCCCTCCTATTGCTGGGTGACAGATGGAGACTGTGATACATAGTAACTGCCCCTCCTATTGCTGGGTGACAGATGGAGGCTGTGATACATAGTAACTGCCCCTCCTATTGCTGGGTGACAGATGGAGACAGTGATACATAGTAACTGCCCCTCCTATTGCTGGGTCACAGATGGAGACTGTGATACATAGTAATTGCCCCTCCTATTGCTGGGTCACAGAAGGAGACTGTGATACATAGTAACTGCCCCTCCTATTGCTGGGTGACAGAAGGAGACTGTGATACATAGTAACTGCCCCTCCTATTGCTGGGTGACAGATGGAGGCTGTGATACATGGTAACTGCCCCTCCTATTGCTGGGTGACAGAAGGAGACTGTGATACAAAGTACCTGCCCCTCCTATTCCTGGGTGACAGCAGGAGGCTGTTATACATAGTAACTGCCCCTCCTATTGCTGGGTGACAGATGGAGACTGTGATACATAGTAACTGCCCCTCCTATTGCTGGGTCACAGATGGAGACTGTGATTCATAGTAACTGCCCCTCCTATTGCTGGGTGACAGAAGGAGACTGTGATACATAGTAACTGTCCCTCCTATTGCTGGGTGACAGATGGAGGCTGTGATACATAGTAACTGCCCCTCCTATTGCTGGGTGACAGAAGGATACTGTGATACATAGTAACTGCCCCTCCTATTGCTGGGTGACAGAAGGAGACTGTTATACATAGTAACTGCCCCTCCTATTGCTGGGTGACAGAAGGAGACTGTGATACATAGTAACTGCCCCTCCTATTCCTGGGTGACAGAAGGAGACTGTGATACATAGTAACTGCCCCTCCTATTGCTGGGTGACAGGAGACTGTGATACATAGTACCTGTCCCTCCTATTGCTGGGTGACAGATGGAGACTGTGATACATAGTAACTGCCCCTCCTATTGCTGGGTGACAGAAGGAGACTGTGATACATAGTACCTGCCCCTACTATTGCTTGGTGACAGAAGGAGACTGTGATACATAGTAACTGCCCCTCCTATTGCTGGGTGACAGAAGGAGACTGTGATACATAGTAACTGCCCCTCCTATTGCTGGGTGACAGATGGAGACTGTGATACATAGTACCTGCCCCTCCTATTGCTGGGTGACAGATGGAGGCTGTAATACATAGTAACTGCTTCTCCTATTGCTGGGTGACAGATGGAGACTGTGATACATAGTAATTGCCCCTCCTATTGCTGGGTGACAGGAGACTGTGATACATAGTACCTGCCCCTCCTATTGCTGGGTCACAGATGGAGACTGTGATACATAGTAACTGCCCCTCCTATTGCTGAGTGACAGATGGAGACTATGATACATAGTACCTGCCCCTCCTATTGCTGGGTGACAGAAGGAGACTGTGATACATAGTACCTGCCCCTCCTATTGCTGGGTGACAGAAGGAGACTGTGATACATAGTAACTGCCCCTCCTATTGCTGGGTGACAGAAGGAGACTGTGATACATAGTAACTGCCCCTCCTATTGCTGGGTGACAGAAGGAGAGTGTGATACATAGTAACTGCCCCTCCTGCTGGGTGACAGATGGAGACTGTGATACATAGTAACTGCCCCTCCTATTGCTGGGTGACAGAAGGAGACTGTGATTCATAGTAACTGCCCCTCCTATTGCTGGGTGACAGAACGAGACTGTGATACATAGTAACTGCCCCTCCTATTGCTGGGTGACAGATGGAGGCTGTGATACATAGTAACTGCCCCTCCTATTGCTGGGTGACAGATGGAGACTGTGATACATAGTACCTGCCCCTCCTATTGCTGGGTGACAGAAGGAGACTGTGATACATAGTAACTGCCCCTCCTATTGCTGGGTGACAGATGGAGGCTGTTATACATAGTAACTGCCCCTCCTATTGCTGGGTGACAGAAGGAGACTGTGATTCATAGTAACTGCCCCTCCTATTGCTGGGTGACAGAAGCAGACTGTGATACATAGTAACTGCCTCTCCTATTGCTGGGTGACAGAAGGAGACTGTGATACATAGTAACTTCCCCTCCTATTGCTGGGTGACAGATGGAGACTGTGATACATAGTAGCTGCCCCTCCTATTGCTGGGTGACAGAAGGAGACTGTGATACATAGTAACTGCCCCTCCTATTGCTGGGTGACAGAAGGAGGCTGTGATACATAGTAACTGCCCCTCCTATTGCTGGGTGATAGATGGAGATTGTGATACATAGTAACTGCCCCTCCTTTTGCTGGGTGACAGAAGGAGGCTGTGATACATAGTAACTGTCCCTCCTATTGCTGGGTGACAGAAGGAGACTGTGATACATAGTAACTGCCCCTCCTATTGCTGGGTGACAGATGGAGACTGTGATACATAGTAACTGCCCCTTCTATTGCTGGGTGATAGATGGAGACTGTGATACATAGTAACTGCCCCTCCTATTGCTGGGTGATAGATGGAGACTGTGATACATAGTAACTGCCCCTTCTATTGCTGGGTGATAGATGGAGACTGTGATACATAGTAACTGCCCCTTCTATTGCTGGGTGACAGATGGAGGCTGTGATACATTGTACCTGCCCCTCTTATTGCTGGGTGACAGATGGAAGCTGTGATACATAGTACCTGCCCCCCTATTGCTGGGTGACAGATGGAAGCTGTGATACATAGTACCTGCCCCTCCTATTGCTGGTTGACAGAAGGAGACTGTGATACATAGTACCTGCCCCTCCTATTGCTGGGTGACAGAAGGAGACTGTGATACATAGTAACTGCCCCTCCTGCTGGGTGACAGATGGAGACTGTGATACATAGTAACTGCCCCTCCTATTGCTTGGTGACAGAAGGAGACTGTGATACATAGTAACTGCCCCTCCTATTGCTGGGTGACAGAAGGAGACTGTGATACATAGTAACTACCCCTCCTATTGCTGGGTGACAGAAGGAGACTGTGATACATAGTAACTGCCCCTCCTATTGCTGGGTGACAGAAGGAGACTGTGATACATAGTAACTACCCCTCCTATTGCTGGGTGACAGAAGGAGACTGTGATACATAGTACCTGCCCCTCCTATTGCTGGGTGACAGGAGACTGTGATACATAGTAACTGCCCATCCTATTGCTGGGTGACAGAAGGAGACTGTGATACATAGTAACTGCCCCTCCTATTGCTGGGTGACAGATGGAGGCTGTGATACATAGTACCTGCCCCTCTCACTGCTGGGTGACAGATGGAGACTGTGATACATAGTACCTGCCCCTCCTATTGCTGGGTAACAGGAGACTGTGATACATAGTAACTGCCCCTCCTATTGCTGGGTGACAGATGGAGACTGTGATACATAGTAACTGCCCCTCCTATTGCTGGGTGACAGAAGGAGACTGTGATACATAGTAACTACCCCTCCTATTGCTGGGTGACAGAAGGAGACTGTGATACATAGTACCTGCCCCTCCTATTGCTGGGTGACAGGAGACTGTGATACATAGTAACTGCCCCTCCTATTGCTGGGTGACAGAAGGAGACTGTGATACATAGTAACTGCCCCTCCTATTGCTGGGTGACAGATGGAGGCTGTGATACATAGTACCTGCCCCTCTCACTGCTGGGTGACAGATGGAGACTGTGATACATAGTACCTGCCCCTCCTATTGCTGGGTGACAGAAGGAGACTGTGATATATAGTAACTGCCCCTCCTATTGCTGGGTGACAGGAGACTGTGATACATAGTAACTGCCCCTCCTATTGCTTGGTGAAAGATGGAGACTGTGATACATAGTAACTGCCCCTTCTATTGCTGGGTGACAGATGGAGACTGTGATAAATAGTAACTGCCCCTCCTATTGCTGGGTGACAGATGGAGACTGTGATACATAGTACCTGCCCCTCCTATTGCTGGGTGACAGGAGACTGTGATACATAGTAACTGCCCCTCCTATTGCTGGGTGACAGATGGAGACTGTGATACATAGTAACTGCCCCTCCTATTGCTGGGTCACAGATGGAGACTGTGATACATAGTAATTGCCCCTCCTATTGCTGGGTCACAGAAGGAGACTGTGATACATAGTAACTGCCCCTCCTATTGCTGGGTGACAGAAGGAGACTGTGATACATAGTAACTGCCCCTCCTATTGCTGGGTGACAGATGGAGGCTGTGATACATAGTAACTGCCCCTCCTATTGCTGGGTGACAGAAGGAGACTGTGATACAAAGTACCTGCCCCTCCTATTCCTGGGTGACAGCAGGAGGCTGTGATACATAGTAACTGCCCCTCCTATTGCTGGGTGACAGATGGAGACTGTGATACATAGTAACTGCCCCTCCTATTGCTGGGTCACAGATGGAGACTGTGATTCATAGTAACTGCCCCTCCTATTGCTGGGTGACAGAAGGAGACTGTGATACATAGTAACTGCCCCTCCTATTGCTGGGTGACAGATGGAGGCTGTGATACATAGTAACTGCCCCTCCTATTGCTGGGTGACAGAAGGATACTGTGATACATAGTAACTGCCCCTCCTATTGCTGGGTGACAGAAGGAGACTGTTATACATAGTAACTGCCCCTCCTATTGCTGGGTGACAGAAGGAGACTGTGATACATAGTAACTGCCCCTCCTATTCCTGGGTGACAGAAGGAGACTGTGATACATAGTAACTGCCCCTCCTATTGCTGGGTGACAGGAGACTGTGATACATAGTACCTGTCCCTCCTATTGCTGGGTGACAGATGGAGACTGTGATACATAGTAACTGCCCCTCCTATTGCTGGGTGACAGAAGGAGACTGTGATACATAGTACCTGCCCCTACTATTGCTTGGTGACAGAAGGAGACTGTGATACATAGTAACTGCCCCTCCTATTGCTGGGTGACAGATGGAGACTGTGATACATAGTACCTGCCCCTCCTATTGCTGGGTGACAGATGGAGGCTGTAATACATAGTAACTGCCCCTCCTATTGCTGGGTGACAGATGGAGACTGTGATACATAGTAATTGCCCCTCCTATTGCTGGGTGACAGGAGACTGTGATACATAGTACCTGCCCCTCCTATTGCTGGGTCACAGATGGAGACTGTGATACATGGTAACTGCCCCTCCTATTGCTGAGTGACAGATGGAGACTATGATACATAGTACCTGCCCCTCCTATTGCTGGGTGACAGAAGGAGACTGTGATACATAGTACCTGCCCCTCCTATTGCTGGGTGACAGAAGGAGACTGTGATACATAGTAACTGCCCCTCCTATTGCTGGGTGACAGAAGGAGACTGTGATACATAGTAACTGCCCCTCCTATTGCTGGGTGACAGAAGGAGACTGTGATACATAGTAACTGCCCCTCCTATTGCTGGGTGACAGAAGGAGACTGTGATACATAGTAACTGCCCCTCCTATTGCTGGGTGACAGAAGGAGACTGTGATACATAGTAACTGCCCCTCCTGCTGGGTGACAGATGGAGACTGTGATACATAGTAACTGCCCCTCCTATTGCTGGGTGACAGAAGGAGACTGTGATTCATAGTAACTGCCCCTCCTATTGCTGGGTGACAGAAGGAGACTGTGATACATAGTAACTGCCCCTCCTATTGCTGGGTGACAGATGGAGGCTGTGATACATAGTAACTGCCCCTCCTATTGCTGGGTGACAGAAGGAGACTGTGATACATAGTAACTGCCCCTCCTATTGCTGGGTGACAGATGGAGGCTGTTATACTTAGTAACTGCCCCTCCTATTGCTGGGTGACAGAAGGAGACTGTGATTCATAGTAACTGCCCCTCCTATTGCTGGGTGACAGAAGCAGACTGTGATACATAGTAACTGCCTCTCCTATTGCTGGGTGACAGAAGGAGACTGTGATACATAGTAACTGCCCCTCCTATTGCTGGGTGACAGATGGAGACTGTGATACATAGTAGCTGCCCCTCCTATTGCTGGGTGACAGAAGGAGACTGTGATACATAGTAACTGCCCCTCCTATTGCTGGGTGACAGAAGGAGGCTGTGATACATAGTAACTGCCCCTCCTATTGCTGGGTGATAGATGGAGATTGTGATACATAGTAACTGCCCCTCCTATTGCTGGGTGACAGAAGGAGGCTGTGATACATAGTAACTGTCCCTCCTATTGCTGGGTGACAGAAGGAGACTGTGATACATAGTAACTGCCCCTCCTATTGCTGGGTGACAGATGGAGACTGTGATACATAGTAACTGCCCCTTCTATTGCTGGGTGATAGATGGAGACTGTGATACATAGTAACTGCCCCTCCTATTGCTGGGTGATAGATGGAGACTGTGATACATAGTAACTGCCCCTTCTATTGCTGGGTGATAGATGGAGACTGTGATACATAGTAACTGCCCCTTCTATTGCTGGGTGACAGATGGAGGCTGTGATACATAGTACCTGCCCCTCTTATTGCTGGGTGACAGATGGAAGCTGTGATACATAGTACCTGCCCCTCCTATTGCTGGGTGACAGATGGAAGCTGTGATACATAGTACCTGCCCCTCCTATTGCTGGGTGACAGAAGGAGACTGTGATACATAGTACCTGCCCCTCCTATTGCTGGGTGACAGAAGGAGACTGTGATACATAGTAACTGCCCCTCCTGCTGGGTGACAGATGGAGACTGTGATACATAGTAACTGCCCCTCCTATTGCTTGGTGACAGAAGGAGACTGTGATACATAGTAACTGCCCCTCCTATTGCTGGGTGACAGATGGAGACTGTGATACATAGTACCTGCCCCTCCTATTGCTGGGTGACAGGAGACTGTGATACATAGTAACTGCCCCTCCTATTGCTGGGTGACAGATGGAGACTGTGATACATAGTAACTGCCCCTCCTATTGCTGGGTGACAGAAGGAGACTGTGATACATAGTAACTACCCCTCCTATTGCTGGGTAACAGAAGGAGACTGTGATACATAGTACCTGCCCCTCCTATTGCTGGGTGACAGGAGACTGTGATACATAGTAACTGCCCATCCTATTGCTGGGTGACAGAAGGGGACTGTGATACATAGTAACTGCCCCTCCTATTGCTGGGTGACAGATGGAGGCTGTGATACATAGTACCTGCCCCTCTCACTGCTGGGTGACAGATGGAGACTGTGATACATAGTACCTGCCCCTCCTATTGCTGGGTGACAGAAGGAGACTGTGATATATAGTAACTGCCCCTCCTATTGCTGGGTGACAGGAGACTGTGATACATAGTAACTGCGCCTCCTATTGCTTGGTGAAAGATGGAGACTGTGATACATAGTAACTGCCCCTTCTATTGCTGGGTGACAGATGGAGACTGTGATAAATAGTAACTGCCCCTCCTATTGCTGGGTGACAGATGGAGACTGTGATACATAGTACCTGCCCCTCCTATTGCTGGGTGACAGGAGACTGTGATACATAGTAACTGCCCCTCCTATTGCTGGGTGACAGATGGAGGCTGTTATACATAGTACCTGCCCCTCCTATTGCTGGGTGACAGAAGAGGCTGTGATACATAGTAACTGCCCCTCCTATTGCTGGGTGACAGGAGACTGTGATACATAGTAACTGCCCCTCCTATTGCTGGGTGACAGAAGGAGACTGTGATGCATAGTAACTGCCCCTCCTATTGCTGGGTGACAGAAGGAGACTGTGATACATAGTAACTGCCCCTCCTGCTGGGTGACAGATGGAGACTGTGATACATAGTACCTGCCCCTCTCACTGCTGGGTGACAGATGGAGACTGTGATACATAGTACCTGCCCCTCCTATTGCTGGGTGACAGGAGACTGTGATACATAGTAACTGCCCCTCCTATTGCTGGGTGACAGAAGGAGACTGTGATACATAGTACCTGCCCCTACTATTGCTTGGTGACAGAAGGAGACTGTGATACATAGTAACTGCCCCTCCTATTGCTGGGTGACAGAAGGAGACTGTGATACATAGTACCTGCCCCTACTATTGCTTGGTGACAGAAGGAGACTGTGATACATAGTAACTGCCCCTCCTATTGCTGGGTGACAGAAGGAGACTGTGATACATAGTAACTGCCCCTCCTATTGCTGGGTGACAGATGGAGGCTGTTATACATAGTACCTGCCCCTCCTATTGCTGGGTGACAGAAGAGGCTGTGATACATAGTAACTGCCCCTCCTATTGCTGGGTGACAGGAGACTGTGATACATAGTAACTGCCCCTCCTATTGCTGGGTGACAGAAGGAGACTGTGATGCATAGTAACTGCCCCTCCTATTGCTGGGTGACAGAAGGAGACTGTGATACATAGTAACTGCCCCTCCTGCTGGGTGACAGATGGAGACTGTGATACATAGTACCTGCCCCTCTCACTGCTGGGTGACAGATGGAGACTGTGATACATAGTACCTGCCCCTCCTATTGCTGGGTGACAGGAGACTGTGATACATAGTAACTGCCCCTCCTATTGCTGGGTGACAGAAGGAGACTGTGATACATAGTAACTGCCCCTCCTATTGCTGGGTGATAGATGGAGACTGTGATACATAGTACCTGCCCCTCCTATTGCTGGGTGACAGATGGAGACTGTGATACATAGTAACTGCCCCTCCTATTGCTGGGTGACAGGAGACTGTGATACATAGTACCTGCCCCTCCTATTGCTGGGTGACAGAAGGAGACTGTGATACATAGTAACTGCCCCTCCTATTCCTGGGTGACAGAAGGAGACTGTGATACATAGTAACTGCCCCTCCTATTGCTGGGTGACAGAAGGAGACTGTGATACATAGTAACTGCCCCTCCTATTGCTGGGTGACAGATGGAGGCTGTGATACATAGTACCTGCCCCTCCTATTGCTGGGTGACAGAAGGAGACTGTGATTCATAGTAACTGCCCCTCCTATTGCTGGGTGACAGATGGAGACTGTGATACATAGTACCTGCCCCTCCTATTGCTGGGTGACAGAAGGAGACTGTGATTCATAGTAACTGCCCCTCCTATTGCTGGGTGACAGATGGAGACTGTGATACATAGTACCTGCCCCTCCTATTGCTGGGTGACAGATGGAGACAGTGATACATAGTAACTGCCCCTCCTATTGCTGGGTGATAGATGGAGACTGTGATACATAGTACCTGCCCCTCCTATTGCTGGGTGACAGATGGAGACTGTGATACATAGTAACTGCCCCTCCTATTGCTGGGTGACAGGAGACTGTGATACATAGTACCTGCCCCTCCTATTGCTGGGTGACAGAAGGAGACTGTGATACATAGTAACTGCCCCTCCTATTGCTGGGTGACAGGAGACTGTGATACATAGTACCTGTCCCTCCTATTGCTGGGTGACAGATGGAGACTGTGATACATAGTAACTGCCCCTCCTATTGCTGGGTGACAGAAGGAGACTGTGATACATAGTACCTGCCCCTACTATTGCTTGGTGACAGAAGGAGACTGTGATACATAGTAACTGCCCCTCCTATTGCTGGGTGACAGAAGGAGACTGTGATACATAGTAACTGCCCCTCCTATTGCTGGGTGACAGATGGAGGCTGTGATACATAGTACCTGCCCCTCCTATTGCTGGGTGACAGAAGGAGACTGTGATTCATAGTAACTGCCCCTCCTATTGCTGGGTGACAGATGGAGACTGTGATACATAGTACCTGCCCCTCCTATTGCTGGGTGACAGATGGAGGCTGTGATACATAGTAACTGCCCCTCCTATTCCTGGGTGACAGATGGAGACAGTGATACATAGTAACTGCCCCTCCTATTGCTGGGTGATAGATGGAGACTGTGATACATAGTACCTGCCCCTCCTATTGCTGGGTGACAGATGGAGACTGTGATACATAGTAACTGCCCCTCCTATTGCTGGGTGACAGGAGACTGTGATACATAGTACCTGCCCCTCCTATTGCTGGGTGACAGAAGGAGACTGTGATACATAGTACCTGCCCCTCCTATTGCTGGATGACAGATGGAGGCTGTGATACATAGTAACTGCCCCGCCTATTGCTGGGTGACAGATGGAGGCTGTGATACATAGTAACTGCCCCTCCTATTGCTGGGTGACAGATGGAGACAGTGATACATAGTAACTGCCCCTCCTATTGCTGGGTGATAGATGGAGACTGTGATACATAGTACCTGCCCCTCCTATTGCTGGGTGACAGATGGAGACTGTGATACATAGTAACTAGTAACTGCCCCTCCTATTGCTGGGTGACATGAGACTGTGATACATAGTAACTGCCCCTCCTATTGCTGGGTGACATGAGACTGTGATACATAGTAACTGCCCCTCCTATTGCTGGGTGACAGAAGGAGACTGTGATACATAGTACCTGCCCCTCCTATTGCTGGGTGACAGAAGGAGACTGTGATACATAGTAACTGCCCCTCCTATTGCTGGGTGACAGATGGAGACTGTGATACATAGTAACTGCCCCTCCTATTGCTGTGTGACAGATGGAGACTGTGATACATAGTACCTGCCCCTCCTATTGCTTGGTGACAGAATGAGACTGTGATACATAGTAACTGCCCCTCCTATTGCTGGGTGACAGATGGATGCTGTGATACATAGTACCTGCCCCTCCTATTGCTGGGTGACAGATGGAGACTGTGATACATAGTAACTGCCCCTCCTATTGCTGGGTGACAGATGGAGGCTGTGATACATAGTAACTGCCCCTCCTATTGCTGGGTGACAGATGGAGACTGTGATACATAGTAACTGCCCCTCCTATTGCTGGGTCACAGATGGAGACTGTGATACATAGTAACTGCCCCTCCTATTGCTGGGTCACAGAAGGAGACTGTGATACATAGTAACTGCCCCTCCTATTGCTGGGTGACAGAAGGAGACTGTGATACAAAGTACCTGCCCCTCCTATTGCTGGGTGACAGATGGAGACTGTGATACATAGTAACTGCCCCTCCTATTGCTGGGTCACAGATGGAGACTGTGATACATAGTAACTGCCCCTCCTATTGCTGGGTCACAGAAGGAGACTGTGATACATAGTAACTGCCCCTCCTATTGCTGGGTGACAGAAGGAGACTGTGATACATAGTAACTGCCCCTCCTATTCCTGGGTGACAGCAGGAGACTGTGATACATAGTAACTGCCCCTCCTATTGCTGGGTGACAGGAGACTGTGATACATAGTACCTGCCCCTCCTATTGCTGGGTGACAGATGGAGACTGTGATACATAGTAACTGCCTCTCCTATTGCTGGGTGACAGATGGAGGCTGTGATACATAGTAACTGCCCCTCCTATTGCTGGGTGACAGATGGAGACTGTGATACATAGTAACTGCCCCTCCTATTGCTGGGTCACAGAAGGAGACTGTGATACATAGTAACTGCCCCTCCTATTGCTGGGTGACAGAAGGAGACTGTGATACATAGTAACTGCCCCTCCTATTGCTGGGTGACAGATGGAGGCTGTGATACATAGTAACTGCCCCTCCTATTGCTGGGTGACAGAAGGAGACTGTGATACAAAGTACCTGCCCCTCCTATTCCTGGGTGACAGCAGGAGGCTGTGATAGATAGTAACTGCCCCTCCTATTGCTGGGTGACAGATGGAGACTGTGATACATAGTAACTGCCCCTCCTATTGCTGGGTCACAGATGGAGACTGTGATTCATAGTAACTGCCCCTCCTATTGCTGGGTGACAGAAGGAGACTGTGATACATAGTAACTGCCCCTCCTATTGCTGGGTGACAGATGGAGGCTGTGATACATAGTAACTGCCCCTCCTATTGCTGGGTGACAGAAGGAGACTGTGATTCATTGTAACTGCCCCTCCTATTGCTGGGTGACAGAAGGAGACTGTGATACATAGTAACTGCCCCTCCTATTGCTGGGTGACAGATGGAGGCTGTGATACATAGTACCTGCCCCTCCTATTGCTGGGTGACAGATGGAGACTGTGATACATAGTACCTGCCCCTCCTATTGCTGGGTGACAGAAGGAGACTGTGATACATAGTAACTGCCCCTCCTATTGCTGGGTGACAGATAGAGGCTGTTATACATAGTAACTGCCCCTCCTATTGCTGGGTGACAGAAGGAGACTGTGATTCATAGTAACTGCCCCTCCTATTGCTGGGTGACAGAAGCAGACTGTGATACATAGTAACTGCCTCTCCTATTGCTGGGTGACAGAAGGAGACTGTGATACATAGTAGCTGCCCCTCCTATTGCTGGGTGACAGAAGGAGACTGTGATACATAGTAACTGCCCCTCCTATTGCTGGGTGACAGAAGGAGGCTGTGATACATAGTAACTGCCCCTCCTATTGCTGGGTGATAGATGGAGATTGTGATACATAGTAACTGCCCCTCCTATTGCTGGGTGACAGAAGGAGGCTGTGATACATAGTAACTGTCCCTCCTATTGCTGGGTGACAGAAGGAGACTGTGATACATAGTAACTGCCCCTCCTATTGCTGGTTGACAGATGGAGACTGTGATACATAGTAACTGCCCCTTCTATTGCTGGGTGATAGATGGAGACTGTGATACATAGTAACTGCCCCTCCTATTGCTGGGTGATAGATGGAGACTGTGATACATAGTAACTGCCCCTTCTATTGCTGGGTGATAGATGGAGACTGTGATACATAGTAACTGCCCCTTCTATTGCTGGGTGACAGATGGAGGCTGTGATACATAGTACCTGCCCCTCCTATTGCTGGGTGACAGATGGAAGCTGTGATACATAGTACCTGCCCCTCCTATTGCTGGGTGACAGATGGAAGCTGTGATACATAGTACCTGCCCCTCCTATTGCTGGGTAACAGAAGGAGACTGTGATACATAGTACCTGCCCCTCCTATTGCTGGGTGACAGAAGGAGACTGTGATACATAGTAACTGCCCCTCCTGCTGGGTGACAGATGGAGACTGTTATACATAGTAACTGCCCCTCCTATTGCTTGGTGACAGAAGGAGACTGTGATACATAGTAACTGCCCCTCCTATTGCTGGGTGACAGATGGAGACTGTGATACATAGTACCTGCCCCTCCTATTGCTGGGTGACAGGAGACTGTGATACATAGTAACTGCCCCTCCTATTGCTGGGTGACAGATGGAGACTGTGATACATAGTAACTGCCCCTCCTATTGCTGGGTGACAGAAGGAGACTGTGATACATAGTAACTACCCCTCCTATTGCTGGGTGACAGAAGGAGACTGTGATACATAGTACCTGCCCCTCCTATTGCTGGGTGACAGGAGACTGTGATACATAGTAACTGCCCCTCCTATTGCTGGGTGACAGAAGGAGACTGTGATACATAGTAACTGCCCCTCCTATTGCTGGGTGACAGATGGAGGCTGTGATACATAGTACCTGCCCCTCTCACTGCTGGGTGACAGATGGAGACTGTGATACATAGTACCTACCCCTCCTATTGCTGGGTGACAGAAGGAGACTGTGATACATAGTAACTGCCCCTCCTATTGCTGGGTGACAGAAGGAGGCTGTGATACATAGTAACTGCCCCTCCTATTGCTGGGTGATAGATGGAGATTGTGATACATAGTAACTGCCCCTCCTATTGCTGGGTGACAGAAGGAGGCTGTGATACATAGTAACTGTCCCTTCTATTGCTGGGTGACAGAAGGAGACTGTGATACATAGTAACTGCCCCTCCTATTGCTGGGTGACAGATGGAGACTGTGATACATAGTAACTGCCCCTTCTATTGCTGGGTGATAGATGGAGACTGTGATACATAGTAACTGCCCCTCCTATTGCTGGGTGATAGATGGAGACTGTGATACATAGTAACTGCCCCTTCTATTGCTGGGTGATAGATGGAGACTGTGATACATAGTAACTGCCCCTTCTATTGCTGGGTGACAGATGGAGGCTGTGATACATAGTACCTGCCCCTCTTATTGCTGGGTGACAGATGGAAGCTGTGATACATAGTACCTGCCCCTCCTATTGCTGGGTGACAGATGGAAGCTGTGATACATAGTACCTGCCCCTCCTATTGCTGGGTGACAGAAGGAGACTGTGATACATAGTACCTGCCCCTCCTATTGCTGGGTGACAGAAGGAGACTGTGATACATAGTAACTGCCCCTCCTATTGCTGGGTGACAGAAGGAGACTGTGATACATAGTAACTGCCCCTCCTGCTGGGTGACAGATGGAGACTGTGATACATAGTAACTGCCCCTCCTATTGCTGGGTGACAGAAGGAGACTGTGATACATAGTAACTGCCCCTCCTATTGCTGGGTGACAGATGGAGACTGTGATACATAGTACCTGCCCCTCCTATTGCTGGGTGACAGGAGACTGTGATACATAGTAACTGCCCCTCCTATTGCTGGGTGACAGATGGAGACTGTGATACATAGTAACTTCCCCTCCTATTGCTGGGTGACAGAAGGAGACTGTGATACATAGTAACTACCCCTCCTATTGCTGGGTGACAGAAGGAGACTGTGATACATAGTACCTGCCCCTCCTATTGCTGGGTGACAGGAGACTGTGATACATAGTAACTGCCCCTCCTATTGCTGGGTGACAGAAGGAGACTGTGATACATAGTAACTGCCCCTCCTATTGCTGGGTGACAGATGGAGGCTGTGATACATAGTACCTGTCCCTCCTATTGCTGGGTGACAGAAGGAGACTGTGATACATAGTACCTGCCCCTCCTATTGCTGGGTGACAGAAGGAGACTGTGATACATAGTAACTGCCCCTCCTATTGCTGGGTGACAGATGGATACTGTGATACATAGTAACTGCCCCTCCTATTGCTGGGTGACAGGAGACTGTGATACATAGTAATTGCCCCTCCTATTGCTGGGTGACAGATGGAGACTGTGATAGATAGTAACTGCCCCTCCTATTGCTGGGTGACAGGAGACTGTGATACATAGTAATTGCCCCTCCTATTGCTGGGTGACAGATGGAGGCTGAGATGCATAGTATCTGCCCCTCCTATTGGTGGGTGACAGATGCAGACTGTGATACATAGTAACTGCCCCTCCTATTGCTGGGTGACAGATGGAGGCTGTGATACATAGTAACTGCCCCTCCTATTGCTGGGTGACAGAAGGAGACTGTGATACATAGTACCTGCACCTCCTATTGCTGGGTGACAGATGGAGACTGTGATACATAGTACCTGCCCCTCCTATTGCTGGGTGACAGAAGGAGACTGTGAGACATAGTACCTGCCCCTCCTATTGCTGGGTGCCCCTCCTATTACTGGGTGACAGATGGAGGCTGTGATACATAGTAACTGCCCCTCCTATTGCTGGGTGACAGAAGGAGACTGTGATACATAGTAACTGCCCCTCCTATTCCTGGGTGACAGCAGGAGACTGTGATACATAGTAACTGCCCCTCCTATTGCTGGGTGACAGGAGACTGTGATACATAGTACCTGCCCCTCCTATTGCTGGGTGACAGATGGAGACTGTGATACATAGTAACTGCCCCTCCTATTGCTGGGTGACAGATGGAGGCTGTGATACATAGTAACTGCCCCTCCTATTGCTGGGTGACAGATGGAGACAGTGATACATAGTAACTGCCCCTCCTATTGCTGGGTCACAGATGGAGACTGTGATACATAGTAATTGCCCCTCCTATTGCTGGGTCACAGAAGGAGACTGTGATACATAGTAACTGCCCCTCCTATTGCTGGGTGACAGAAGGAGACTGTGATACATAGTAACTGCCCCTCCTATTGCTGGGTGACAGATGGAGGCTGTGATACATGGTAACTGCCCCTCCTATTGCTGGGTGACAGAAGGAGACTGTGATACAAAGTACCTGCCCCTCCTATTCCTGGGTGACAGCAGGAGGCTGTTATACATAGTAACTGCCCCTCCTATTGCTGGGTGACAGATGGAGACTGTGATACATAGTAACTGCCCCTCCTATTGCTGGGTCACAGATGGAGACTGTGATTCATAGTAACTGCCCCTCCTATTGCTGGGTGACAGAAGGAGACTGTGATACATAGTAACTGTCCCTCCTATTGCTGGGTGACAGATGGAGGCTGTGATACATAGTAACTGCCCCTCCTATTGCTGGGTGACAGAAGGATACTGTGATACATAGTAACTGCCCCTCCTATTGCTGGGTGACAGAAGGAGACTGTTATACATAGTAACTGCCCCTCCTATTGCTGGGTGACAGAAGGAGACTGTGATACATAGTAACTGCCCCTCCTATTCCTGGGTGACAGAAGGAGACTGTGATACATAGTAACTGCCCCTCCTATTGCTGGGTGACAGGAGACTGTGATACATAGTACCTGTCCCTCCTATTGCTGGGTGACAGATGGAGACTGTGATACATAGTAACTGCCCCTCCTATTGCTGGGTGACAGAAGGAGACTGTGATACATAGTACCTGCCCCTCCTATTGCTGGATGACAGATGGAGGCTGTGATACATAGTAACTGCCCCGCCTATTGCTGGGTGACAGATGGAGGCTGTGATACATAGTAACTGCCCCTCCTATTGCTGGGTGACAGATGGAGACAGTGATACATAGTAACTGCCCCTCCTATTGCTGGGTGATAGATGGAGACTGTGATACATAGTACCTGCCCCTCCTATTGCTGGGTGACAGATGGAGACTGTGATACATAGTAACTAGTAACTGCCCCTCCTATTGCTGGGTGACATGAGACTGTGATACATAGTAACTGCCCCTCCTATTGCTGGGTGACAGATGGAGACTGTGATACATAGTAACTGCCCCTCCTATTGCTGGGTGACAGAAGGAGACTGTGATACATAGTACCTGCCCCTCCTATTGCTGGGTGACAGAAGGAGACTGTGATACATAGTAACTGCCCCTCCTATTGCTGGGTGACAGATGGAGACTGTGATACATAGTAACTGCCCCTCCTATTGCTGTGTGACAGATGGAGACTGTGATACATAGTACCTGCCCCTCCTATTGCTTGGTGACAGAATGAGACTGTGATACATAGTACCTGCCCCTCCTATTGCTGGGTGACAGATGGATGCTGTGATACATAGTACCTGCCCCTCCTATTGCTGGGTGACAGATGGAGACTGTGATACATAGTAACTGCCCCTCCTATTGCTGGGTGACAGATGGAGGCTGTGATACATAGTAACTGCCCCTCCTATTGCTGGGTGACAGATGGAGACTGTGATACATAGTAACTGCCCCTCCTATTGCTGGGTCACTGATGGAGACTGTGATACATAGTAACTGCCCCTCCTATTGCTGGGTCACAGAAGGAGACTGTGATACATAGTAACTGCCCCTCCTATTGCTGGGTGACAGAAGGAGACTGTGATACATAGTAACTGCCCCTCCTATTCCTGGGTGACAGCAGGAGACTGTGATACATAGTAACTGCCCCTCCTATTGCTGGGTGACAGGAGACTGTGATACATAGTACCTGCCCCTCCTATTGCTGGGTGACAGATGGAGACTGTGATACATAGTAACTGCCCCTCCTATTGCTGGGTGACAGATGGAGGCTGTGATACATAGTAACTGCCCCTCCTATTGCTGGGTGACAGATGGAGACAGTGATACATAGTAACTGCCCCTCCTATTGCTGGGTCACAGATGGAGACTGTGATACATAGTAATTGCCCCTCCTATTGCTGGGTCACAGAAGGAGACTGTGATACATAGTAACTGCCCCTCCTATTGCTGGGTGACAGAAGGAGACTGTGATACATAGTAACTGCCCCTCCTATTGCTGGGTGACAGATGGAGGCTGTGATACATGGTAACTGCCCCTCCTATTGCTGGGTGACAGAAGGAGACTGTGATACAAAGTACCTGCCCCTCCTATTCCTGGGTGACAGCAGGAGGCTGTTATACATAGTAACTGCCCCTCCTATTGCTGGGTGACAGATGGAGACTGTGATACATAGTAACTGCCCCTCCTATTGCTGGGTCACAGATGGAGACTGTGATTCATAGTAACTGCCCCTCCTATTGCTGGGTGACAGAAGGAGACTGTGATACATAGTAACTGTCCCTCCTATTGCTGGGTGACAGATGGAGGCTGTGATACATAGTAACTGCCCCTCCTATTGCTGGGTGACAGAAGGATACTGTGATACATAGTAACTGCCCCTCCTATTGCTGGGTGACAGAAGGAGACTGTTATACATAGTAACTGCCCCTCCTATTGCTGGGTGACAGAAGGAGACTGTGATACATAGTAACTGCCCCTCCTATTCCTGGGTGACAGAAGGAGACTGTGATACATAGTAACTGCCCCTCCTATTGCTGGGTGACAGGAGACTGTGATACATAGTACCTGTCCCTCCTATTGCTGGGTGACAGATGGAGACTGTGATACATAGTAACTGCCCCTCCTATTGCTGGGTGACAGAAGGAGACTGTGATACATAGTACCTGCCCCTACTATTGCTTGGTGACAGAAGGAGACTGTGATACATAGTAACTGCCCCTCCTATTGCTGGGTGACAGAAGGAGACTGTGATACATAGTAACTGCCCCTCCTATTGCTGGGTGACAGATGGAGACTGTGATACATAGTACCTGCCCCTCCTATTGCTGGGTGACAGATGGAGGCTGTAATACATAGTAACTGCTTCTCCTATTGCTGGGTGACAGATGGAGACTGTGATACATAGTAATTGCCCCTCCTATTGCTGGGTGACAGGAGACTGTGATACATAGTACCTGCCCCTCCTATTGCTGGGTCACAGATGGAGACTGTGATACATAGTAACTGCCCCTCCTATTGCTGAGTGACAGATGGAGACTATGATACATAGTACCTGCCCCTCCTATTGCTGGGTGACAGAAGGAGACTGTGATACATAGTACCTGCCCCTCCTATTGCTGGGTGACAGAAGGAGACTGTGATACATAGTAACTGCCCCTCCTATTGCTGGGTGACAGAAGGAGACTGTGATACATAGTAACTGCCCCTCCTATTGCTGGGTGACAGAAGGAGAGTGTGATACATAGTAACTGCCCCTCCTGCTGGGTGACAGATGGAGACTGTGATACATAGTAACTGCCCCTCCTATTGCTGGGTGACAGAAGGAGACTGTGATTCATAGTAACTGCCCCTCCTATTGCTGGGTGACAGAACGAGACTGTGATACATAGTAACTGCCCCTCCTATTGCTGGGTGACAGATGGAGGCTGTGATACATAGTAACTGCCCCTCCTATTGCTGGGTGACAGATGGAGACTGTGATACATAGTACCTGCCCCTCCTATTGCTGGGTGACAGAAGGAGACTGTGATACATAGTAACTGCCCCTCCTATTGCTGGGTGACAGATGGAGGCTGTTATACATAGTAACTGCCCCTCCTATTGCTGGGTGACAGAAGGAGACTGTGATTCATAGTAACTGCCCCTCCTATTGCTGGGTGACAGAAGCAGACTGTGATACATAGTAACTGCCTCTCCTATTGCTGGGTGACAGAAGGAGACTGTGATACATAGTAACTTCCCCTCCTATTGCTGGGTGACAGATGGAGACTGTGATACATAGTAGCTGCCCCTCCTATTGCTGGGTGACAGAAGGAGACTGTGATACATAGTAACTGCCCCTCCTATTGCTGGGTGACAGAAGGAGGCTGTGATACATAGTAACTGCCCCTCCTATTGCTGGGTGATAGATGGAGATTGTGATACATAGTAACTGCCCCTCCTTTTGCTGGGTGACAGAAGGAGGCTGTGATACATAGTAACTGTCCCTCCTATTGCTGGGTGACAGAAGGAGACTGTGATACATAGTAACTGCCCCTCCTATTGCTGGGTGACAGATGGAGACTGTGATACATAGTAACTGCCCCTTCTATTGCTGGGTGATAGATGGAGACTGTGATACATAGTAACTGCCCCTCCTATTGCTGGGTGATAGATGGAGACTGTGATACATAGTAACTGCCCCTTCTATTGCTGGGTGATAGATGGAGACTGTGATACATAGTAACTGCCCCTTCTATTGCTGGGTGACAGATGGAGGCTGTGATACATTGTACCTGCCCCTCTTATTGCTGGGTGACAGATGGAAGCTGTGATACATAGTACCTGCCCCCCTATTGCTGGGTGACAGATGGAAGCTGTGATACATAGTACCTGCCCCTCCTATTGCTGGTTGACAGAAGGAGACTGTGATACATAGTACCTGCCCCTCCTATTGCTGGGTGACAGAAGGAGACTGTGATACATAGTAACTGCCCCTCCTGCTGGGTGACAGATGGAGACTGTGATACATAGTAACTGCCCCTCCTATTGCTTGGTGACAGAAGGAGACTGTGATACATAGTAACTGCCCCTCCTATTGCTGGGTGACAGAAGGAGACTGTGATACATAGTAACTACCCCTCCTATTGCTGGGTGACAGAAGGAGACTGTGATACATAGTAACTGCCCCTCCTATTGCTGGGTGACAGAAGGAGACTGTGATACATAGTAACTACCCCTCCTATTGCTGGGTGACAGAAGGAGACTGTGATACATAGTACCTGCCCCTCCTATTGCTGGGTGACAGGAGACTGTGATACATAGTAACTGCCCATCCTATTGCTGGGTGACAGAAGGAGACTGTGATACATAGTAACTGCCCCTCCTATTGCTGGGTGACAGATGGAGGCTGTGATACATAGTACCTGCCCCTCTCACTGCTGGGTGACAGATGGAGACTGTGATACATAGTACCTGCCCCTCCTATTGCTGGGTAACAGGAGACTGTGATACATAGTAACTGCCCCTCCTATTGCTGGGTGACAGATGGAGACTGTGATACATAGTAACTGCCCCTCCTATTGCTGGGTGACAGAAGGAGACTGTGATACATAGTAACTACCCCTCCTATTGCTGGGTGACAGAAGGAGACTGTGATACATAGTACCTGCCCCTCCTATTGCTGGGTGACAGGAGACTGTGATACATAGTAACTGCCCCTCCTATTGCTGGGTGACAGAAGGAGACTGTGATACATAGTAACTGCCCCTCCTATTGCTGGGTGACAGATGGAGGCTGTGATACATAGTACCTGCCCCTCTCACTGCTGGGTGACAGATGGAGACTGTGATACATAGTACCTGCCCCTCCTATTGCTGGGTGACAGAAGGAGACTGTGATATATAGTAACTGCCCCTCCTATTGCTGGGTGACAGGAGACTGTGATACATAGTAACTGCCCCTCCTATTGCTTGGTGAAAGATGGAGACTGTGATACATAGTAACTGCCCCTTCTATTGCTGGGTGACAGATGGAGACTGTGATAAATAGTAACTGCCCCTCCTATTGCTGGGTGACAGATGGAGACTGTGATACATAGTACCTGCCCCTCCTATTGCTGGGTGACAGGAGACTGTGATACATAGTAACTGCCCCTCCTATTGCTGGGTGACAGATGGAGACTGTGATACATAGTAACTGCCCCTCCTATTGCTGGGTCACAGATGGAGACTGTGATACATAGTAATTGCCCCTCCTATTGCTGGGTCACAGAAGGAGACTGTGATACATAGTAACTGCCCCTCCTATTGCTGGGTGACAGAAGGAGACTGTGATACATAGTAACTGCCCCTCCTATTGCTGGGTGACAGATGGAGGCTGTGATACATAGTAACTGCCCCTCCTATTGCTGGGTGACAGAAGGAGACTGTGATACAAAGTACCTGCCCCTCCTATTCCTGGGTGACAGCAGGAGGCTGTGATACATAGTAACTGCCCCTCCTATTGCTGGGTGACAGATGGAGACTGTGATACATAGTAACTGCCCCTCCTATTGCTGGGTCACAGATGGAGACTGTGATTCATAGTAACTGCCCCTCCTATTGCTGGGTGACAGAAGGAGACTGTGATACATAGTAACTGCCCCTCCTATTGCTGGGTGACAGATGGAGGCTGTGATACATAGTAACTGCCCCTCCTATTGCTGGGTGACAGAAGGATACTGTGATACATAGTAACTGCCCCTCCTATTGCTGGGTGACAGAAGGAGACTGTTATACATAGTAACTGCCCCTCCTATTGCTGGGTGACAGAAGGAGACTGTGATACATAGTAACTGCCCCTCCTATTCCTGGGTGACAGAAGGAGACTGTGATACATAGTAACTGCCCCTCCTATTGCTGGGTGACAGGAGACTGTGATACATAGTACCTGTCCCTCCTATTGCTGGGTGACAGATGGAGACTGTGATACATAGTAACTGCCCCTCCTATTGCTGGGTGACAGAAGGAGACTGTGATACATAGTACCTGCCCCTACTATTGCTTGGTGACAGAAGGAGACTGTGATACATAGTAACTGCCCCTCCTATTGCTGGGTGACAGATGGAGACTGTGATACATAGTACCTGCCCCTCCTATTGCTGGGTGACAGATGGAGGCTGTAATACATAGTAACTGCCCCTCCTATTGCTGGGTGACAGATGGAGACTGTGATACATAGTAATTGCCCCTCCTATTGCTGGGTGACAGGAGACTGTGATACATAGTACCTGCCCCTCCTATTGCTGGGTCACAGATGGAGACTGTGATACATGGTAACTGCCCCTCCTATTGCTGAGTGACAGATGGAGACTATGATACATAGTACCTGCCCCTCCTATTGCTGGGTGACAGAAGGAGACTGTGATACATAGTACCTGCCCCTCCTATTGCTGGGTGACAGAAGGAGACTGTGATACATAGTAACTGCCCCTCCTATTGCTGGGTGACAGAAGGAGACTGTGATACATAGTAACTGCCCCTCCTATTGCTGGGTGACAGAAGGAGACTGTGATACATAGTAACTGCCCCTCCTATTGCTGGGTGACAGAAGGAGACTGTGATACATAGTAACTGCCCCTCCTATTGCTGGGTGACAGAAGGAGACTGTGATACATAGTAACTGCCCCTCCTGCTGGGTGACAGATGGAGACTGTGATACATAGTAACTGCCCCTCCTATTGCTGGGTGACAGAAGGAGACTGTGATTCATAGTAACTGCCCCTCCTATTGCTGGGTGACAGAAGGAGACTGTGATACATAGTAACTGCCCCTCCTATTGCTGGGTGACAGATGGAGGCTGTGATACATAGTAACTGCCCCTCCTATTGCTGGGTGACAGAAGGAGACTGTGATACATAGTAACTGCCCCTCCTATTGCTGGGTGACAGATGGAGGCTGTTATACTTAGTAACTGCCCCTCCTATTGCTGGGTGACAGAAGGAGACTGTGATTCATAGTAACTGCCCCTCCTATTGCTGGGTGACAGAAGCAGACTGTGATACATAGTAACTGCCTCTCCTATTGCTGGGTGACAGAAGGAGACTGTGATACATAGTAACTGCCCCTCCTATTGCTGGGTGACAGATGGAGACTGTGATACATAGTAGCTGCCCCTCCTATTGCTGGGTGACAGAAGGAGACTGTGATACATAGTAACTGCCCCTCCTATTGCTGGGTGACAGAAGGAGGCTGTGATACATAGTAACTGCCCCTCCTATTGCTGGGTGATAGATGGAGATTGTGATACATAGTAACTGCCCCTCCTATTGCTGGGTGACAGAAGGAGGCTGTGATACATAGTAACTGTCCCTCCTATTGCTGGGTGACAGAAGGAGACTGTGATACATAGTAACTGCCCCTCCTATTGCTGGGTGACAGATGGAGACTGTGATACATAGTAACTGCCCCTTCTATTGCTGGGTGATAGATGGAGACTGTGATACATAGTAACTGCCCCTCCTATTGCTGGGTGATAGATGGAGACTGTGATACATAGTAACTGCCCCTTCTATTGCTGGGTGATAGATGGAGACTGTGATACATAGTAACTGCCCCTTCTATTGCTGGGTGACAGATGGAGGCTGTGATACATAGTACCTGCCCCTCTTATTGCTGGGTGACAGATGGAAGCTGTGATACATAGTACCTGCCCCTCCTATTGCTGGGTGACAGAAGGAGACTGTGATACATAGTACCTGCCCCTCCTATTGCTGGGTGACAGAAGGAGACTGTGATACATAGTAACTGCCCCTCCTGCTGGGTGACAGATGGAGACTGTGATACATAGTAACTGCCCCTCCTATTGCTTGGTGACAGAAGGAGACTGTGATACATAGTAACTGCCCCTCCTATTGCTGGGTGACAGATGGAGACTGTGATACATAGTACCTGCCCCTCCTATTGCTGGGTGACAGGAGACTGTGATACATAGTAACTGCCCCTCCTATTGCTGGGTGACAGATGGAGACTGTGATACATAGTAACTGCCCCTCCTATTGCTGGGTGACAGAAGGAGACTGTGATACATAGTAACTACCCCTCCTATTGCTGGGTAACAGAAGGAGACTGTGATACATAGTACCTGCCCCTCCTATTGCTGGGTGACAGGAGACTGTGATACATAGTAACTGCCCATCCTATTGCTGGGTGACAGAAGGGGACTGTGATACATAGTAACTGCCCCTCCTATTGCTGGGTGACAGATGGAGGCTGTGATACATAGTACCTGCCCCTCTCACTGCTGGGTGACAGATGGAGACTGTGATACATAGTACCTGCCCCTCCTATTGCTGGGTGACAGAAGGAGACTGTGATATATAGTAACTGCCCCTCCTATTGCTGGGTGACAGGAGACTGTGATACATAGTAACTGCGCCTCCTATTGCTTGGTGAAAGATGGAGACTGTGATACATAGTAACTGCCCCTTCTATTGCTGGGTGACAGATGGAGACTGTGATAAATAGTAACTGCCCCTCCTATTGCTGGGTGACAGATGGAGACTGTGATACATAGTACCTGCCCCTCCTATTGCTGGGTGACAGGAGACTGTGATACATAGTAACTGCCCCTCCTATTGCTGGGTGACAGATGGAGGCTGTTATACATAGTACCTGCCCCTCCTATTGCTGGGTGACAGAAGAGGCTGTGATACATAGTAACTGCCCCTCCTATTGCTGGGTGACAGGAGACTGTGATACATAGTAACTGCCCCTCCTATTGCTGGGTGACAGAAGGAGACTGTGATGCATAGTAACTGCCCCTCCTATTGCTGGGTGACAGAAGGAGACTGTGATACATAGTAACTGCCCCTCCTGCTGGGTGACAGATGGAGACTGTGATACATAGTACCTGCCCCTCTCACTGCTGGGTGACAGATGGAGACTGTGATACATAGTACCTGCCCCTCCTATTGCTGGGTGACAGGAGACTGTGATACATAGTAACTGCCCCTCCTATTGCTGGGTGACAGAAGGAGACTGTGATACATAGTACCTGCCCCTACTATTGCTTGGTGACAGAAGGAGACTGTGATACATAGTAACTGCCCCTCCTATTGCTGGGTGACAGAAGGAGACTGTGATACATAGTACCTGCCCCTACTATTGCTTGGTGACAGAAGGAGACTGTGATACATAGTAACTGCCCCTCCTATTGCTGGGTGACAGAAGGAGACTGTGATACATAGTAACTGCCCCTCCTATTGCTGGGTGACAGATGGAGGCTGTTATACATAGTACCTGCCCCTCCTATTGCTGGGTGACAGAAGAGGCTGTGATACATAGTAACTGCCCCTCCTATTGCTGGGTGACAGGAGACTGTGATACATAGTAACTGCCCCTCCTATTGCTGGGTGACAGAAGGAGACTGTGATGCATAGTAACTGCCCCTCCTATTGCTGGGTGACAGAAGGAGACTGTGATACATAGTAACTGCCCCTCCTGCTGGGTGACAGATGGAGACTGTGATACATAGTACCTGCCCCTCTCACTGCTGGGTGACAGATGGAGACTGTGATACATAGTACCTGCCCCTCCTATTGCTGGGTGACAGGAGACTGTGATACATAGTAACTGCCCCTCCTATTGCTGGGTGACAGAAGGAGACTGTGATACATAGTAACTGCCCCTCCTATTGCTGGGTGATAGATGGAGACTGTGATACATAGTACCTGCCCCTCCTATTGCTGGGTGACAGATGGAGACTGTGATACATAGTAACTGCCCCTCCTATTGCTGGGTGACAGGAGACTGTGATACATAGTACCTGCCCCTCCTATTGCTGGGTGACAGAAGGAGACTGTGATACATAGTAACTGCCCCTCCTATTCCTGGGTGACAGAAGGAGACTGTGATACATAGTAACTGCCCCTCCTATTGCTGGGTGACAGAAGGAGACTGTGATACATAGTAACTGCCCCTCCTATTGCTGGGTGACAGATGGAGGCTGTGATACATAGTACCTGCCCCTCCTATTGCTGGGTGACAGAAGGAGACTGTGATTCATAGTAACTGCCCCTCCTATTGCTGGGTGACAGATGGAGACTGTGATACATAGTACCTGCCCCTCCTATTGCTGGGTGACAGAAGGAGACTGTGATTCATAGTAACTGCCCCTCCTATTGCTGGGTGACAGATGGAGACTGTGATACATAGTACCTGCCCCTCCTATTGCTGGGTGACAGATGGAGACAGTGATACATAGTAACTGCCCCTCCTATTGCTGGGTGATAGATGGAGACTGTGATACATAGTACCTGCCCCTCCTATTGCTGGGTGACAGATGGAGACTGTGATACATAGTAACTGCCCCTCCTATTGCTGGGTGACAGGAGACTGTGATACATAGTACCTGCCCCTCCTATTGCTGGGTGACAGAAGGAGACTGTGATACATAGTAACTGCCCCTCCTATTGCTGGGTGACAGGAGACTGTGATACATAGTACCTGTCCCTCCTATTGCTGGGTGACAGATGGAGACTGTGATACATAGTAACTGCCCCTCCTATTGCTGGGTGACAGAAGGAGACTGTGATACATAGTACCTGCCCCTACTATTGCTTGGTGACAGAAGGAGACTGTGATACATAGTAACTGCCCCTCCTATTGCTGGGTGACAGAAGGAGACTGTGATACATAGTAACTGCCCCTCCTATTGCTGGGTGACAGATGGAGGCTGTGATACATAGTACCTGCCCCTCCTATTGCTGGGTGACAGAAGGAGACTGTGATTCATAGTAACTGCCCCTCCTATTGCTGGGTGACAGATGGAGACTGTGATACATAGTACCTGCCCCTCCTATTGCTGGGTGACAGATGGAGGCTGTGATACATAGTAACTGCCCCTCCTATTCCTGGGTGACAGATGGAGACAGTGATACATAGTAACTGCCCCTCCTATTGCTGGGTGATAGATGGAGACTGTGATACATAGTACCTGCCCCTCCTATTGCTGGGTGACAGATGGAGACTGTGATACATAGTAACTGCCCCTCCTATTGCTGGGTGACAGGAGACTGTGATACATAGTACCTGCCCCTCCTATTGCTGGGTGACAGAAGGAGACTGTGATACATAGTACCTGCCCCTCCTATTGCTGGATGACAGATGGAGGCTGTGATACATAGTAACTGCCCCGCCTATTGCTGGGTGACAGATGGAGGCTGTGATACATAGTAACTGCCCCTCCTATTGCTGGGTGACAGATGGAGACAGTGATACATAGTAACTGCCCCTCCTATTGCTGGGTGATAGATGGAGACTGTGATACATAGTACCTGCCCCTCCTATTGCTGGGTGACAGATGGAGACTGTGATACATAGTAACTAGTAACTGCCCCTCCTATTGCTGGGTGACATGAGACTGTGATACATAGTAACTGCCCCTCCTATTGCTGGGTGACATGAGACTGTGATACATAGTAACTGCCCCTCCTATTGCTGGGTGACAGAAGGAGACTGTGATACATAGTACCTGCCCCTCCTATTGCTGGGTGACAGAAGGAGACTGTGATACATAGTAACTGCCCCTCCTATTGCTGGGTGACAGATGGAGACTGTGATACATAGTAACTGCCCCTCCTATTGCTGTGTGACAGATGGAGACTGTGATACATAGTACCTGCCCCTCCTATTGCTTGGTGACAGAATGAGACTGTGATACATAGTAACTGCCCCTCCTATTGCTGGGTGACAGATGGATGCTGTGATACATAGTACCTGCCCCTCCTATTGCTGGGTGACAGATGGAGACTGTGATACATAGTAACTGCCCCTCCTATTGCTGGGTGACAGATGGAGGCTGTGATACATAGTAACTGCCCCTCCTATTGCTGGGTGACAGATGGAGACTGTGATACATAGTAACTGCCCCTCCTATTGCTGGGTCACAGATGGAGACTGTGATACATAGTAACTGCCCCTCCTATTGCTGGGTCACAGAAGGAGACTGTGATACATAGTAACTGCCCCTCCTATTGCTGGGTGACAGAAGGAGACTGTGATACAAAGTACCTGCCCCTCCTATTGCTGGGTGACAGATGGAGACTGTGATACATAGTAACTGCCCCTCCTATTGCTGGGTCACAGATGGAGACTGTGATACATAGTAACTGCCCCTCCTATTGCTGGGTCACAGAAGGAGACTGTGATACATAGTAACTGCCCCTCCTATTGCTGGGTGACAGAAGGAGACTGTGATACATAGTAACTGCCCCTCCTATTCCTGGGTGACAGCAGGAGACTGTGATACATAGTAACTGCCCCTCCTATTGCTGGGTGACAGGAGACTGTGATACATAGTACCTGCCCCTCCTATTGCTGGGTGACAGATGGAGACTGTGATACATAGTAACTGCCTCTCCTATTGCTGGGTGACAGATGGAGGCTGTGATACATAGTAACTGCCCCTCCTATTGCTGGGTGACAGATGGAGACTGTGATACATAGTAACTGCCCCTCCTATTGCTGGGTCACAGAAGGAGACTGTGATACATAGTAACTGCCCCTCCTATTGCTGGGTGACAGAAGGAGACTGTGATACATAGTAACTGCCCCTCCTATTGCTGGGTGACAGATGGAGGCTGTGATACATAGTAACTGCCCCTCCTATTGCTGGGTGACAGAAGGAGACTGTGATACAAAGTACCTGCCCCTCCTATTCCTGGGTGACAGCAGGAGGCTGTGATAGATAGTAACTGCCCCTCCTATTGCTGGGTGACAGATGGAGACTGTGATACATAGTAACTGCCCCTCCTATTGCTGGGTCACAGATGGAGACTGTGATTCATAGTAACTGCCCCTCCTATTGCTGGGTGACAGAAGGAGACTGTGATACATAGTAACTGCCCCTCCTATTGCTGGGTGACAGATGGAGGCTGTGATACATAGTAACTGCCCCTCCTATTGCTGGGTGACAGAAGGAGACTGTGATTCATTGTAACTGCCCCTCCTATTGCTGGGTGACAGAAGGAGACTGTGATACATAGTAACTGCCCCTCCTATTGCTGGGTGACAGATGGAGGCTGTGATACATAGTACCTGCCCCTCCTATTGCTGGGTGACAGATGGAGACTGTGATACATAGTACCTGCCCCTCCTATTGCTGGGTGACAGAAGGAGACTGTGATACATAGTAACTGCCCCTCCTATTGCTGGGTGACAGATAGAGGCTGTTATACATAGTAACTGCCCCTCCTATTGCTGGGTGACAGAAGGAGACTGTGATTCATAGTAACTGCCCCTCCTATTGCTGGGTGACAGAAGCAGACTGTGATACATAGTAACTGCCTCTCCTATTGCTGGGTGACAGAAGGAGACTGTGATACATAGTAGCTGCCCCTCCTATTGCTGGGTGACAGAAGGAGACTGTGATACATAGTAACTGCCCCTCCTATTGCTGGGTGACAGAAGGAGGCTGTGATACATAGTAACTGCCCCTCCTATTGCTGGGTGATAGATGGAGATTGTGATACATAGTAACTGCCCCTCCTATTGCTGGGTGACAGAAGGAGGCTGTGATACATAGTAACTGTCCCTCCTATTGCTGGGTGACAGAAGGAGACTGTGATACATAGTAACTGCCCCTCCTATTGCTGGGTGACAGAAGGAGGCTGTGATACATAGTAACTGCCCCTCCTATTGCTGGGTGATAGATGGAGATTGTGATACATAGTAACTGCCCCTCCTATTGCTGGGTGACAGAAGGAGGCTGTGATACATAGTAACTGTCCCTCCTATTGCTGGGTGACAGAAGGAGACTGTGATACATAGTAACTGCCCCTCCTATTGCTGGGTGACAGATGGAGACTGTGATACATAGTAACTGCCCCTTCTATTGCTGGGTGATAGATGGAGACTGTGATACATAGTAACTGCCCCTCCTATTGCTGGGTGATAGATGGAGACTGTGATACATAGTAACTGCCCCTTCTATTGCTGGGTGATAGATGGAGACTGTGATACATAGTAACTGCCCCTTCTATTGCTGGGTGACAGATGGAGGCTGTGATACATAGTACCTGCCCCTCCTATTGCTGGGTGACAGATGGAAGCTGTGATACATAGTACCTGCCCCTCCTATTGCTGGGTGACAGATGGAAGCTGTGATACATAGTACCTGCCCCTCCTATTGCTGGGTAACAGAAGGAGACTGTGATACATAGTACCTGCCCCTCCTATTGCTGGGTGACAGAAGGAGACTGTGATACATAGTAACTGCCCCTCCTGCTGGGTGACAGATGGAGACTGTGATACATAGTAACTGCCCCTCCTATTGCTTGATGACAGAAGGAGACTGTGATACATAGTAACTGCCCCTCCTATTGCTGGGTGACAGATGGAGACTGTGATACATAGTACCTGCCCCTCCTATTGCTGGGTGACAGGAGACTGTGATACATAGTAACTGCCCCTCCTATTGCTGGGTGACAGATGGAGACTGTGATACATAGTAACTGCCCCTCCTATTGCTGGGTGACAGAAGGAGACTGTGATACATAGTAACTACCCCTCCTATTGCTGGGTGACAGAAGGAGACTGTGATACATAGTACCTGCCCCTCCTATTGCTGGGTGACAGGAGACTGTGATACATAGTAACTGCCCCTCCTATTGCTGGGTGACAGAAGGAGACTGTGATACATAGTAACTGCCCCTCCTATTGCTGGGTGACAGATGGAGGCTGTGATACATAGTACCTGCCCCTCTCACTGCTGGGTGACAGATGGAGACTGTGATACATAGTACCTACCCCTCCTATTGCTGGGTGACAGAAGGAGACTGTGATACATAGTAACTGCCCCTCCTATTGCTGGGTGACAGAAGGAGGCTGTGATACATAGTAACTGCCCCTCCTATTGCTGGGTGATAGATGGAGATTGTGATACATAGTAACTGCCCCTCCTATTGCTGGGTGACAGAAGGAGGCTGTGATACATAGTAACTGTCCCTTCTATTGCTGGGTGACAGATGGAGGCTGTGATACATAGTACCTGCCCCTCTTATTGCTGGGTGACAGATGGAAGCTGTGATACATAGTACCTGCCCCTCCTATTGCTGGGTGACAGATGGAAGCTGTGATACATAGTACCTGCCCCTCCTATTGCTGGGTGACAGAAGGAGACTGTGATACATAGTACCTGCCCCTCCTATTGCTGGGTGACAGAAGGAGACTGTGATACATAGTAACTGCCCCTCCTATTGCTGGGTGACAGAAGGAGACTGTGATACATAGTAACTGCCCCTCCTGCTGGGTGACAGATGGAGACTGTGATACATAGTAACTGCCCCTCCTATTGCTGGGTGACAGAAGGAGACTGTGATACATAGTAACTGCCCCTCCTATTGCTGGGTGACAGATGGAGACTGTGATACATAGTACCTGCCCCTCCTATTGCTGGGTGACAGGAGACTGTGATACATAGTAACTGCCCCTCCTATTGCTGGGTGACAGATGGAGACTGTGATACATAGTAACTTCCCCTCCTATTGCTGGGTGACAGAAGGAGACTGTGATACATAGTAACTACCCCTCCTATTGCTGGGTGACAGAAGGAGACTGTGATACATAGTACCTGCCCCTCCTATTGCTGGGTGACAGGAGACTGTGATACATAGTAACTGCCCCTCCTATTGCTGGGTGACAGAAGGAGACTGTGATACATAGTAACTGACCCTCCTATTGCTGGGTGACAGATGGAGGCTGTGATACATAGTACCTGCCCCTCTCACTGCTGGGTGACAGATGGAGACTGTGATACATAGTACCTGTCCCTCCTATTGCTGGGTGACAGAAGGAGACTGTGATACATAGTACCTGCCCCTCCTATTGCTGGGTGACAGAAGGAGACTGTGATACATAGTAACTGCCCCTCCTATTGCTGGGTGACAGATGGATACTGTGATACATAGTAACTGCCCCTCCTATTGCTGGGTGACAGGAGACTGTGATACATAGTAATTGCCCCTCCTATTGCTGGGTGACAGATGGAGACTGTGATAGATAGTAACTGCCCCTCCTATTGCTGGGTGACAGGAGACTGTGATACATAGTAATTGCCCCTCCTATTGCTGGGTGACAGATGGAGGCTGAGATGCATAGTATCTGCCCCTCCTATTGGTGGGTGACAGATGCAGACTGTGATACATAGTAACTGCCCCTCCTATTGCTGGGTGACAAATGGAGGCTGTGATACATAGTAACTGCCCCTCCTATTGCTGGGTGACAGAAGGAGACTGTGATACATAGTACCTGCACCTCCTATTGCTGGGTGACAGATGGAGACTGTGATACATAGTACCTGCCCCTCCTATTGCTGGGTGACAGAAGGAGACTGTGAGACATAGTACCTGCCCCTCCTATTGCTGGGTGCCCCTCCTATTACTGGGTGACAGATGGAGGCTGTGATACATAGTAACTGCCCCTCCTATTGCTGGGTGACAGAAGGAGACTGTGATACATAGTACCTGCCCCTCTCACTGCTGGGTGACAGATGGAGACTATGATACATAGTACCTGCCCCTCCTATTGCTGGGTGACAGAAGGAGACTGTGATACATAGTACCTGCCCCTCCTATTGCTGGGTGACAGAAGGAGACTGTGATACATAGTAACTGCCCCTCCTATTGCTGGGTGACAGATGGATACTGTGATACATAGTAACTGCCCCTCCTATTGCTGGGTGACAGGAGACTGTGATACATAGTAATTGCCCCTCCTATTGCTGGGTGACAGATGGAGACTGTGATACATAGTAACTGCCCCTCCTATTGCTGGGTGACAGGAGACTGTGATACATAGTAATTGCCCCTCCTATTGCTGGGTGACAGATGGAGGCTGTGATGCATAGTATCTGCCCCTCCTATTGGTGGGTGACAGATGGAGACTGTGATACATAGTATCTGCCCCTCCTATTGCTGGGTGACAGAAGGATGCTGTGATACATAGTAACTGCCCCTCCTATTGCTGGGTGACAGATGGAGGCTGTGATACATAGTACCTGCCCCTCCTATTGCTGGGTGACAGAAGGAGACTGTGATTCATAGTAACTGCCCCTCCTATTGCTGGGTGACAGATGGAGACTGTGATACATAGTACCTGCCCCTCCTATTGCTGGGTGACAGAAGGAGACTGTGATACATAGTACCTGCCCCTCCTATTGCTGGGTGCCCCTCCTATTACTGGGTGACAGATGGAGACTGTGATACATAGTAACTGCCCCTCCTATTGCTGGGTGACAGATGGAGGCTGTGATACATAGTACCTGCCCCTCCTATTGCTGGGTGACAGAAGGAGACTGTGATACATAGTACCTGCCCCTCCTATTGCTGGGTGACAGATGGAGACTGTGATACATAGTACCTGCCCCTCCTATTGCTGGGTGACAGAAGGAGACTGTGAGACATAGTACCTGCCCCTCCTATTGCTGGGTGACAGAAGGAGGCTGTGAGACATAGTAACTGCCCCTCCTATTGCTGGGTGACAGAAGGAGGCTGTGAGACATAGTATCTGCCCCTCCTATTGCTGGGTGACAGATGGAGACTGTGATACATAGTAACTGCCCCTCCTATTGCTGGGTGACAGATGGAGACTGTGATACATAGTAACTGCCCCTCCTATTGCTGGGTGACAGATGGAGACTGTGATACATAGTAACTGCCCCTCCTATTGCTGGGTGACAGATGGAGACTGTGATACATAGTAACTGCCCCTCCTATTGCTGGGTGACAGATGGAGACTGTGATACATAGTAACTGCCCCTCCTATTGCTGGGTGACAGATGGAGACTGTGATACATAGTAACTGCCCCTCCTATTGCTGGGTGACAGATGGAGACTGTGATACATATTAACTGCCCCTCCTATTGCTGGGTGACAGAAGACTGTGATACATAGTAACTGCCCCTCCTATTGCTGGGTGACAGGAGACTGTGATACATAGTACCTGCCCCTCCTATTGCTGGGTGACAGGAGACTGTGATACATAGTAACTGCCCCTCCTATTGCTGGGTGACAGATGGAGGCTGTTATACATAGTTCCTGCCCCTCCTATTGCTGGGTGACAGAAGAAGACTGTGATACATAGTAACTGCCCCTCCTATTGCTGGGTGACAGAAGGAGACTGTGATACATAGTAACTGCCCCTCCTATTGCTGGGTGACAGATGGAGACTGTGATACATAGTAACTGCCCCTCCTATTGCTGGGTGACAGGAGACTGTGATACATAGTAACTGCCCCTCCTATTGCTGGGTGACAGATGGAGGCTGTGATATATAGTAACTGCCTCTCCTATTGCTGGGTGACAGAAGGAGACTGTGATACATAGTAACTGCCCCTCCTATTGCTGGGTGACAGATGGAGGCTGTGATACATAGTAACTGCCCCTCCTATTGCTGGGTGACAGATGGAGGCTGTGATACATAGTAACTGCCCCTCCTATTGCTGGGTGACAGAGGGAGACCGTGATACATAGTAACTGCCCCTCCTATTGCTGGGTGACAGAAGGAGACCGTGATACATAGTAACTGCCCCTCCTATTGCTGGGTGACAGAAGGAGACTGTGATACATAGTAACTGCCCCTCCTATTGGTGGGTGACAGAAGGAGACTGTGATACATAGTAACTGCCCCTCCTATTGCTGGGTGACAGAAGGAGACTGTGATACATAGTACCTGCCCCTCCTATTGCTGGGTGACAGGAGACTGTGATACATAGTAACTGCCCCTCCTATTGCTGGGTGACAGATGGAGACTGTGATACATAGTAACTGCCCCTCCTATTGCTGTGTGACAGAAGGAGGATGTGATACATAGTAACTGCCCCTCCTATTGCTGGGTGACAGAAGGAGGATGTGATACATAGTAACTGCCCCTCCTATTGCTGGGTGACAGAAGGATGCTGTGATACATAGTAACTGCCCCTCCTATTGCTGTGTGACAGAAGGAGGATGTGATACATAGTACCTGCCCCTCCTATTGCTGGGTGACAGAAGGATGCTGTGATACATAGTAACTGCTCATCCTATTGCTGGGTGACAGATGGAGGCTGTGATACATAGTAACTGCCCCTCCTATTGCTGGGTGACAGAATGAGACCGTGATACATAGTAACTGCCCCTCCTATTGCTGGGTGACAGATGGAGACTGTGATACATAGTAACTGCCCCTCCTATTGCTGGGTGACAGATGGAGACTGTGATACATAGTAACTGCCCCTCCTATTGCTGGGTGACAGAAGGAGGCTGTGATACATAGTACCTGCCCCTCCTATTGCTGGGTGACAGATGGAGACTGTGATACATAGTAACTGCCCCTCCTATTGCTGGGTGACAGATGGAGACTGTGATACATAGTAACTGCCCCTCCTATTGCTGGGTGACAAAAGGATGCTGTGATTCATAGTAACTGCCCCTCCTATTGCTGGGTGACAGAAGGATGCTGTGATACATAGTAACTGCCCCTCCTATTGCTGGGTCACAGATGGATACTGTGATACATAGTAACTGCCCCTCCTATTGCTGGGTGACAGGAGACTGTGATACATAGTAATTGCCCCTCCTATTGCTGGGTGACAGATGGAGACTGTGATAGATAGTACCTGCCCTTCCTATTGCTGGGTGACAGATGGAGGCTGTGATGCATAGTATCTGCCCCTCCTATTGCTGGGTGACAGAATGAGACTGTGATACATAGTATCTGCCCCTCCTATTGGTGGGTGACAGATGGAGACTGTGATACATAGTAACTGCCCCTCCTATTGCTGGGTGACAGATGGAGGCTGTGATACATAGTAACTGCCCCTCCTATTGCTGGGTGACAGAAGGAGACTGTGATACATAGTAACTGCCCCCCCTATTGCTGGGTGACAGGAGACTGTGATACATAGTACCTGCCCCTCCTATTGCTGGGTCACAGAAGGAGGATTTGATACATAGTACCTGCCCCTCCTATTGCTGGGTGACAGAAGGATGCTGTGATACATAGTAATTGCCCCTCCAATTGCTGGGTGACAGATGGAGGCTGTGATACATAGTAACTGCCCCTCCTATTGCTGGGTGACAGAATGAGACCGTGATACATAGTAACTGCCCCTCCTTTTGCTGGGTGACAGGAGACTGTGATACATAGTAACTGCCCCTCCTATTGCTGGGTCACAGATGGAGACTGTGATACATAGTAACTGCCCCTCCTATTGCTGGGTGACAGAAGGAGACCGTGATACATAGTAACTGCCCCTCCTATTGCTGGGTGACAGATGGAGACTGTGATACATAGTACCTGCCCCTCCTATTGCTGGGTGACAGATGGAGACTATGATACATAGTAACTGCCCCTCCTATTGCTGGGTGACAGATGGAGACTGTGATACATAGTAACTGCCCCTCCTATTGCTGGGTGACAGGAGACTGTGATACATAGTAACTGCCCCTCCTATTGCTGGGTGACAGATGGAGGCTGTGATACATAGTACCTGCCCCTCCTATTGCTGGGTGACAGAAGGAGACTGTGATACATAGTAACTGCCTCTCCTATTGCTGGGTGACAGATGGAGACTGTGATACATAGTACCTGCCCCTCCTATTGCTGGGTGACAGAAGGAGACTGTGATGCATAGTACCTGCCCCTCCTATTGCAGGGTGACAGATGGAGACTGTGATGCATAGTAACTGCCCCTCCTATTCTGAGTGACAGATGGAGACTGTGATACATAGTAACTGCCCCTCCTATTGCTGGGTGACAGATGGAGACTGTAATACATAGTAACTGCCCCTCCTATTGCTGGGTCACAGATGGAGACTGTGATACATAGTAACTGCCCCTCCTTTTGCTGGGTCACAGAAGGAGACTGTGATACATAGGAACTGCCCCTCCTATTGCTGGGTGACAGAAGGAGACTGTTATACATAGTAACTGCCCCTCCTATTGCTGGGTGACAGAAGGAGACTGTGATACATAGTAACTGCCCCTCCTATTGCTGGGTGACAGAAGGAGACTGTGATACATAGTAACTGCCCCTCCTATTGCTGGGTGACAGGAGACTGTGATACATAGTACCTGCCCCTCCTATTGCTGGGTGACAGATGGAGGCTGTGATACATAGTAACTGCCCCTCCTATTGCTGGGTGACAGAAGGAGACTGTGATACATAGTAACTGCCCCTCCTATTGCTGGGTGACAGATGGAGACTGTGATACATAGTAATTGCCCCTCCTATTGCTGGGTGACAGATGGAGGCTGTGATACATAGTAACTGCCCCTCCTATTGCTGGGTGACAGATGGAGACTGTGATACATAGTAACTAGTAACTGCCCCTCCTATTGCTGGGTGACAGGAGACTGTGATACATAGTAACTGCCCCTCCTATTGCTGGGTGACAGATGGAGGCTGTGATACATAGTACCTGCCCCTCCTATTGCTGGGTGACAGAAGGAGACTGTGATACATAGTAACTGCCTCTCCTATTGCTGGGTGACAGATGGAGACTGTGATACATAGTACCTGCCCCTCCTATTGCTGGGTGACAGAAGGAGACTGTGATGCATTGTACCTTCCCCTCCTATTGCAGGGTGACAGATGGAGACTGTGATGCATAGTAACTGCCCCTCCTATTCTGAGTGACAGATGGAGACTGTGATACATAGTAACTGCCCCTCCTATTGCTGGGTGACAGATGGAGACTGTAATACATAGTAACTGCCCCTCCTATTGCTGGGTCACAGATGGAGACTGTGATACATAGTAACTGCCCCTCCTTTTGCTGGGTCACAGAAGGAAACTGTGATACATAGGAACTGCCCCTCCTATTGCTGGGTGACAGAAGGAGACTGTTATACATAGTAACTGCCCCTCCTATTGCTGGGTGACAGAAGGAGACTGTGATACATAGTAACTGCCCCTCCTATTGCTGGGTGACAGAAGGAGACTGTGATACATAGTAACTGCCCCTCCTATTGCTGGGTGACAGGAGACTGTGATACATAGTACCTGCCCCTCCTATTGCTGGGTGACAGATGGAGGCTGTGATACATAGTAACTGCCCCTCCTATTGCTGGGTGACAGAAGGAGACTGTGATACATAGTAACTGCCCCTCCTATTGCTGGGTGACAGAAGGAGACTGTGATACATAGTACCTGCCCCTCCTATTGCTGGGTGACAGAAGGAGACTGTGATACATAGTACCTGCCCCTCCTATTGCTGGGTGACAGATGGAGGCTGTGATACGTAGTAACTGCCCCTCCTATTGCTGGGTGACAGAAGGAGGCTGTGATACGTAGTAACTGCCTCTCCTATTGCTGGGTGACAGATGGAGACTGTGATACATAGTAACTGCCCCTCCTATTGCTGGGTGACAGATGGAGACTGTGATACATAGTACCTGCCCCTCCTATTGCTGGGTCACAGATGGAGACTGTGATACATAGTACCTGCCCCTCCTATTGCTGGGTGACAGATGGAGGCTGTGATACATACTACCTGCCCCTCCTATTGCTGGGTGACAGAAGGAGACTGTGATACATAGTAAATGCCCCTCCTATTGGTGGGTGACAGAAGGAGACTGTGATACATAGTACCTGCCCCTCCTATTGGTGGGTGACAGAAGGAGACTGTGATACATAGTAACTGCCTCTTCTATTGCTGGGTCACAGAAGGAGACTGTGATACATAGTAACTGCCCCTCCTATTGCTGGGTGACAGATGGAGACTGTGATACATAGTACCTGCCCCTCCTATTGCTGGGTGACAGATGGAGGCTGTGATACATAGTAACTGCCCCTCCTATTGCTGGGTGACAGATGGAGACTGTGATAGATAGTAACTGCCCCTCCTATTGCTGGGTGACAGAAGGAGACTGTGATACATAGTACCTGCCCCTCCTATTGGTGGGTGACAGAAGGAGACTGTGATACATAGTAACTGCCCCTCCTATTGCTGGGTGACAGAAGGAGACTGTGATACATAGTAACTGCCCCTCCTATTGCTGGGTGACAGAAGGAGACTGTTATACATAGTAACTGCCCCTCCTATTGCTGGGTGACAGAAGGAGACTGTGATACATAGTAACTGCCCCTCCTATTGCTGGGTGACAGGAGACTGTGATACATAGTACCTGCCCCTCCTATTGCTGGGTGACAGATGGAGGCTGTGATACATAGTAACTGCCCCTCCTATTGCTGGGTGACAGATGGAGACTGTGATACATAGTAACTGCCCCTCCTATTGCTGGGTGACAGAAGGAGACTGTGATACATAGTACCTGCCCCTCCTATTGCTGGGTGACAGAAGGAGACTGTGATACATAGTACCTGCCCCTCCTATTGCTTGGTGACAGATGGAGGCTGTGATACATAGTAACTGCCCCTCCTATTGCTGGGTGACAGAAGGAGGCTGTGATACATAGTACCTGCCCCTCCTATTGCTGGGTGACAGAAGGAGGCTGTGATACATAGTAACTGCCCCTCCTATTGCTGGGTGACAGAAGGAGACTGTGATACATAGTACCTGCCCCTCCTATTGCTGGGTGACAGAAGGAGGCTGTGATACATAGTAACTGCCCCTCCTATTGCTGGGTGACAGAAGGAGACTGTGATACATAGTAACTGCCCCTCCTATTGCTGGGTGACAGATGGAGGCTGTGATACATAGTAACTGCCCCTCCTATTGCTGGGTCACAGAAGGAGACTGTGATACATAGTAACTGCCCCTCCTATTGCTGGGTGACAGTTGGAGGCTGTGATACATAGTAACTGCCCCTCCTATTGCTGGGTGACAGATGGAGACTGTGATACATAGTAACTGCCCCTCCTATTGCTGGGTGACAGATGGAGACTGTGATACATAGTAATTGCCCCTCCTATTGCTGGGTGACAGATGGAGGCTGTGATACATAGTAACTGCCCCTCCTATTGCTGGGTGACAGATGGAGACTGTGATACATAGTAACTAGTAACTGCCCCTCCTATTGCTGGGTGACAGGAGACTGTGATACATAGTAACTGCCCCTCCTATTGCTGGGTGACAGAAGGAGACTGCGATACATAGTAACTGCCCCTCCTATTGCTGGGTGACAGATGGAGGCTGTGATACATAGTACCTGCCACTCCTATTGCTGGGTGACAGAAGGAGACTGTGATACATAGTACCTGCCCCTCCTATTGCTGGGTGACAGAAGGAGACTGTGATACATAGTACCTGCCCCTCCTATTGCTGGGTGACAGATGGAGACTGTGATACATAGTACCTGCCCCTCCTATTGCTGGGTGACAGATGGAGACTGTGATGCATAGTAACTTCCCCTCCTATTGCTGGGTGACAGATGGAGGCTGTGATACATAGTAACTGCCCCTCCTATTGCTGGGTGACAGATGGAGACTGTGATACATAGTAACTGCCCCTCCTATTGCTGGGTGACAGATGGAGACTGTGATACATAGTAACTGCCCCTCCTATTGCTGGGTGACAGAAGGAGACTGTGATACATAGTAACTGCCCCTCCTATTGCTGGGTGACAGAAGGAGACTGTTATACATAGTAACTGCCCCTCCTATTGCTGGGTGACAGAAGGAGACTGTGATACATAGTAACTGCCCCTCCTATTGCTGGGTGACAGATGGAGACTGTGATACATAGTAACTGCCCCTCCTATTGCTGGGTGACAGATGGAGACTGTGATACATAGTAACTGCCCCTCCTATTGCTGGGTGACAGAAGGAGACTGTGATACATAGTAACTGCCCCTCCTATTGCTGGGTGACAGATGGAGACTGTGATACATAGTAACTGCCCCTCCTATTGCTGGGTGACAGAAGGAGACTGTGATACATAGTAACTGCCCCTCCTATTGCAGGGTGACAGATGGAGACTGTGATACATAGTATCTGCCCCTCCTATTGCTGGGTGACAGATGGAGACTGTGATACATAGTAACTGCCCCTCCTATTGCTGGGTGACAGAAGGAGACTGTGATACATAGTAACTGCCCCTCCTATTGCTGGGTCACAGAAGGAGACTGTGATACATAGTAACTGCCCCTCCTATTGCTGGGTCACAGAAGGAGACTGTGATACATAGTAACTGCCCCTCCTATTGCTGGGTGACAGAAGGAGACTGTGATACATAGTAACTGCCTCTCCTATTGCTGGGTGACAGAAGGAGACTGTGATACATAGTAACTGCCCCTCCTATTGCTGGGTGACAGAAGGAGACTGTGATACATAGTAACTGCCCCTCCTATTGCTGGGTGACAGGAGACTGTGATACATAGTACCTGCCCCTCCTATTGCTGGGTGACAGATGGAGACTGTGATACATAGTAACTGCCCCTCCTATTGCTGGGTGACAGATGGAGACTGTGATACATAGTACCTGCCCCTCCTATTGCTGGGTGACAGATGGAGACTGTGATACATAGTACCTGCCCCTCCTATTGCTGGGTGACAGATGGATGCTGTGATACATACTACCTGCCCCTCCTATTGCTGGGTGACAGATGGAGGCTGTGATACATAGTACCTGCCCCTCCTATTGGTGGGTGACAGAAGGAGACTGTGATACATTGTACCTGCCCCTCCTATTGGTGGGTGACAGAAGGAGACTGTGATACATAGTAACTGCCTCTCCTATTGCTGGGTCACAGAAGGAGACTGTGATACATAGTAACTGCCCCTCCTATTGCTGGGTGACAGATGGAGACTGTGATACATAGTAACTGCCCCTCCTATTGCTGGGTGACAGATGGAGGCTGTGATACATACTACCTGCCCCTCCTATTGCTGGGTGACAGAAGGAGACTGTGATACATAGTACCTGCCCCTCCTATTGGTGGGTGACAGAAGGAGACTGTGATACATAGTAACTGCCCCTCCTATTGCTGGGTGATAGATGGAGCCTGTGATACATAGTACCTGCCCCTCCTATTGCTATGTGACAGATGGAGACTGTGATACATAGTAACTAGTAACTGCCCCTCCTATTGCTGGGTGACAGATGGAGACTGTGATACATAGTAACTGCCCCTCCTATTGCTGGGTGACAGATGGAGACTGTGATACATAGTAACTGCCCCTCCTATTGCTGGGTGACAGATGGAGGCTGTGATACATAGTAACTGCCCCTCCTATTGCTGGGTGACAGATGGAGACTGTGATACATAGTACCTGCCCCTCCTACTGCTGGGTGATGATGGAGAGATAATTGTGAAATGATCGCTGTATCGCTGCCACTAAGTCACTGGGGTGTCTCGCCCCTATAAGGTCACCTACGTCTTCTGGTATATTTTCTGCATAGAAAAACCATAGACTTCCTGACCCCTCTCAGGTCCTATTGAGAAGGGGATGTCACTTCTACTGGGGGTGTAATTGTGTGACCCTTATAGGTACACCCGAGGGCAGAGGTCACTCCTACTGGGGGTGTAACTGTGTGACCTGGCCGGACGCTGATGGTGACCCTTATAGGTACACCCGAGGGCAGAGGTCACTCCTACGGGGGGTGTAACTGTGTGACCCGGACGCTAATGGTGACCCTTATAGGTACACCCGAGGGCAGAGGTCACTCCTACTGAGGGTGTAACTGTGTGTCCCGTCCGGACGCTGTTGGTGACCCTTATAGGTACACCTGAGGGCAGAGGTCACTCCTACTGTGGGAGTAACTGTGTGACCCGGCCGGACGCTGATGGTGACCCTTATAGGTACACCTGAAGGCAGAGGTCACTCCTACTGGGGGAATAACTGCGTGACCCGGCCAGACGCTAATGGTGACCCTTATAGGTACACCCGAGGGCAGAGGTCACTCCTACTGAGGGTGTAACTGTGTGTCCCGGTCGGACGCTGATGGTGACCCTTATAGGTACACCTGAGGGCAGAGGTCACTCCTACTGGGGGAATAACTGTGTGTCCCGGCCGGACGCTGATGGTGACCCTTATAGGTACACCTGAGGGCAGAGGTAACTCCTACTGTGGGAGTAACTATGTGACCCGGCCGGACGCTGATGGTGAACCTTATAGGTACACTTGAGGGCAGAGGTCACTCCTACTGGGGGAATAACTGTGTGACCCGGCCGGACGCTAATGGTGACCCTTATAGGTACACCCGAGGGCAGAGGTCACTCCTACTGAGGGTGTAACTGTGTGTCCCGGCCGGACGCTGATGGTGACCCTTATAGGTCCACCTGAGGGCAGAGGTCACTCCTACTGGGGTTGTAACTGTGTGTCCTGGCCGGACGCTGATGGTGACCCTTATAGGTACACCTGAGGGCAGAGATAACTCCTACTAGGGGAATAACTGTGTGACCCGGCCGGACACTGATGGTGACCCTTATAGGTACACCCGAGGGCAGAGGTCACTCCTACTGAGGGTTGAACTGTGTGACCCGGCCGGACGCTGATGGTGACCCTTATAGGTATACCTGAGGGCAGAGGTCACTCCTACTGGGGGTGTAACTGTGTGTCCCGGCCGGACGCTGATGGTGACCCTTATATTCTTCTGATGATTCTTGCAGATGCTGGGCCAGTTTATCGCTCGGGCGGTAGCAGATCACGCTTTGCCGCTAGATTTCCTGGACCGTTACAAGGGACGGGTGGATTGCGAGCACGCACGGTGAGAAATATTGCTTAAGCAGCTTTTTACAAACTGTCCAGGTTGTAAGGATGTCCATGCTTGAGCACAGGTGTATTAATTAGTACATCAGTCAATTTGATTTAACCATGTGTCCTTTTTCCTTAAAACCCGGATTGTTAGGGTGCCTGGGGCCCTCACATTGGGGACTCGGGCTTAGGGTGCCTGGGGCCCTGACATTGGGGACTCGGGCTTAGGGTGCCTGGGGCCCTGACATTGGGGGACTCGGGCTTAGGGTGCCTGGGGCCCTGACATTGGGAGACTCGGGCTTAGGGTGCCTGGGGCCCTGACATTGGGGGACTCTGGCTTAGGGTGCCTGGGGTCCTGACATTGGGAGACTCGGGCTTAGGGTGCCTGGGGCCCTGACATTGGGAGACTCGGGCTTAGGGTGCCTGGGGCCCTGACATTGGGGCACTCGGGCTTAGGGTGCCTGGGGCCCTGACATTGGGGGACTCGGGCTTAGGGTGCCTGGGGCCCTGACATTGGGGGACTCGGGCTTAGGGTGCCTGGGGCGCTGACATTGGGGACTCGGGCTTAGGGTGCCTGGGGCCCTGACATTGGGGGACTTGGGCTTAGGGTGCCTGGGGCCCTGACATTGGGAGACTCGGGCTTAGGGTGCCTGGGGCCCTGACATTGGGGGACTCTGGCTTAGGGTGCCTGGAGTCCTGACATTGGGAGACTCGGGCTTAGGGTGCCTGGGGCCCTGACATTGGGGGACTCGGGCTTAGGGTGCCTGGGGTCCTGACATTGGGAGACTCGGGCTTAGGGTGCCTGGGGCCCTGACATTGGGAGACTCGGGCTTAGGGTGCCTGGGGCCCTGACATTGGGGGACTCGGGCTTAGGGTGCCTGGGGTCCTGACATTGGGAGACTCGGGCTTAGGGTGCCTGGGGCCCTGACATTGGGAGACTTGGGCTTAGGGTGCCTGGAACCCTGACACTGGGGGACTCGGGCTTAGGGTGCCTGGGGCCCTGACATTGGGGGACTCGGGCTTAGGGTGCCTGGGGCCCTGACATTGGGGGACTCGGGCTTAGGGTGCCTGGGGCCCTGACATTGGGGACTCGGGCTTAGGGTGCCTGGGGCCCTGACATTGGGGGACTCGGGCTTAGGGTGCCTGGGGCCCTGACATTGGGAGACTCGGGCTTAGGGTGCCTGGGGCCCTGACATTGGGGGACTCTGGCTTAGGGTGCCTGGGGTCCTGACATTGGGAGACTCGGGCTTAGGGTGCCTGGGGCCCTGACATTGGGAGACTCGGGCTTAGGGTGCCTGGGGCCCTGACATTGGGGGACTCGGGCTTAGGGTGCCTGGGGTCCTGACATTGGGAGACTCGGGCTTAGGGTGCCTGGGGCCCTGACATTGGGAGACTCGGGCTTAGGGTGCCTGGGGCCCTGACATTGGGGGACTCGGGCTTAGGGTGCCTGGGGTCCTGACATTGGGAGACTCGGGCTTAGGGTGCCTGGGGCCCTGACATTGGGAGACTTGGGCTTAGGGTGCCTGGAACCCTGACACTGGGGGACTCGGGCTTAGGGTGCCTGGGGCCCTGACATTGGGGGACTCGGGCTTAGGGTGCCTGGGGTCCTGACATTGGTAGACTTGGGCCTAGGGTGGGACAACTGACAGACAAATGCTGATAACTGGAGACGTGCAGAGTACACACTATACAATAATCTCTTGGTGTTTATATGCAGGATCGGGCCGATCTCCACACACACACTATAAAGTCTCAATGGGACCGGCCTAGCGCGTGCAGTTAGCGCTATGTCATCGGGACATGGTGCAGCGTGCCCAGTACTCATGCCAATGACCTCATGTCTGACAGGTCAGCCCGGGAACTGTGCACCCAGCTTAATGCAGACATGTAGATGGCTCAGGGTAGCTGAACACACAAACGCTCTCTTTATTGTCCTTTTATAACGGAAAATTACTCTTCAGGGTCCATAGGGCTCCACAGGGAGACAATAGGGTGTAGGTGGGACCTGGAGGACCGGATGCCAACAGCAAAGCTTTTCAATCCCAGGATGCTTCGGTCCTGCCCCCTATACCCCGTTCACAGCCAGAGGGCAACTCAGTTTCGTTGGTGTCCGGCAGGAGCTGGGTCACCGTTATAACATTGGGGCTGCTATAAGCTTATTTTTATGATTTATTTTTATTTCTAGTGTTTGGACTACTGAGCAGCAGCAACAGACTGTCCCTCAGACGTCTGCGCCACCCCTCCGCTGCGCCATGACACCAGCCCTCAGCTAGGTACTCCCGTTGGGGCTCTACTATATTACGCGGTTGCACACTACACTGTGCCATATTACACATACTGCAGGGTGTGCACTGTATCATACTGTGTATGTTATTATCCCTGTGGCTGGCAGAGGACAGAATAACAAGCAGCCTGATGTTGCTCCTCCTACTCTGGTGTCCTGTACGTCCTGCTCAGGGGGCTTAGTCCCAGAGGACCTCACTCAGAAGGGTCTTTGTACTAATTGTTACACAGCCCCAGGCCCCTCAGTCCCGGTGTCTCCCCCTCAGGACCTGGGCGGCCTTTTCACAGATACTGGCAAAGATTGCGGACCACTTAGCAGCCCCCGTGGTAGCTCCCCCTGTGGAATATCCACAGCCGGTCTCCCTGCAAATCCTTTGCCTCCTCCCATGGATAGACGTACTATCTACCTCAGTACAGAGTTTGGCTAATACCTACGGTTTTCAGCACATGCTGCAAAAGGAAAAGCCTTTACCTACTAAGCGTACTAAGCGTGCTAAGCCTACTAAGCGTGCTAAGCCTACTAAGCCTGCTAAGCCTGCTAAGCCTACTAAGCCTACTAAGCCTACTAAGCGTGCTAAGCCTACTAAGCGTGCTAAGCGTACTAAGCGTACTAAGCCTGCTAAGCGTACTAAGCCTACTAAGCGTACTAAGCGTACTAAGCCTGCTAAGCCTACTAAGCGTACTAAGCCTGCTAAGCGTGCTAAGCCTGCTAAGCGTACTAAGCGTACTAAGCGTACTAAGACTACTAAGCGTACTAAGACTACTAAGCGTACTAAGCCTACTAAGCCTACTAAGCGTGCTGTGTTATCTTCCCAGTTATCAGAGTCTGATATAGACGCAGACCTTGCTCACTCTGACTCCATCTCAGGAGACGAGGAGACCCCTCTACACTGAATATAGCGGCTCTTGTGAGAGCTGTAAAATCTATTTTTAATGTATTTATATTTGAAGATTTTATTGGATTTTTCAGGGTACAGCACATAAGGCTCATCTGCTTACAGGTCGGCATAGAAGAGTCATATAACAATAATCCTAGCCACATGAGCAATAACAAAAACACAGAGGGCTTCACAGTTATAAAATAATGGGGGATTGATTCATCTTATAAGTGATAAGAAATAAACTAACAGAAAATAAGAGAGAGAGAGAGGGGAACACAGAAGAGGGAAAGCGACTGCGCCATCTACTTTGATCCCAGATGATGCCCCCCCCCCCGCCTCCCCTGGAGGTTCGTCTGTCCCTAGCTGGTGGCTACAGATATTTCATTTAGACAAGGGTCGCCCCTTTTGGACCCGGATTGGGCTCTCCTCACCATGGACGCAAGCCTCAGAGGGTGGGGCGCAGTGACCGACCAGAACTCCTTCCAGGGCCGCTGGACCCCAGTGGAGGCAGCGTTACCAATCAATGTCTTGAAACTTTCAACCATCTACAGAGCTCTCACTCTGGCTCGGGATATTCTTCAGGGCAGGCCAGTACAAGTACAATCCGACAACGCCTCAGTCACCAAGGAGGCACTCGAAGTCGGGCAGCAGTGGCAGAACGGTCCCACATTCTCACATGGACCGAACGCCATCTCCCAGCTATCTCTGTGGTATTCATCCCGGGAGTTCTCAATTGGGAAGCCGATTTCCTCAGCCGTCACCACATGCATGCAGGAGAGTGGTCTCTACATCCAGAAATCTTTCAGTTTCTGGTGGACAAATGGGGTCTGCCGATTGTGGATCTCATGGCCTCAAGACACAATAATAAACTTCCAGCATATGGAACCAGGACAAGGGACCCAAACGCAGCCTTCGTGGACGCATTGTCAGTGAAATGGACCTTCCATTTGGCATATCTGTCTTTAACGGTTTGGCTCTTGAGATATCCCTCCTAACGGCTAAGGGATTTTCCAGCTCTGTGGTCCATACCATGCTCAGGGCCTGTAAACCGGCCTCAGCCAGGTTCTATCACAGAATATGGCATACATATTTTCATTGGTGTGCTCTGCTAAACTATGACCCTAAAGTTTTTAAGATATCTAGAATTCTTGCCTTTCTTCAGGCTGCATTGGATCTAGGCCTCCGCCTAGCATTTCTGAAAGTGCAGGTCTCTGCTTTGTTCATCTGGTTCCAACGCAGACTTGCTCCTATACCGGACGTTCACAACTTCCTGCAAGGTGTTCTACGTATACAACCCCACTATGTCCCTCCTGTGGCTCCATGGGATTTGGCAATGATGCTCCATGCACTTCAGGAACCTCAGTTCGAACCCCTGGATCAGTGGATGTCAAGTGGCTCACTGCGAAGACTGTTTCTTCTGGCTATCACATCTACCCGTAGGATTTAGGGTGCTTTCATGTCGGCCCCCCCTTTTTAATCTTACATTGGGACAGAGCTGTTCTTAGAGCACGCCAGGCTTCCTTCCCAAGGTGGTTTCTCGTTTCCATCTAAATGAGGAAATTGTGGTTCCAGTCTTTCAATCACCAGACCTCTCGGCAGGTGAGGCCTCTTTGGATGTGGTCCGTGCTCTGAAGATCTACGTGGACCGTACTACTTCATTAGGAAATCGGACTCCCTCTTCGTCCTATATGGGAAGGCCAGCTAACAAACAGACACTGGCCAGATGCCTTTGCATGACTATCTCACAGGCTTACACGCAGTCTGACCTTCCTGTGCTGGCTACAGTCTCTGCTCGTTCTACTCGCTCTGTGGGTCCCTCGTGGGCATCCTGGCATTGTTCCTCAACTGAACCACTATGCAAGACTGCAAACTGGTCTTCTGTCCACACCTTTCTTAGGTTCTATGCCTTTGATACATTTGCCTCTCAGGATACTTCCTTCGGGCGCAGGGTTCTCCTATCAGCTTAGGAGTGTTCCCGTCCAACTGCTTTGGGACATCCCCATTGTCTCCCTGTGGAGCCTTATTTACCCTGAAGAAGAAAAGGAGAGTTATGGTAAAACTTACCTTCATTAACTCTTTCTTTGAAGTCCATAGGGTTCACAGGGCACCCTCCCTGACGCTCCTGGCTTCTATGGGTTTCTTGTCTTGGTCACTTGTTTCCTTCTCTGTATGAGAGTGTGATCCCTCTGTGTACCAGTCTTCCTTCTATCCTGTCCTGCAACTGCCTTGGGCTTGTTAACAAAACTGAGTTGCCCTCAGGCTGTGGGCGGGATATAGGGGAAGGACCGGAGCATCCTGGGATTGAAAAGCTTTGCTGTTGGTGTCCGGTTCCACCTACACCCTATTGTCTCCCTGTGGACCCTATGGACTTCGAAGAAAGAGAGTTAATAAGGGTAAGTTTTTACTCATTACAGGGTGATGAATAATATTCCTGTTACCTGGTTCCTATAGACATGGTTGTGATTCTGGCTCCTGCACCTCCTGTCACCCTTACTATGGCAGAGCAGGCAATGGTGAGACGTAACTCATACAGCGCAATCACCTCCTGTCATCCTTACTATGGCAGAGCAGGCAATGGGGAGACGTAACTCATACAGCACAATCACCTCCTGTCATCCTTACTATGGTAGAGCAGACAATGGTGAGACATAACTCATACAGCACAATCACCTCCTGTCATCATTACTATGGTAGAGCAGACAATGGGGAGACATAACTCATACAGCACAATCACCTCCTGTCATCCTTACTATGGCAGAGCAGGCAATGGGAGACGTAACTCATACAGCGCAATCACCTCCTGTCATCCTTACTATGGCAGAGCAGGTAATGGGGAGACGTAACTCATACAGCGCAATCACCTCCTGTCATCCTTACTATGGCAGAGCAGGCAATGGGGAGACGTAACTCATACAGCGCAATCACCTCCTGTCATCCTTACTATGGCAGAGCAGGCAATGGGGAGACGTAACTCATACAGCGCAATCACCTCCTGTCATCCTTACTATGGCAGAGCAGGCAATGGGGAGACGTAACTCATACAGCGCAATCACCTCCTGTCATCCTTACTATGGCAGAGCAGGCAATGGTGAGACGTAACTCATACAGCGCAATCACCTCCTGTCATCCTTACTGTGGCAGAGCAGGCAATGGGGAGACGTAACTCATACAGCACAATCATACATAGGGTCTGATCAGCAGAGGACGCAAATGCAATCACCTGCGGATTGCAGCTACTGAACTAAGCTAATGCCACGGCACAGCCGGCTTAAAGCCGCCCGCTGCCGCCTTTCTTATCCGTCCGGTGTCGCTCTCTGTGCCATTGGCGCACATCGGCCAGTAACACAGCAGTGACGGCAGCTCTGACCGGCCGCCATCACTGCAGCTCTCCTCCCACGCTGAGGGCTCTCATGCTGCCATTGCAATGGCTGATTTATACACAACCATGAAATGTTCTTGTTACAATCAGACACGTCTGCGATTACTTACCCACCCCCCTCCCGTTACCACCCCCCAAACGCTGGCAAAGCTGTCTGCGTCTACTAGGTGTAATCTGTGTATAGGAATAAATAATACTTCCAGCAGTCTCTCTCTTACTCCTCTCTGTCTCATTTTCTCTATCTCTCCCCCCTCTCGCTCTCCTCCTTTCCTTTCTCTCTCTCTCCTTTCCTTTCCCTCTCTCTCTCTTCCTTTCTCTCTCTCTCTCTCTCTTCCTTTCCTTTCTCTCTCTCCTCCTTTACTTTCTCTCTCTCTTCCTTTCTCTCTCTTCCTTTCTCTCTCTCTCTCTCTCTCTCTCTCTCTCTCCATCTCTCTTCCTTTCTCTCTCTCTTCCTTTCCTTTCTCTCTTCCTTTCCTTTCTCTCTTCCTTTCCTTTCTCTCTCTCTTCCTTTCCTCTCTCTCTCTCTCTCTCTCTCTCTCTCTCTCTCTCTCTCTTCCTTTGCTTTCCTTTCTCTCTCTTCCTTTCCTTTCTCTCTCTCTCTCTCTTCCTTTCCTTTCTCTCTCTTCCTTCCTTTCTCTCTCTCTCTCTCTCTCTCTCTCTCTCTCTTCCTTTCCTTTCTCTCTTCCTTTCCTTTCTCTCTCTCTTCCTTT